>JANAVB010039219.1:13815469-14104583 GCA_029216955.1 Iris pallida | reverse complement strand
TTCCTCTGCCGGACTTGGGGATAGCAGAATCCTCTATGGCTCGAAGTGGAGCCGCATGAGAGTCGCCTTCGTCGTCTTGAGCAGCAGAGAGTACTTCGTCTAGGGCCTGGGAAGGAGAAAATGATTTTGGCCTCCACTCCTTACGGGCCTTCTTCGTGCGGGTTCGCCGCTGGACCGGGCCAGCGCCCCCGTCGGAGAGCATTTCTTCAAACGCCTGTTGGTCGAAGCGGACACCATCTTCTGTTCTGTGGAGCTAAGTTTGGCTGCATCCGATTGCATCACCAACTCCTCAGCCGTGGAAGTTTGTCCCCAGCAGAGTCGCCATCGTGTTTGCCATGAAATATAAAAGCAGAACAATTTTATGGGAGGATTGGACTTTTACTTCACAATACAAACTCGCTTGTACAAAGAAAGCCTTGGGACAAAACCTAGGTACAGCAGTCTAAGTACAATTGTTTTTTAGATTCTGGGGGGTGACGATAGAGGCTCGGGAAAGCTACGGCAGCTCTGTCTTACTCCTTGGATGATCGGTATGTAGCCTGGCTCTGGAAAAGATCTGCTTGGCGTTGAAGTAATGCTCTCTTTGCTCTCTCTCTTTCTCTCCAAGTATTCTGGTACTTTGATCTCAAAAAAAGGGTCCTCTTGCAAGGAATGACACCTTGCTATTTATAGGAATGGATGCAATCATTAGGGTTTGGATTGCCTCCTTGAAGTGGCGGGCCTGTTGATTGATCAATCTGGGCCATTAGTCTTGAATGTGATGAATCTGGGCCATTAATGTAGATTACGCCAAATCATATCAGTAATTAATGCTGATTGTAATAAATCTCCATCATGATATTTGCTGATGTCTGCGAATCTGAATGAATAAATTTAATTCATTCTCTCGACACGTGTCCCAGATTATTGGGATTTGACCCAATCTTTGATTTGCAGTAAATCTGGGTTATTGAGATTGATTGGCTTTATGACACGTGTCCTGCCACATGGCCAACCGCGAGCCACTGAGGAAATCTGAGTCGCATAGGATTGAGCCGCATAAGGCTGGCCACGTGTCAAGGCTGCTTGGGGAGTGGCCCCTGAACATTTGAACCACATAAAGATGATCTGAGCCGCATGAGCGTAGGCGGCCGCATAATGAGTAGCTCCTTCGTGAGCCGCATGGAGATAATCCTCGTGCCGCATGGGGTAGCCTCTGCTTGAGCCTCATAAGAAGGCTTCGGCTTGAGCCGCATGTGATAGCTTTGGCCTGAGCCGCATGGGGTGATCTCTACTCGAGCCGCATGTGAATGTCCACGTGGCAAGGCCGTATGATAGTTTTTGGATCTGGGGGGATCGTGTCAGAGATTTCTTCGTTTCCCGAGGAGTCTGCCATTATGACAGAGTCATAATTGTATCTTTGTGTCAGAGCTGTCAGCTGTCAGCCTTCAAGGCTTAAATGCGGTAAAGGACAAAGGGACGAGCTATTTTTAGGCCACGTGGCTCCTCTCTGAGTCGCATAGAATTTATCAACCGCATAGACGCTTTAGCCGCATGGGTCTCTGAGCCGCATGGGCTTTCTGAGCCGCATAGGGCTCCTGGCCGCATGGATCTTTCTTTATTCTTTTCCATGCTTCTACACCTATATCTTAGCCAGTCTTGATAATTGATGCACCCTACCATATAGTTGTATTTTTGATACCTTATGATTGCTTTTGATCTATATGACTAGAATGGCTAGATGAGACCTCAGACTGATACCACTTACCAAAATCCTATATGTTATCTTTCCAATTACATGATTTAGATAAGTTTTCTATTGACTTTGATTGTTGGGGTTTGACCTAGAAGGGGTACGATCATCTTAATTTCGAGGACAAAATTCTTCTAAGGGGGTAGGATTGTAACACCCAGTTTTCCAGATGAGGGTAATTTTGAAATTTTGTAATTATAATTATTATTTATTGATATTTATTTATTATGATTTTTGGTAATTTTTAATCATTTTTAAACTATTTAAAAACTGTTTTAAGTCATGACTTATGATTTTGATGTGCTGCTAGTGAAACCCTAGAGACTGCATGACCTAGAGCCTAACCATGTCATTAGGATGATTTAATTATTATTTCTAGTTGAGGGTATTTTTGTTATTTTGAATTAATTTGAATTTAATATATTATTTGGAATTTAATATATTATTAAGAATGGCGTGATTTTAATATTATTTAATTCATTGCCTTGTAGTGTGTTTAGCCCTAGACTAGATTTGACCTAACCTAGATTAGTCATAGCTAGTCTAGCTAACCATGGTTAGTGTTAGTTAGAATTGTTAGCCTTGGTTAAGTCATGACTAGATGGAACAACTAGGTCACAACTTGACTAGTATGAAACCTAGGCTGGTGAACCATTGAATTAGTTAGATTGATTTATAGCCATTGATCACCCAAAAACCCTAACCCTAGCATTTATGGCCAGCCACCTTGGGTTCCACACCATATTTAATGCCTCTTCCATCTAGGGCTAGCCTCCTTTATGAAATTTGCAAGTTGGAAAAGAGAGGTAAATCCCATTCTTCCCCAATCCATATCTTTTCCATTTCAACTCCTTTTCCTTCAAACTTCTTCTATTAGGATCTAATCCCTGTGTATTTTCTGTCCATGGTGAGAAATTTCAGTGAAGGAACAATTTGGAGGAGTTTGGGTAGCAAAAGAACACCCCTCTTTGAAGCTTTTTGGACATGTTCACATACCTAGGTAATTCCTATTTCTCTCCATCAAATGGTGATTTCTAAGCATGAATAGGAAGCCCTAGGAGTACCCTAACTATTGGTATAGGTATTGCTAGGTTTTGTGTCCAATACGTGTCCGTATCGGACACGTATCAGTGGGCATACCTAAGTGTTCGACGACTGTGGCATTTCGTTCTTATTTTCTATTTTTGTTTGAATAAAAATTAGGGTTTGGTCTCGCTTGTCGATTTCTGTTGGACTGAGGTGATGTTCGTGTTATGTCATGTCGGAATGGACACGTGAACACGCGGGTTCCGCACGCACAGTACACGCGTAGCAGTCCCCTGCTACTCGGGGGCCATAACTTACTGGACACGCCACGTGGACACGAGAAATTTACACACAGGTCGGGGCAGACAATGACACGACTCCCAAGTTTTACGAGTCCTCTGTCGTATCGGACACGTAATCACGAGTGCACTGGTCGCATTGAATCGGTTCAGCCGATTTTGGACGACTATACGTGTGTCGTGTCACTGACACACATCGTGGACCCAAATCAGGGTGTCACATCCTAGACCTAGACCCACGCGATACTGGGACACGAGCACAGGGTCGGTGTCATGTCGTGTCACGTGCACGAGCCCAATGAACAAGTGCACGAGACTGTTTTTCCACTATTCAGTTCCTATTAATTCTTGTGTTTAATTCCCAATTTAATTTGTTTAATTTATGATTAAATTGCCATTTTAGATCTTGACATGTTTAATAACTCATGTTAATTTTTACAAATTAAGAATAGAGTTTATGCCATGGAATGGGATTCGACCTTGAGTTTTCAATGTGACTGATACGCAGTCCAGTTCTCAATTCCTGAGATTTGATTTCCTTCTTAAATTGATTAATTGATGTTTTAAAATGGTCATGATTAATCCTACATGTTATTTAGTTCATGATTAGTTCGATTTTACATTTTAGATTAGGCTTTGTGGCATGGAATGGAATATTAGACATTGAGTTTGCATAGTTCGAATACTGTTCTTCCTATTTAAACTGTCGAATTGATTTCATTTCTTTTGTAAACTGATTTCATGATTAATTCCATATAGCATTGACTTGATTCCATGACTGTCCAACTGATTAATATTAACTGTCAATGGATTCACTGTTGTTGAGTATTTAATCCCATTCCTTCTTCAAAATCTGAGAATTGATTTCCATTTTTCCTTAAACTTGAGAATGTGATTCTATATGTTAAATGTCAATATGATTTACATATAGCATTGATTTCGATTCACATGTTAACTATCATTGTATAAAAATGCAGTTTGTTTACATGATTGATTTCATTTAAATCCTCAGATTCATGTTGATTCAATGGGGATGTGTATTGATTGGGAATTGTTATATGGCACTGTCCTCACATTCCTGAGGACTGACTCCATTTCCCTTCCTTAAACTAAGCTACATTCCCCTTCTTTAAAACTGAAATTGTTATTCCATGTTAGCTTATTCACCTCACTGATTTTCCAGGATTATACTACTCCCTGTTTTTCTGATATCACACACACCCTCATTCACATATACGCTACACTATTTTTATATGGAAACTGTCATTTGGTTCCTTAATTAAACTGTCAATGTGATCCATGTGACACTCACTGTTTTCACACACAAATACCAGGCTACACTGTTTTCTATTGTACACACTCACTGTTCCAGGATTTGCACTCATATACACACAGGTATATCACTACTTGTTGTTCACAGGTTTACACCATGTACACTCACTGTTTTTCCATATGACACTTCACCCCTATTCATATTATTTCACTCACACTCTCATGTCACTCCACACACACATGCTCACATGTACACACCACACATGCTATTTATATCACACTCTCATGACACATGCCACATGCCACATACTAACACATGTACACTATCACATTACCTTTTCCTATCCTTCTATGTATTATATATATATATATATATATTTATATAATATAATATATATAATATATATATATATATATATATATTTATAATATAATATATTATTATATATATATATATATTTATTATATATATATATATATATATATATTATATATATATATATATTATATATATAATATATATATATTTTATTAATATATATATAATATAATTATTTTTATATATTCTATATATATAATATATATATATATATATATATATATATAAAAAAAAGAAAAAAAAAATATATATATATATATATATATAATATATATATATATTATATATATATATATAATATATATATATAAATAATATAATACACATTATAATATAGTACTACATGTATCCTATAGGTTATAATGTGTGTATTATATTTTATATATATATTATTTATATATATATATATATATATTATATAATATATATATATATATATATATATATTAATGTGTGTATATGTAGATATGTGTTTGCTATAGGTAATATAGCCTATGGGCCTATAGCCTAGGGCTCATTACCTATTAGTGTGGCTTGAATGCCAGTATAGGTTATAGTTGACTTGTATAGCCTAGATGTGGTGTGTGCTTGCTAGAATAGACTAGTTTAGTGAGACTTGTATGACTTAGGTTTGACCTAGTTGACCTAGTTTGACTAGTCTAGTTGACTAGAGTTGACCAAGAGTTGACTTTGGTCTAGATTGACCTAGATTCATATAGAATGCATTGTAATGCATCTTATTATCATTTTAGACTTATAATGACTTGTACTGTTCTATAGGAGATAGACACCACTCCTCGGACAGTAGATACTCTTCAGATAGCTCAGGATACAGGCGAGTACATTCTCTGATCATTTCATATCTTGTTTAGGATTATATTTCTGCTTTAGATTACTTTACATGATGCTGACACATTAGAAAACTTGGATTAGTACTATATGGATCTTGTCAGTGCGATGTTATCCCCTTAGCGGATACATCGGGTATTTCGTGTTCGTGTACTTTATCATGAGCATCGTGTACTCCTTATGTTTGTGCTTTTCGTGTGCAAATCGTGTGAAATCGTGTATACTCATGTGCTCATATGATCTTCGTGTGCGACTATACTTCATGTACGATAACATAACTTGGCTAGATCCTTGTGTATTGATTGGGCGTGGTGGAGTAGAAGTGGTTATGTAATCAATCCAGTAGATTACTCGTGTGCAACCTCTTTAGATTGACTCGTGTGCAACATCGTAGCCGTTTGCATAACCGTCTTGTACTCTGAATCACTAGCACTGTTAGTTCTTCTATATATTGTATTTATTTATTTACAGTCTTCCTTTTTCATCATGTTGTTCTTCAGTTTCCTGTATCTTACTCTCTAGCATGTTTATATTTCTAACCTGTTATGATTTGTTGAGATATACTGTGCTCGCTCCTGTCCTGACTGGACCTGTTAAAAATATTACAGAGGACGAGGCTGAGGCGTTCTGCCCTACATATTACGATGTGACCCTAGAGGATTGCTGTGACTTGGACCAGCAGGAGGGCCCACTAGCAGTTGATGACACTCCCCTAGATTAGGATATCTTTATTATCTTTTCTGGATTACTGTATTGAGATTCTGAGATGTTATTTGGGATATGTACTTATTTAGACACTTAGACTTATCTGGATTGTATTCTTTGTGGATTTTATTCTGTTCTATCTATCTATCTTTTATCATGCTCAACCTTAGATATGATTGAGATTGTATTGCTATGTCACCTCCATTCAGAGTGTATATACTGTATATGTACCTTTATATTGTTAGATGTTGACCTAGGACAGCGTTCTACCGCCGACACTGTGGCGTAGGCTGGACGTACCATGTCTCGTGCCCTTACTCTAGGGTGCAGGTCGTGACACATTTTACGAGAGTGGCATACATGTTAGTATGTCCACCCTCATCGAGACCAAGCAAAGGAGGACTGAGTCGGTCATCGCCTTCATCGAACGCTTCAGGCAGCTAGCACTGAAGATGCCCTTCGGCATACCAGACTCAGAACTTATGGATACTTGCCGACACAACTTCCTCCTACAGTGAAGTTTTGTCTGGGTATACATAAGTATGATACATGGCCCGCTTTCATTGGGGCCGCTGATGCTGCTGAAAACGACGTTCCTAACTTGGAACTACTGGGGTTAAAGATACCCAAATCCGAAGACAAGGGCAAGCATCCTCAAACTATCCCTGTTCGTGGGGTAAAGGGAAAGAAGTCCTGAAATCGATACATACAAAGGAGCTTCCAACTCTCAGGGCGCCTCCGACAAGCCTAAGGAGACCTTCTCCTTCGACGAAGACGATGTCATCACCATCTTCCATACATTGACGAAGGGCAAAAGCTGACATTGCCTCCACCATGACGTCCTGCAGAGGCGAGCCAACTCAAAGATCCCAAGTACTATCTCTATCATCAGTACGTGCATCACTCCACCAAGGACTGCATCGTCCTGAAGAAGAAGATACAACAGCTTATCGACAACCAAGTGATCAACCTCGAAGCTGAAGATAAGGTCGTATCCGCTAACATGATCTCTCTTCAGTTCGACGACTTTCTCCTACAGAAGTCCCAGACGGCGTGGTCCCGATCCCCAAGGTGATAATGGAAGTCATCAACCTACCACCAGCTCGCAACTCAACCTTGGCCCACTCACAACTGAACATGGTGAAATCATGTGGGTCCACCTGGACCTTGTCCAAGAAGTGACGCAGGGGGTAGCACCTCCTAAAGCAAGAAAGGGCAAGAAATTCAAGCCATGCCATATGGTATCCTTCCCCATCTACGAGGTTCTATCTGGCGAGACGAGATCGGGGAAGTCTTATCTTCGGACGTACGATCCCGCACAAGAAGAAGCAGTACCTCCTCAAGCTCTTGTTGCCCCCACAAGCTCAGAATCGCCCCGTACAGGCCTCAAACCACGTACAGATCCAAGCAGAAGGCAATGCGATTTGACAAATCTTTTAAGGCACCAGCTCCCGAAGGCATGGATGGGCCCTACAACTTTGACATACTGGCTCAGCTAGCCAATACGCCTGCCAGGTTGTCTCTGTTCGATCTATTGCGACTCTCCAAAGAGATGCGGAAGGCCTTAAGTGAGGCGTTACTACACGCTGATTCTTACCTCGCTGAAGTCAAAGCCCCCGCTGAAGATCCTGTCTACTGTCCCCACTGCCACAGTACTATGGAAGTGGTACCCAACATCACCTTCTCACAGGAGGACATGATACTCAAGAATAATCATCATGATAGACCCTTGTACTATACAGGGTATATCGAGGCGATCAAGGTGGACCGCATGCACATCGATCCAGGATCCTCCCTCAGCATCATTCCTAGAAATTTGCTTCAAATTCTTGGAATCCCTCTGCACAAGCTATCCTCAACCAACACAACTATCATGGCCTTCAATGCTGGTCGAAGCCATCCGCTAGACAAGATCCGTCTCAAATGTCAGATCGGTGATCTCCGAACGGAAGTTTCCTGCTATGTGATCGATGCTAATGTATCCTACAACGTCTTGTTGGAACATCCATGGATACATGAGAACATGATAGTTCCTTCCATACTCTACCAGTGCTTCAAGTACGTCAATAGTGACGGTGTCGTGAAGACGGAGTTCGCTGATGTTGATCCTTTCAAAGGAATCGAAGCTTACTATGGAGATTCGATAATTTACCAGTCTCAACCCCAAGGATGACGCCAATGAAGCTGATAATGAAGCTGAAGCAAGTCCATCCTCCAACGATGGTCTCCTGATTATCTGAGTCAAAGGACATACTACTCCGAAAAGTACTCCGAAGCCTCTCACAATCTGGGTAAAAAAGAAGAACCCTAACAAGGTCAAGCCACTGACCATCACTCTCAATAAGATACCCCGGAAGGATCCTACTGATGCCCGTCCCCCCAATCCTGAAGAATTACCATACGTGGTGAACTCGGCCAAGACTATGGCTCCTCCTCCAGATGACGACCCTCTCAATGAGTATGTCAATACTCATAATAATGTACCTTCGGTGGATGATGTTATCCCTGAAGAAGAACTTGCGTATTTCCTTAGTAAAGGTTTATCTTTGAATTACTCTGATGTCTATCAATCTGTAAACCACTACATAGATATGATACACGCTCTAGAGAATGGCATAGGACCACACCTCTATATGTCGGTCACAATATCTCATATGCGGGAAAAAGTCTACCCTAAAGATATCCTCTACTTCATCGTTCCATCTAGAAAGAAGGATGAAGAATCATCTTCGATCGTATAATTGGCGAGAGAAAGTTTGTTCCAGACTCTACTTCTCCTAAGCAAAACACAGAAGTCGACTATGACTCTGGGAAAATACAACTTTTTGGTATAGTTGGCAGGCCAAGAATATCATCCAGAACATGGGATATGACATCAAAAGCGACAAAGGGCTAAATTATGGACGAGGACGACGGTTGCCAATACGACACTTTGCTCCCCTCCGACAAACCTGAGAACTACTATCAACGAAGCGGTGTTGGTTTGGGCTATGTCCCTCCTCCAACAACTCTCGAAAGATCAGATGATGAAGCAGATCGTTGTTCTCATTCTTCTGATTCCTCCCTCTGGGACTCAGACTCTAGCATCGGCGACATGTTCAAAGTGTTGGCCCATTGGTCATATGGTCAACCTGATTTTAATAATTGATAAAACTCTGTCTCGATATATGAAGCTAGTCAGAATGTATCGGACACTTGGACATGATCAAGAATAGCTGTCTACACAAATTCAAGACCGAAGCAATGTTTGCCTGTTCGAGTCTGTATTTCTTTGAGCAATGTATTTTTCATTTTATTGAGTCTAGGAATACGTTGTACACCGAGTCGTACTGACAAATAGGCTATTCCTAAATGTTTTCAAAATACTTTTAAAATGTCCTTAGTTTTGAAAAACATTCTTATTAACAAAAGCTTTCAAAAAGGTTTTCAAAAAGGTTTTCAAAAATCCTCAAAATCTAATTTTTAAAACCTAACCTAACCCTGACAGAACTCGGCCAGAGTTCGGTTAGTGGCCGTTTTGATTTTTGAATTCTTTGGAAATTGGTCCACCTGTAGTTGCGGATTGACCGAGATTTTCTCATAGAGTTCTGTCCGAATTCTGTCCGAATTCTGTCTTTGGAAAAAACTATAAATAGAGAAGGGTTTTCGATCATTACAACTCACTCATTCACTTTCAATCTTCTCTCTATCTAAAGTTTTCAGTCTTCCAAAGAGTTTTCTCGAGCTTTAATTTTTAGATCCCAAGCCAATTACAATCCTCTAGTCGATTTGCTAGTGCGGTACGGTCTAGAAGTTCTGAGAGATTGTAATCAGAAGGCTTGATTTGAAGAATACCTCTTCACAATTGAAGTTAGACGAGTTCTCCGTATCAAAGCTCACGTTGTAGAAGTTGCAAGGACTTCGTAAGAAAACTTGCAGTTTTGCCAATAGTGGATTCTACTGGTAGCAAGAGTTCTACCGACTGGATTAGTCCTCAACAGAGGAAAACCAGTATACATTGCTGTCTTTGCGTTTGCTTTCTTATCTCTGACTTTACATTATTTTAGTTGTGATTATTATTATGTGATCTTGCTGCTAACAATTTTTAATTAGCAATTTTTTGCTGCCAACTCTATTCACCCCCCTCTAGAGTATTGTGCTTTACGATTTCGTTCCTACAATTGGTATCAGAGCAGGTGTTACAGGTAAAGCAAGGTAACAGTGCAATTATTTCTTCATTTTAATTAACTGTTATATAGATCACAGCACAACACATGGCAACTGTGAAATTCACAAGTGAAGGCCAGGCCACAAACAGACCTCCACTGTTTGATGGTTCGAATTATACCTATTGGAAAACACGGATGAGTTTCTTCTTGAAATCACTTGACTTTGATTTATGGTCCATTGTCATTGATGACTATCAAAGCCACCTCGTATAAATGTTGATGGAGTTTTAGTTGAAAAACCCCATAGCAGATATACAGAGGAAGAAAAAAAGGGCCAGTCTTGACGCACATGCTATTAATGCTTTATTTTGTGCTTTAGACACAACCAAATTTAACAGGGTGTCTATCTGCACAATGGCTAATGAAGTATGGAAGCTACTTGAAGTCACACATGAAGGCACGACTCAAGTCAAAGAAGCAAAGGTCAGCAGACTTACTCAAGAGTATGAGGTGTTCAAGATGAAGCCCAACGAAACAGTCACTCAGATGTTCGAAAGATTTCTGGATATTGTAAATCCTTTGTCATCCCTAGGCAATGAGTACAGTAACCATGAAAAGCTTCGCAAACTCCTGCGAGCACTTACCAAGAACTGGATTCCAAAGGCTACTGCAATCATTGAAGGGAACAACCTCACAACTATGTCCCTCGAAGTACTCATGGGTAAGCTACTCACTCATGAACTGGAGCTACAAGATTTTGAAGAGCCTGCACCAAAGGAGAAGACGATCGCTTTCAAGGCTCAGCACAGAAAAGCTGCTGAAGGTGACTCAGACAGCAGTGAATCTGATGCTGAAGATCAAGCACTCCTAGCAAGGAAATTCAAAAGATTCATGAGATATGAGAAGAGAGCCAAAGAAAACAACAGCAGCAACAACTGGTATCAAGATGATGTTGTCTGCTACGGCTGCAAGAAGAAAGGACACATGAAGAAGGATTGTCCTACAAACTCATTATCAAGCAAAAAGAGCAACATGTATGAGAAAGGGAACCTGAAGAGATCAACATCCCGGAAGTATGCCAACACCAGCATATGGCATGAAAGTGAAGCCAGCGACTCAGAAGATGAACAATCAGAAGACGCTGCAAACGTATGCTTTATGGCATCCGACCAGGTACCTACTGAACCTGTAGTTGATACATATGATGACTTCACCTTTGAGCAATTAGGAGATGCCTTCAGTGAACTGATGACTGATTACAGGAAACTGCGTAGCAAGTATCAGACCTCTAAGAAGGTACTCAAAGAGTACAAAGGTGAAATAGGTAGACTTTTTGACCTACTAGCTGAGGTTAGAAATAATGTTAGTGAGTCTGGTGAGCTTTCTTCAATCAAGCTCTTATTACACGAGACTACCAAGTCATCTGAAGAGAAAGACAAGGTTACCGACCAACTGAAAGAAGAACTTTCTATAGAGAAGAAAAGTCTTCGATGTGCACAAATCAGAATGGAATCACTCACTTTTGATTATACTAAGTTGTATGACACTTCCAAAAGATTAGAAATTAGGTTAGAAAAATAGCCTGAGCCTGCTGCTTCCTACCCTAACACGTGTCACTTACCAAAAAATCGGAACATTTCCAAGCCAAACACTGTCGGACCTAACCCTATCAAACCTTTACCCCAAAAGGTTAAGCCCAAACAGGATCATAGGCATCCTTTCTTCTGTACTAGAAAACCTAAACCTACCAACCATGCACACCACTCAGCTTTCAACATTCGACATGCACAATATCATTATTGTGGCCTCATTGGTCATATTTCTTCTGCATGTAGAATCAGAAAGCTTGTTGATTTAAATATTTATGCTTAGATACCAAAGGCTAACATTTCAGGACCCTACAAGAAATGGGTACCAAAAGTTTCATCTGCAGACTGTTTTGTAGGTGGAACACCCTTCACATGCTAAAAGCAAATGGATTCTCGATAGCGGTTGTTCACGACATATGACCGGTGACGCTACATTATTTGCAACACTGTCGAATAAGAAGAAGGAAGGTTATGTTTCCTTCGGTAATAACTTAAAAGGGTATATCATTGGTATCGGTGATGTTGGTAAGTCTCCCTATCCTGTGATTAAGGATGTCTTTCTGGTTACCGAGTTGAAACATAATCTACTCAGCATAAGTCATTTGGCTGATCATGGTTATGGCATCAACTTTGGCAAAGACAAATGTACTATAGTTGATAGCTCAACTGGTAGTACTATCTTTGAAGGTATCAGGGAAGACAACATATATATTTTTTATTTGTTGGAAGAAACTAACATTTCAGGAAGATGCTTAATGTCTAAAAGTGATGAGAGTCATCTGTGGCATATGAGACTCGGTCATGCAAATATGGACAGAATCTCAAGATTATCCACAAAGAAGCTAGTACGCGGTTTACCGGACATAACATTCAAGAAGAATTCGGTATGCAGCCAATGTGAAAGGAACAAAGCTACCAGATCCACATTCAAGTCAGTAAACGCAGTATGTACTACTAGACCTCTACAATTGCTACATATGGACTTATTTGGTCCTAGCAGAGTTGCTAGCCTCGGAGGTAAATTATATGCTTTTGTAATTGTAGATGATTTCTCTAGATACACGTGGGTATACTTCTTGACACGCAAGAATGATGCATTATCCGAATTTGTCGCCTTTTGCAAGAAAGTACAGAATGAAAAAGGTTACATGATCACTCGTATTAGAAGCGATCGTGGTGGCGAATTCAAAAATGCAGAGTTTGAGCAATTTTGTGACACACACGGTTTTGTACACAAGTTCTCCTGCCCTAGGACTCCACAACAAAATGGAGTTGTGGAACGTAAGAACAGAACTTTATCCGAAATGGCCAGAGTAATGTTAAATCAGTTTAGTCTACCCAAATATTTCTGGGCTGAAGCTGTCAATACAGCTTGTTTTGTTCTTAATAGAGTTCTAATTCGACCCAAATCGAAGAGGACTCCATTTGAGTTATGGTTTGATAGAATTCCATCAGTTTGTTATATTTGGTTGTAAGTGCTTTATTCTTAATACAAAAGACAATTTGGGAAAGTTTGACGAAAAGGCCGATGAAGGTATATTTTTAGGTTATGCGGCCAAGAGCAAAGGATACAGAGTCTTCAACAAACGAACCATGATCATCGAAGAATCAATCGACGTCACCTTTGATGAATTGAATCAAATGACTATCGATAAAAATGACGAAGATCTATCTGTACCAAGCTCAACACCAGCTGATTCTCAACCAAGCTCAGCACTAGCTGATCCTCCTAGAGAAGATCCAGGAACCAGCTACCTCCAGAGTTTGCCGAAAAGATTAAAATTTACGGCTGATCATCCGAAGGATTTGGTAATTGGTGACATTACCAAAGGTGTAAGTACTCGTACATCCAGTAGAGATATTGTTTCTAGTTTTGCATTTATTTCACAGCTAGAACCCAAAACCATTGATGAAGCATGTAGTGATAGCTTTTGGATAGATGCTATGCAAGAGGAATTAAACCAATTTGAACGGAATCAAGTTTGGGAACTTGTTCCCAAGCCTATTGATCACCCGATCATTGGCACCCGTTGGGTATTCCGAAATAAACTTAATGAGAATGGTTTAGTGACTCGTAATAAGGCTCGACTCGTAGCTCAAGGATATAATCAAGAAGAAGGTATCGACTACGATGAGACTTATGCCCCAGTTGCGAGATTAGAATCCATTCGCATGTTATGTGCATTTGCATATTTTCATAATTTTAAATTATTTCAAATTGATGTCAAGAGTGTATTTTTATATGGTTTTATAAAAGAAGAAGTTTTTGTAGCACAACCTCCAGGTTTCACAGATTTTAAAAACCCTGATCATGTTTTCAAGTTGAAGAAAGCTTTGTACGGTTTGAAACTAGCCCCTCGTGCTTGGTATGATCATCTAAGCTCTTTTCTACTTGACAACGGTTTTTCAAAAGGCTAGGTTGACACTACACTTTTTATTAAGTCCTTTAATGGTAAGCTTCTTTTAATACAAGTCTATGTTGATTTTTGGATCTACTGATGAATCTCTGTGTCAAGAATTTTCTAAGTGTATGCAGAATAAGATTGAGATGAGCATGATGGGAGAGCTGAAATTCTTTCTCGGACTGCAAATCAAACAAACTGATAATGGGACATTCATAAATCAAGCCAAGTACACAAAAGATTTGCTAAAGAAGTTTGATCTGGACAATGTCAAACTTATTGGCACTCCGATGGGAACTTCGACAAAGCTTGATATTGATGAACAAGGCAAGCCGGTCGACACACGTAAGTATCGAGGTATGATCGGTAGTTTACTTTATTTTACTGCTAGTTGTCCAGATATTATGTTTAGTGTTTGCCTGTGTACACGTTTTCAAGCTAATCCAAAGGAACCACATCTGTGCGCAGTTAAGCGTATCTTTCGATACCTTAAGGGCACTTCTTCTGTTGGCTTATGGTATCCCAAAACTAAGTCCTTTGACCTTATAGGTTATTCGGATGCAAATTTTGCTGGATGCAAAGTTGATAGAAAAAGTACCAGTGGTACATGTCATTTCTTAGGCAAAGCTTTAGTCTCATGGTTTAGTAAAAAGCAAAATTCTGTAGCCCTATCAACAACAGAGGCTGAGTATATCGTCGCAGGACGTTGTTGTGCTCAGATTTTGTGGATGAAACAAACCTTGGAAGACTATGATTTATTTTATACACATATTCCCATTTTCTGTGATAATACGAGCACTATTAATTTGACTAAGAATCCTGTATGTCACTCTCGTACTAAAAATATCGAGATTCGATATCATTTTCTTAGAGATCATCATCAAAATGGAGATATTGACCTTGTATACATAGATACTGAGAATCAATTAGCTGATATTTTCACAAAACCTCTAGCAGAAGATCGTTTCAATTATTTTCGTCGAGAATTAGAAATTTTGGACGTCAATAATATTAATTAATTTTGTTTTATGATTATATTTCAATACGCAAAAACTGTGTTAGAGACAAGCTAATAAAGAGTCTGTCTGTCACCACAACTACGGTTGAAGCGAAGCGGTACTTAAGAGTTCCCCGGTGAACCTCCGCCAGCTGGGACAGTACTCCTACAGCTAATCTGAAACAGTCGCTGTGTAACGATATTTAATTCATAAAATAATATTAATTATGTTAATTGAAGGTTGAAATTACTAATCTTTGAATTAAATATTTGAAATGAGCCAATGAAAAAGAAAGTATCTCAAACCAAACCCAGGCGAATTCGGCCAGACTTCGGACCGAATTCGGCCCGATTTCGGTTGAAGGTATCAGGTTATATAACCAGAACCCGAGAGGCTTTCTTCTTCATTGCTTCCAAACCACATCAAACAGAACCAGCAGCCGCGCGAGGAGACCCCCTTAACCCTAGTTCTTCACCACCCCTTCTCTTCCAATCCAAGTGGTGAAATCAATCCAAACTTTGGATTCATACGGAGTTCTTCGTTCTCTACAACATACTCAATTTTTGGGAGGTTGTAGAAGCATGAAAAAGAAGAAAAGAATGATCCATGCGGCAAAAGAGTCTCATGCGGCTCGGAAGTCTCATGCGGCTCAAACATAAAAGCAGCTCAAGTAAACTCTATGCGGCCGAGAGAGAGGCCACGTGGCTAACAGAACAGCTGTGCCTAACGTCTAGACGCATTTAATGCTCTGACAACTGACAGCTCTGACGGCTGTCAGCCCTGACATAAAGTCGTCATAATGACTAATACGAAAAAGCACTATCGTCCTAGGAAATGAGGAAAATCTTCACAAATGTGGCGCTGTCCACCAAACTTCGAGGCAAATCTATGCGGCCAGACTAAACAAAGTCCATACGGCCAGAACAGAGAGACCCATGCGGCTCGGCCATGAATATACCCATGCGGCTCGGTCATGAAGACTCTCATGCGGCTCAGCCATGAAGATCCCCATGCGGCTCGGTCATGAATACATTCATGCGGCTCGGTCATGACAACCTTCATGCGGTTTGAAGTACAGAGACTCTTCATGCTGCTCGGTCATGAACTCTTTCATGCGGCTCGGTTATGACAACCCTCATGCGGCCCAAATATCGACACTCCTCATGCGGCTCAACGTTGACGACAGGACACGTGTCCTAAAGTCAATCAAATCTTGGGCCAAATCCCAATAATCTGGGACACGTGGTAGAAGAATGAATTAAATTTATTCATTAAGATTCGCAGATGTCAGCAAATCATCATGATGAAGATTTATTACAATCAGCATTAATTATTGATGGGATTTGGCATAATCCATGTGAATGGCCCAGATCTTTCACGTTCAAGACGAATGGTCCAGATTGGTTAATCATCAGGCCGCCGCCACTTGGAGAATGGGCAATCATCCAAACCCTAATGATGTCCCCCACTCTTATAAATAGCAAGGTGCCATTCCCTTGCGAATATATACAGAGAGGCTCCCCCGATAATTAGAGAGAAAACAAAGAGAGATCAATCCAGAGAGAGAGAGAAGCCAGGAGAGCAGTACGAGGAGAGCAAGAAGAGTGTTTCTTCGTCAACGCCAAGTAGATCTTCCTCGAGCCAAGGCTGCATACCGATCATCCAAGGAGTAAGGCAGAGCGGCCGTCGCTTTCTCGAGCCTCAATCGTCACCCCCAGAATCTAAAATAAACAATTGTACTTAGTCTGTTGTACCAAGGTTTTCGTCCCTAGGCTTTCTTTGTACAAGCGAGTTTGTAACATGAAGTAAAAGTCCAGTCCTTCGATAATTGTTCTGCTCTTTTATGTTTTATGGCAAACACGATGGCGACTCTGTTGGGGACAAACTTCTCCACGGCTGAGGAGTTGGTAACGCAATCGGATGCAGCCAAACTTGGCTCCACACAACAGAAGATGGTCGTCCGCTTCGACCAACAGGCGTTCGAAGAGATGCTCTCCGAAGGCAGCGCTGGCCCGGTCCAGAAGCGCACCCGCACCACGAAGGCTCGCAAAGAGTGGAGGCCAAAATCGTTTACTCCTCCCCAGGCCCTCGATGGATTACTCTCTGCTACTCAAGACAGCGAGGAAGACTCTCCTGCGGCACCACTTTAGACCGTAGACAACACTGCTGTCCCCAAGTCCGACAGAAGAAAATACTATGATGCTGGACTTGCAGGGGCAAAGAGGAACTCTATGCGATCCGAACCGCTTAAGGGTGCTAGCCGCATGGAAAAAGCTCATGCGGCTACATCCGCCAGCCGCATGAAGAAAACTCATACGGCCACATCTGTCAGTCGCATAGCTTATGCGGCTACAGTTGCCAACCACACGGATGAAACTTATGCGGTTACTGAAGTCAATCGCTTACAGAATACCCATGCGGCTACAACTGCCAACCACATGTGGCCAGCCTACACGGTCGTGACTCCTAGTCGCACAAGAACAACTCATCCGGCAGCCAAAGACAGCCGCATGCAGACAGCCTGTACGGTTTCCAATCCTAGCCGCATAGCGTCTGTTCCACGCTTCTCTCGATCAGTCTTCGACCGTCTCTCATGCGGTCCTGACCTTAATGGTTCTCTGGATGATCAGCCAGACTCCAGGGAATTCAACTTGGACTCTTTCTATTACGCACCCACAAGTGCTAAAAGGAAGAAGTCTAGGACAGCGCGGGCTCACCAAGTCCAGTCAGCTGTCCCAACCTCTGACCATCGGGGCGTCCTGCTAATTATCACGTGGGCCACTGATGGAAAGTTGTACAGAACTACTCAAATTCGGCCCCCGACGGCGGAAGGACAAAGTGGTTCCTCTGACCAACGTGAGGAAAGAGAAGGGGTTTCGATGTGCAAAGAGTCCTCACATGGACGTCACTGCACCCAGATCATCGTCAACTGCTGTTGCAATAATGCGGTAGTAAAAGAAGGCCGCCCGTCCGTCTTCCAAAGGCTACAACGCCCGGGCTCAGAGGACGAGGCGCCTCCAGTTGTCTCTTGCAACTCTACTCATAAAAACCCCGCCGAGGGGAGAGGGAAGAAAACAAGTATCTCCAGCCCAAAAATATCAACCGCTACAGCCAAAAGGCTTTCTTCTAAACAGTTGGCCACCACCGGAGTTTTCCAAAATACCCGTTCAAAAACAAAATCTGCTACAATGAGAGATTTATCATCCATATCGCTGGGGGTCGTAGGAACTGGTGGTAGCACTCCTCTGAACATCCACGATAATTCGGTGTTCCAAGGAGACAAGCCCGGGGAAACAACTCTCCCATCAGGTACAACAGATGCTGATGTCCCCGAGGACATCCATGAATCTCAAGATGAAGCAAGCTCCGAAGCTGGAGGTACTATTCCCTCCGAGTCCGAACCCGAAGAGAACATTCCCACATACCCCGATGACTTCTCGGTGCATGGGTATGACTCGGAAGGCACATCCTCCATCGTTCCTTCCATCACTCCTCATGTAAGGACGGTATTCATGACGGACAGCAATCAAAGTGATTCCAGTGATCGCCAACGCATCGACACTTTGGAGGCCATACTGCAGGCCTTGGTCAAGTCTGTAGATGAAATCAAAACAGCTCTTCCGACTCTACAAGGAGGGACACCTGGCCAAACAAGCAGGGGTCCCACGGTCAATGCGGACTCAAACTCAGCGGCACCAAACCTGGGCAATAATCCTCCCGAAATAACGGCCCCTACCGCGACAGATGAGGCCCGAGAAGTAAGAAGAGTGGTTCAGGAGCTCAGAGCCATGTTCTACACCCGAAAAAAATGCTCAAGACCTCAGAATGCGGTAACCATACCCTGCTGAATGGAGGGATATTCCATTCCCACCAAGATATAAGCCGTTCAATATCAACCCGTATGATGGCAAGACCTCAGCAAGTTGGTACATCACTTACTTCGAGGTCACCACCGACCATCTGTCCCATGATGATGCTATCCTCACGCGATTATTCATTGGGGCATTAGAAGGAGTCGCCTTCGACTAGTACCGCAACCTGCCAGACAACTGCATCCACTCCTTCGCTGGCTTCAAGCGCTTGTTCTTGGAGAGATTCTATGAGGTAGGATAGGACGTCACAATGTCTAACCTCATGGACGTCGTCCAAGGAGAGAAAGAGCTGACGAGGAATTATATTGAGCGGTTTTGTCAAACCGCAATGAAGTTACCATCTGGTAATCCGGATTGCTCCTTGATTGAAATTTGCCAAAAGAGATTGGTCACAACAATCAGTCTCTGGATGGGCGAGAGTCAATTCAAGGACTGGAAGGCATTTATCATCAGTGCCACAAGTGCCGAAGAACGATTGAAGAAGGCTCGCCAACTGGGGTTGCACATCTCGGATGGAGAGAACAAGGGCAAGCATCCTAACACCAACAACGACAATGGGAGTAGCCCCTCCAACAATCGAGACAATAAGGGGAAGCAGGCTATGGTGGCAGATACAACTCAAAAACCTGAGTCAAAATCGGTAGACAAACAATGGCCATAAGTCACTTACTCTTTCGAAGACGACCACGTCAAGCCCATCTTAGACATGCTCAAACAAGGAGACAGAATTCAGCTTCCTCCACCAAGACGGGAACCTCAGCCAGCAGATCTGGAGAACCCAAAGTTCTGCTATTACCACCGCTATGTCCACCATGCTACACATGACTGCTACCAACTGAAACGATACATCCAAAACCTCATCGATTCAAACGCTCTGGCTATCGACTTCGAGGAGATAACCATAGCAGCCAACATGGTGTCCGTATAATTTGGCAGCTTCCCTCCAACAGAGACTCAAGATGGTGTTATACCCATCCCTCTGGCGACGATGGAGATTGCTAATCATCCACCTGCCCGGGATCAAGCTGCTGGTTTAGTGCCCCTCACCATACCACGGGGGAAAATCATGTGGGTCCATCCGGATCTAGTACCTGAAGTGACTCAGTCCGCTCCGCCTTCTATTCATAAGAAGAAGAGTGGAAAAGTCAGATCCTGCCGCACCGTCTCGACAGATGTGGAAGAAGTCACGACCGTCGTTACTCGATCTGGAGCACAATCCCAACCTGTGGCTGAGAACTCGACTGATGATAATCCGCCAGCTACCACTGACGCTCCAGCGCCTCCTCAGCCTCCGACGACCGACAACCCTAGGCCGAAGGATATTCGCTTCGACAAATCCCTCCGAAAAGAGACACCTCAGGGGCTGGAGAGGCCCTACAACTTCGACATCTTGGCGCAATTGGCCAATACACCGGCCAAATTGTCCTTATATGAACTCCTGAGGCTCTCGAAGGATGTCCGTGCAGCCTTGAGAGATGCACTCCAAAACGCCGACGCATACTTGGCTCAGGTCAGCCTCACAGGATAAAATCAACCTGCAGATCTCCAAGACAGTGTGCGTACGGGAGCGATGCCCAATATCGTCTTTTCTCCGCAGGACATGCTCATCAAAACCAACCTGCACGATCGCCCGTTATACTATACTGGATACATCTGTGACGTAAAGGTGGACCGGATGCACATTGATCCTGGATCTTCCATAAGCATCATTCCGAAGGGTTTGCTACATCATCTTCGCATTCTGATGCATCGCCTGATGCCTACAAGCACTGCCATCAGCGGTTTCAATTCGGGCAGGAGCTACCCAATCAGAAAGATTCGCCTGAAGTGTCAGATTGGCGAACTCCAATCAGAAGTCACCTGCTACGTCATAGATGCCGACACTTCTTACAACATCCTTTTGGGGCGCCTTTGGATACACGATTATATGATCGTGCCTTCCACACTGCACCAATGCTTCAAATATGTCGATAAGCATGGCTTCGTAAGGACAGAATTTGCTGATATCGATCCCTTTAAAGGGGTCGAATCTTATTACTCAGACTCCTGCCTTTACGAAAAATCAAAGAGACACCTTGGTGAAGAAGATGTACGAGCTCGTACCGAGACAGCCACCGGATCAGAAGAATCGCTGACGATCCACCTCCAAGCTCGCAAACCCGGCAAGTCAGCACCCCTTACGGCCACTATGCGTAAGGATGCGATCAGTCTCTCGGCGCAAGAAGAACAGATGATAATCCGACTGCCGAGGTTGGGCCAAGTATCGAGACCTACAACGGAGCCACTAACAATTAGACTGCCAAGAGTCGGCCAACCACAAACTGAGAAGCTCAATCCCTCCGACAAGCCAATGACGATACGTCTTCTCAAGAAAAGTCGTCACCCCGATGCAAGGCCTGGCACTTCTAGCGAACCAACCACTCCCCGCCCAGCATCGAGTACCAAGCTGGGGGTTGCTAGTCTGCCGACAACTCTATGCTCTGCTCCACCAGTTGAACCTCTAACGATCAAGTTGACCAGGTCGTCCTCTCAGTCTTCATTTATACAGGGGGTAGCCGAAGAGGAACCGAAGCTAGCCAAGTATGTGTCTTCCCACACTGATGTCCCTTCCGCAGATGATGTAATCCCCCTAGAAAAGATACCTTATTTTATCAATAAAGGGCTAACCTTGAACTACATCGAGCTTAATAAGCTTTGTACAATGTACGCTATGGAACATGGTATAGGCACCCACCTACACACACAGGTGACAAATGTGCACACCATAATCCAGCTTATTCCAGCAGAAGACGCTTACCGCATAATCGAGGGAGGGGATCACCCAATCATCTTCGGCCGAAAAGACGATCCGCGTCCCTTCACCATAAAAGAAGTCGATCTTGGGTCAGACACCGGGAGACTGCCTCTGTATCATTATAGCTCCCGGTCCAAATACCTCATGTAAAAACAGGGATATGATCTGGAGACTACGCGAGGCTTGAACTACGGCACCGGACGACGATTACCTTTGAAGCCACCAGTGCCGGCTGGCAAGCCACAGGACTACTATAGCAAAACTCGATGTGGACTAGGGTATGTAACTCCCACAACGACCCCTGAGAGTTCAGATGAAGAGTGTGACTGCCAGTCATATTCAACCAGGTCACCAACCTCCGACTCGGATACCAGCATCGGAGACATATTCAGACAAGTCCTGTCAGCCAATATGGCATTCGCCGACGCTTATGAAGAAGACGAAGACATTCTTGAAATCCTCGAGCTAGAGCCGTGGGCCCAACAATTGGATGCACAATGGGAAAAGCGATTCGAGCAGAGAGAACCTCCTACCGAGGATGAGGCTATGCAGATCGACCTCGGCAGCGAATCCTCTCCAAAATCGATCTTCGTCAGTAAAAGCCTAACAGACGAAGAGCGAGAATCTCTGCTGGAACTTGTCAGAGAATATATTGATGTGTTCGCATGGAGTTATGAAGATATGCCAGGGTTAGACCCCGATATTGCTCTTCACAAGCTCAACATACGGCCCGATGCAGAGCCAGTCAAGCAACAACAACGACGCTTCCGCCCAAGCGTCATGGATGCAATCGAAGACGAGGTCAACAAACTAATAGCCAGCGGCTTCATTCGTGAGGAACAACATCCGGATTGGATCGCCAACATAGTTCCGGTCCTTAAGAAGAATGGGAAGATTCGAATCTGTATCGACTTTCGCAATCTGAATGAGGCATGTCCGAAAGACGAATTCCCCCTCCTTATCACAGACATCATGATTGACAACACATGCGATTTTGAACGTATGTCATTCATGGATGGATTCTCGGGGTACAACCAAATCAAGATGTCTCCTGACGACGAAAAGCATACATCATTCCGAACACCGATTGGCACATACTGTTACACAGTCATGCCTTTCGGTTTAAAGAATACTGGCACCACGTATCAACGAACCATGAGCATCATCTTCAGAGAACACTTGCGCAAGACGGTGGAATGCTATATCGACGACATCGCCGTCAAGAGTCGCTGTAAAGGAGACCATTTGCAGGACCTAAGGACGGTATTCGACCTGATGCGAGCCCACTATTTGAAAATGAACCCTACGAAATCTTTCTTGGGCGTATCCAGCGGAATGTTCTTGGGTTTCATCATTATCGCCCAGGGTATTCATGTAGACCCTGAGAAGACGAAGGCAATTATGGAGATGGGTCCCCCGAAAAATCTTCGCGAACTCAGAGGCCTTCAAGGGAGGCTAGCTTACATCAGAAGATTCATCTCTAACCTTTCCGGGCGATGCCGACCGTTCACCCACCTTATGAAGAAAGGCGTCTCATTCGTATGGGACGCGGAATGTCAGCGTGCCTTCGACAGCATCAAAGAATATTTGTCGAACCCTCCAGTCCTGGTGGCCCCGGTTGTCGAAAAACTATTCCTGCTCTACGTACGAGCAATAGAACACTCCCTTGGTGCTCTGTTGGCACAAAACAATGATGCAGGCCACGAACAAGCCATATACTACCTCAGCCGAATGATGATTGGGCCAGAGCACTGATACACCGCCGTAGAGAAGGAATGCCTCGCCTTGGTGTTCGCCATTCAGAAGATGCGGCACTATGTCACAGGACAAACCATACATGTGATCTCACGAGTCAACCCTCTCAGAGTCCTCATGACTAAGCCAGGGGCACTCAGCTCTCGCCTTGCTACATGGGTAATATTGCTGTCCCCCTATCATATGGTCTTCATCCCACAAAAGGCTATCAAAGGTTAAGCCCTGGCAGACTTTTTGGCAGCCCACCCAGGATCGGAGTCATCCAGAATACATGAAAAGATCGCAGATGAGGTCGCCGACTCGAATACAACCACTCACGATAGCATATGGCGAATGTTCTTCGACGGCGCTTCAAGAACTGGACCCAAGGAAAACATCGTCGTCGGAGTCGGAGTTGTATTGATTTCTCCTACCGGGCTGGTGATCAATCGTGCCTACTCTCTCACGGAACCCTGCTCTAACAATGTGGCCGAGTACAACGCTTTAGTCATCGGTCTCCAACTCGCAAAAGAGCTGGGGGTAGAATATCTTGAAGCATACGGCGATTCGCAATTAATCGTCAATCAGATCTGGGGTTCATATGAAGTCCGCCATGAAGACATGATCCCCTATCACCAAATAGTGATCAACATTATTTTATCACTTGAGGGATTCTTCATCGAACACGTCCCCAAACTCCAAAATATCGAAGCCGACGCCCTAGCAGGCCTTGCCGTTTCCTTAGCAGTACCGAACCACACTCATCATTCGGTTGACGTGATAGGCCACGAATTGGTCTGCCCCAAGAACAACGTTCAATTCGTGGAAGGTATTCCGCCCACGCGGTCGACGAAGCACCAGACTGGAGACAGCCATTCATCGACTTCGTAGTCTACGACATCCTCTCCGAGAATCCAAAGGAAGCCACCTCCATCAGACGGCGTTCTCTCAGATTCTTCTACGATACAGAAACGAAGATGCTATATCGACGATCCTACGACGGGTTGTTGCTTCGGTGCTTGTCAAACGTAGAAGCCAAAGAAGCCGTACGAGAAGCTCATGACGGTGTCTGTGGGGCCCATCAGCCTGGCCCTAAATTGCAAGACCGCCTTCGCCGAATGGGCTACTACTGGCCCACGATGGTGGCAGATACGATAGACTATGCCAGGAAATACAAAGCCTGCCAAGTCCACGCGGACTTCATTCAAAAACCTTCTGAGTTTCTACATCCGACAGTGGCATCCTGGCCATTTGAAGCATGGAGAATGGATATTATCGGTCCAATTGCTCCGTCTTCCTCCCGAGGGCACCGATTCATACTAGCCATTACAGATTATTTCTCCAAATGGGCGAAAGCTGTCCCACTTGCGGAGGTAAAGACATTAAATGTGATCAGCTTCCTCAAGCATCACGTCATATATCGCTTTGGACTGCCACGAAGGATCATACACGATAATGGTCTGCAGTTTGCAAGCCACGCCTTCTATCGGTTCTGCGACAAGCACCGCATCCAGAACATTGCTTCAATGCCATACAATCCGACAGCGAACGGTTTGGCCGAAGCATTCATAAAATAATCATCAAGCTGCTCAAGAAGTTCGTATCATCTAACAAACGCGACTGGAACGAAAAGCTTGGTGAATGCTTATGGGCGTACCGTACCACAGTCTGAACAGCCACCGGAAATACACCATTTTCCCTGGTGTACGGAAGTGAGGCAGTCCTCCCATTAGAGACTCAGATCCCCTCACTCCGCGTCGCCTTCACACATCAGTTGACAACGGACGGAAACCACCATCGTCGGCTACAAGAGTTGGAGGCCTTGGATGAAAAGCGCCTCTTGGCTCAACAATGAATCGAGCTATACCAAGCGCACATCTCTGGAGCCTTCAATAAGAAGGTCAAAGTCAGAACATTCCAAGTAGGCGATCTCGTTCTGGCGGTTCGGAGGCCGATGGTTATGACGCATAAAACCGCCGGTAAATTCCAACCAAAATGGGAAGGCCCGTTTATCATCGAGGCTATATTCTCCAACGGTGCCTACCGCCCCGCAAAGCAAAACGGAGACTTGCTCATGCTACCTGTCAACGGCAAGTTCCTGAAGAAATATTATGTCTAAATGACACATTTTCCAGATCATCGAGTCACGTACCCACTGGTACCGCTGAACTCACCTCCACAATATTCCAGACTATCGAGGTATGTACCTGCTGGTGCCGCTGAACTCACATCCACATTCCCTTCAGATTATCGAGTCATGTACCCGCTGGAACCACTGAACTCATACCCACATGCACTTCAGATTACTGAGTCATATACCCGCTGGTACTGCTGAACTCACGCTTTCACAAGGTTCCAAATTATCGAGTTATGTACCCGCTGGTGCCTCTGAACTCATATTTCGGTCACTCTTTCAGATAGCAAGTCATGTATGATCATACCTCTGAACTTTCTTCCTGGAAGAGATCCTCCCTCATGATCCACTACCCGCACTCCCAGAACACAAAAAGGGTAATCGATCCACAAATTTCTGAAACGGCCATGTCCTCATTACCTCTGAGTCATTTTTACTTCCACCAAAAACAAACCGCCCCCTCGCATAGAACTTCCACGTCCTCCTCCCTCTGATTCGTTCTATGTACCCCCTCTTCATTGAGCCCACTCCTGCCGTGTCTCCATTACCTTCGAGTGGGAAGGCTCCGTCGAAGAAACCTTCATGCTTGTCATGTCCCCATTACCTCTGAGCTAGTATGTCGATTCCCTTTCAACCTATTATCTGTACCCACAACCGGAGTACAATAAGGGTAATAAGTCCACAAATGTCCTCAGTTGACTACAAATATCCTCCGTCAAATCCACTCATGCCATGTCCTCATTACCTCTGAGCAGGAAGATCCCACGGTAAAGAAATCCCCATACTTGCCATGTCCTCGCTACCTCTGAGTAAGTATGATGGTTTTCCCTCAACTTATTATCCGTACCCACGACCAGGGTACGCCAAGGATAGTAGGTCCACAAATATCCTCCGTTAAATCCACTCCTGCCATGTCCTCACTACCTCTGAGCAGGAAGATCCCACGCTAAAGAAGTCCCCATACTTGGCATGTCCCCACTACCTTTGAGTAAGTATGATGGTCTTCTCTCGACTTATTATCTGTACCCACGATCTGAGTACGCCCAAAGATAATAGGCCCACAAACGTCTTCCGATGACCACAAATGTCCTCAGTCGACCACGAATGCTGTACTGGATCTCCAATACACGCCTGGGAGCCCAGCTGCTCTCTAGCATTCTCTCGAATACCAAGAACTTCTATAGCTGTCTTATCGCGAGGTTGTTCTAGGTATTCCTCTCCAAAAACTTGTTACTCGTACCTAAAACCAAGGTACGCCCAGGGTGACAGGTCCACAAATAATCCTCCAGCAGGTCCAAATCCACGAACACCACAAGTACAAGAAAGAGAAGATGAGTTGAAATATGCTCATTTATTCAAAATTCAAAGTGCTACATCATTTGGGATCACATCCCTTACAAAATGAAGACAGAAAGAAAAAAAAAATAGCAAAAGAAGACAGAAGACTGATCACTGCTCCGGGGCACATAACGCCATGAGACGGTCCGTCAGCAAGGCAACCGACCGCTCAAGCCTCTGTTTAGCTCGACGCTCCGCCTCTTAGCTCAGCACCGCCGCGTCCTCCAGATGAGCATGAGCTTGCCAGTTGTCCTCGAATTTCTTGAAAGCCCGCTCCAGGTTGACAGAAGATCGAGAAACCCTCTCGGCCTTCCGAGCAAATGACTCCTATTCCGTACGAGCAGCCCCCAGCTCTGACTTTAAGAAGGCCAACTCCCTCTGGAGTATAAGAATCCGCTCCTTCGTGTCAGCTATTCTACGAGAAGCAAACTCTTCCCGAGCCCTAAAAGCCTGACTTCGATGACCCAGCCTGTCATACGAAGCGGAGAACTTGTCAAGGTCCCCCTGCACAACTGGCCCGGCAGTATCTCGAGCAAGCTTGATCCTATCCCGAGCAACAATGAGGAAGCCCCGCTCCCGTTCAATCGCAGCAGGCAAGCCAGCCTGCCGTACCGCCAGCAATTGGGTCACAAGCTGATCAGCCTCTGCCAACTTAGGCTCCAGGAGTGCAGCCAACCCCACCCCGCCTGGAAGAGCCTTCAAAGTGTTAATCTGACCCCGAGCGCCCCGCAGAGACAGAGAAAAAGGGATCCCTCTTTCTACGGCAGCATCTACGCCCCTCTTTAAATGGCGATCGAAGCTGTCCACCACATCCCGCGTCACCTCGTCCATAGCCTCCGAAGAAGACGGTGTCAACGGGAGTGTAGCTGGCAACGCTGAAGAAGACGTAACAGAATATATTGCTCCTACCACAAGGGAAACAAACTCTGCACGGAAGGACGCATGAACAGCGGCCAACTCCTCTTCAGCAGCCCGCAGAAATTAAATGCTCGGCAGGGTCGAGAGGTCAATCTCCGGAGCCGTATAAGCAGCAGAGGATGAGGCGGACACCATCGCCAGCTCTATTCCCATCTGCCCGGAGCTGGCGGGAGGCCCCTCGACATGAGACGGTGAAGGAGAGGAAGCGCTCCTTTCCCCCAGATCGCGACAGGCCGAGCCTTCCCCAAGAACATCCGCGGTAGGAAGTAAAGGGTCAGGACCTGTAGGGCCAAGACAACCATGAATTGATTTGACCCAGAGGATATGTTGATAAAGCAAATAAGCCCCCTCACTAGTCAATATTTGGCTTATCTTACCAGCGGAAGAGTGTGGAGGCTGAGGTTCGCCTACAGCCACCGCAGCCTCTTCACCAGCAGCCTCCGAGTTGAATATGATAGGCTCCTCCGCCCCGGCACCCTCTGGAGGGGATGCGACGAGATCGGTGTCGCCTTACAAAAATTCAGTAATCTCGGAGACAAGCCCGAGGGAACCTTCGTCATCCCGGACTGGGGCCTCAGCAACTTGGTAGTCCTCAGCTGCCGCTGAGAGAGCCCCCGCAGGGAGGACCGCGGAACACATGCCACTAATCAAAGTAGAAAGGGCCGGATCAACCTCAGGAGCGTCAGACACCTACGAAAAAAAAATCATTAGCTCATATCTCCAAGAAAAAAGAAGAAAACGACAACAAGGAGATAGCTCCAACTTAGTCTTACCTCCGGAACATCGTTAGCACCTTCACCCCTCTCCGTAATAAGTAGCCTACGAGGTCTAACGACGGCTTTTTTCACAGAAAAGGTCGCTCTGCCGTCAGAAGACTCACATCTGACTCGTTTACGTGTAGGACCAGGCACAGCAGCCGGTTGCCCTTCCCCCACTACTTCCTCTGGTGTAGCAAACGACGGATCCTCCGCCAATTCGTCTGGTGGGGCAAGCGGTTGATCCGCTACTTCTTCACCCCCAGAAGAAAGAGAGTCTTCGCTATCATGGTCGTCATCCTCCTTAGCCGCCTCGAAAGGTTCTGATTCAGGGAGAGGAGTCTGGAGCGCTAGCTGCTTTCTAGCCTTTGCACCCTTGGGCTTTTCCTGTAAATCGGTACCCACGATGAAACTGGTACTCGAATCGAAATTGACAGGAGGCTTGTTCGCCATAACATGATATAAGGCAGCCACATACAAAATTTCCCTCGGCGCTTTAGTATCGGGGACTGAGAAGCTGGCCCGAGTATGATAGACGTCATAATAAATCAACACCCTGGCACCATCATGAATGCTACCTTCAAAGCCCAAGCAAGGGCTGGGACAGTCGAGGAATAACTGACTATAGCCAAATTGGCGGGAAAATCTACTAGGCAGGTAGGGCTCCAAGTACACATTATTGCGGTTATGATAAACCAGATACGCGGGGCGGATGTTGCGCAACCAGGTGAGCATCTTCGTATACAGAAAGTGAGGAGGACCGGTACCATCAAGGTGTACATCTCTCACTTCCTCATCAGAAAAATGGGGAACAGACACAAAAAAGCCACACCCATCCACCCTCGCCAGCGCCCTCCGACAAGCTAGCTTAGTACTGTATTCCCAAGGGTGGTGATGGTATTTGAAAAGGAAGGCGTCTTCATCTGTAGCATCTTCCGCCGTTCTAGATCCTATCAAAGATTTGTAGTACATCAACAACCACCCCATCAAATAGTGATAAGGCAGCTCTATACGTTTAAAGTCCATTACCACGTCATGAGCAATGACTTTGGACGAGAAGGCACGTAGACCATGATGAATGCTGTACACCATAGCAGAAAGAAGAGCCAGCCTGACCCCAAGGGCAACTTTACGGCAGGAAGAATAAAGTGACGACTGATCCTCTCGATAGCACCTGCCCCTCCTGAGACCACATAATTGCACAGCCACACCATTAAAAAGCCTGCCAAGAGTGCCTTCTCCGACAGCCGTCGAGTACCATAATAAAAATAGCTGAAGGAGTCTCTCTGGCTCCCAAACTCGTCACCCTTAGATTTCGACCTCCTAGCAGTCGACACCAAGCTTTCTATTTCCTCAGGAGTTTGACGACCTCGGGAAGTAACTCGGCCAGCAGCGCTGAATTTAAAAAGACAGGAGACCCAAGAGTTGGTATGGGGAGTGTCTCCTTCCGAGCTATCATTTTTTTTGATAGCCGTTTGATGACAGGTGCAATGATGACATAACAGTTCTTGGTACACAGCAACGAAGCCTGGGAATCGTCGATCTAGATCCTGGAACTCCTCGTTCGTTGGAGTTTATGCTTCGAAGGGCTCGTCTCCCCAGGGAAGCTGGGAAACAGCATACATCTCATGGAGAGCGACCCCCATCTCCCCTACAGGTGTGAAGAAAGTTCCTGTCCGATGGTTATACATCTCCAGAAGGGCCATAAACAACATCTTATTAATGGACAATCCGTGGCTGGTACCCCGGATAGCATCATAAAGATTGACTTCTCGCAAAAATGCCTCGTATTTTTGCAGAATTCACGAGGTCAAGTTAGCCCACGGGGGAATGGAGTGTAGCCAGCCCACCAGTGCCAATCTGTCGACAGAATAGGACCCTTTTTGTGCGAGCTGGCTCAGGAAGGTATCAGCCTGAGAAAATGAGAAGTTGGGACCGGGTGTGTTGATGAAGGTACCCAGAGCTAACCCCATCACAGATCGACTGGCCGGATCCTTGATCGCACGTACTAACCCAGTAGTTTTATTATAACAAATTTTACCCACGAACATCCCCTGTCTGGTTGGAGTGAGGGGGTCTGTCATCTGCCTGTCCAAAACGATCATGTTGAACCACGCAAAAGGGAAATGACGCTTCATAATGGGGATATGAATCGGCATCCCGTCCAGATTAAAATCCCAACTCTCGAAAACATCCAGCACTCGTGAGTTTTCTATGATCAACGCATCCTCAAAGAGGAAGACCGGCCTCAGATGCTTTCCATTAAGCTTCCTGGAGCTCATTATATCACTAAAGAAATGGAAAGATTAAATCCGGATAGCATTTAGTCGCTCCGGAGGCTCATTAACAAGGAGCTGCTCTGACACTTGACGAACTAAATCGTCCCGTCGTGCATCCATAGCAAGTTGATTCAAGCCAACCAGGAGTTCCCCTGCAGGATTTACTGGCAGATTCACTGAAGAAAGACGAAAGAAAAAAGATTAAAAGATAGTCAAAACAAGAAGCATTCGAAAGATCATTTGAGTCTATGCGGCTCGGATCGACACAGCCTTATGCGGCTCAGAATCAGATAAGTCCATGCGGTTCTGTTCATCATAGCCTCATACGGCTCAAATTTAGGTGAGACTATGCGGCTCAAAGACCACACAGACCCATGCGGCCCTGGACAGACAGACTCAGGCAGTTCAAATTAAGGGCGCTTATGCGATCCAGATTCATATGAGCTGGTGCGGCTACAAGCAGATGAGCTTATACGGTTCAAAAGTAAGCGATGCTTATGCAGCCCAAATCAAAAAAGTACATCCGGTTCAGATCGAGTATGACAAGCCCATGCGGCCCCCCTGGGCGAAGTGCTTATGCGGTCAGAACGATGAAACTGGTACAAGCGGCTTGTGCATAAATTATGCAACAGAGCCATGACAGTTAGGGTTCTAAGGCGACGTCCTTACCAGCAATAGGTGGGTGAACATCGGAGTGAATGACAGTTGGCGGAGGAGCGGTCGCGTTCGTCGTCGCAGTCGCCGCAGAAGCGACCGCCTTGCCTTTCGTAGCTTTAGAGGCAGCAGCCTTCTTGGGATCCATGGATGCTAAAGAGAAGAAAGGAGTTTGCAGCAAAAGACCGAGGATAAGAGAGGGTAAAAGAAATCTCTCCAAGCAAGGAACACTGCTATTTATAGGCAAATAAGGGGCGCTTTGATTTGCGTGCAAATATGATGACCGACTCTTCGGTCATCGAGGCAAAACGGCTGAATAATAGCCTAACTCTTGGGATCCCGGCCCAAAAAGCGGCTCTTAAAGTCTAACAGCAAATCAAGAGCATTAAATGTAGAAGATTTACAAGGGATTCACACACGTGGCAGGAAGATGTGGCAAGAAGCTCATGCGGTCAAACAGTTCATACGGCCCAAATACTTATGCGGCTAAGGCAACCAAGCGGCTAGATAAGTACATGCGGTTGGGATAGAATATATCCATGCGGCTCTCACATAATCATGCTTCTTATTCAAAGTATTTCAATTTTGTAAATTGAAAACTTTGAAGGGGGTCTTGTAGAAGCATGAAAAAGAAGAGAAGAATGATCCATGCGGCCAAAGAGTCTCATGCGGCTCGGAAGTCTCATGTGGCTCAAACATACAAGCAGCTCAAGTAAACTCTATACGGCCGAGAGAGAGGCCACGTGGCCAACAGAACAGCTGTGCCTAACGTCTAGACGCATTTAATGCTCTGACAACTGACAGCTTTGACGGCTGTCAGCCCTGACATAAAGTCGTCATAATGATTGACACGAAAAAGCACTATCGTCCTAGGAAATGAGGAAAATCTTCACAAATGTGGCGCTGTCCACCAAACTTCGAGGCAAATCTATGCGGCCAGACTAAATAAAGTCCATGCGGCTAGAATAGAGAGACCCATGTGGCTCGGCCATGAAGATACCCATGCGGCTCGGTCATGAAGACTCTCATGCGGCTCGGCCATGAAGACCCCCATGCGGCTCGGTCATGAATATATTCATGCAGCTCGGTCATGACAACCTTCATGCGGTTTGAAGTACAGAGACTCTTCTGCGGCTCGGTCATGAACTCTTTCATGCGGCTCGGTCATGACAACCCTCACGCGGCCCAAACATCGACACTTCTCATGCGGCTCAACCTTGACGACAGGACACGTGTCCTAAAGTCAATCAAATCTTGGGCCAAATCCCAATAATCTGGGACACGTAGCAGAAGAATGAATTAAATTTATTCATTAAGATTCGCAGATGTCAGTAAATCATCATGACGAAGATTTATTACAATCAGCATTAATTGTTGATGGGATTTGGCATAATCCATGTGAATGGCCCAGATCTTTTACGTTCAAGACGAATGGTCTAGATTGGTTAATCATCAGGCCGCCGCCACTTGGAGAATGGGCAATCATCCAAACCCTAATGATGTCCTCCACTCTTATAAATAGCAAGGTGCCATTTCCTTGCGAATATATACAGAGAGGCTCCCCCGATAATTAGAGAGAAAACACAGAGAGATCAATCCATAGAGAGAGAGAAGCCAGGAGAGCAGTACGAGGAGCACAAGAAGAGTATTTCTTCCTCAATGTAAAGCAGATCTTCCCCGAGCCAAGGCTGCATACCGATCGTCCAAGGAGTAAGGCAGAGAGGCCGTCACTTTCCCGAGCCTCTATCGTCACCCCCCAGAATCTAAAATAAACAATTGTACTTAGTCTGCTGTACCTAGGTTTTCGTCCCTAGGCTTTCTTTGTACAAGCGGGTTTGTAACGTGTAGTAAAAGTCCAGTCCTCCGATAATTGTTCTGCTCTTTTATATTTCATGGCAAACAATATAACTCCTTATTTCCCCTCCGTCTAATTTCGTACATATTTTTTTTTATTGCACAAATGACACCCAAGGGATTTAACTCCTTCAAGAGGAAGAAGACAACCAACCCAAGTGAGAAAGGTTCATCTTCGAATCTACCCACGTATTTCCTCTTCTCGCCAGTCCAATCTAGCGATGGCACGTTCGACGGGTTTTACTTTCAAACCCTAGACCAAGCCTTACTGTGGTATGGTGACTTCTCCATGAGATCCATATGCACAGGCGCACCCATCAAGTGGACTGTATTTCCTGATCACCGCCATTTCTTTGAGGCATTAGGGTTATAATATTTTGTTAAACTCTGTTTCCCAGTAGCAACTAATGTCATTAGACTGTTTTACTGCAATATCATATTAAACACTTTTAATGTAAGCACACGTGTTGGAGGATTAGATATCAATTTCAATGATGTCCTCTTAGTGGAGATCCTTGGTATTTCCGACGAAGGTGAACCGCTTATTGATATCACTGAGTTTGATTTCTCCGAAGGCACGACACTTACCAGTTTTAAAGTTGAACTTTGTACACCTGATAGAGTTCGCTCTGGAAAGTTCAAGGCAAACAACTTGAACTTGTTTAATTATGAATTGCACCGTATCATTTATTCGACTCTCCTTCCGAAGTCTACTTCAAAGGATGATGTCACGTCTCTTGAATTATCTGCTATGTATCACATTCTTAAGGGGATTCCATTTTCTGCCCCTAAGACCATTATTCAGATGATGGGACATTGTCGTGCAAGAGATAAAAATCTCTCTTATGCGATGATTTTCCCACGCATCTTCCAGAGTTTCGATATTGACTTATCTACTTGTACTCAAGACCCCGAGCCCAAGTTTCTCAAGTTATCTCATCGCAGTATGACTGCAGCAGCTCCTCCTCCTGCTACTGCTCCACCTTCTCCACCTCCTCAGCAGTATGCTATGACATTTGAGGGCATACACCAGCACCTTTCTGATTTGCACGTCTCGATGACGGACATGGCCCGCGAACGTGAGTTCCGCGACGTCACCCGTTATCAGGCGATTGCAAATTCCTTAGCTGATCCTCGTTTCACCCAGACTGGACATTCAGCCGGTTCCATTCCTAGAGATCCAGCTTTTTCTGGTTACCACTGTGAGGATGAGGCTGTTCATGCCTACTTTCAGCCCGGTAACGCATATGATTGGTACCGTTCTGACCGTGCTCCTCCTCGTGATTATGTCGGTGAGTTTTACACTGGCGCTCCTCCTCACCCTTCTGGCGCGGGTACCTCTGCGGCTGGTCCTTCTGGACATGCTGGTCATGCTGATACTGATGATGATGATGAGGAGGAGTTGTGATATGTTAGTTGATGTTTGATACTTAGACATTATCTACTGTTTACTTGGAAATGCTCCGACATTCCAAGTTTTTCTATCTTTTTAGACTTTATTATCAGTATTTCTTTGAGGACTTGTACTGGATTTCTTTTTTATAGATGTCTTCTGAACATCTTTTTATTTTTATTAGATGCGTAGTTTATGATTCACATCAGTTTATTTTGCTTCTTTATTATGAACTGCCTGTGAAATAATTTTTTGTTTTATTATAATCTGTCTGAGAACAAAAACATGCCTGTGATGTCATTATATTTTCTTTACTGTTTCTATCATTTTTTATTATTTTCTTGTGTTTCTTCACTGTTTGTTATTTATGCAATAATTGCGGGAGAGTTTTTATCTTTTGCAATTATTTTGCTAAATGACAACGGGGAAGAAAAATAAAGATCTAACATTCTTTTGAGATAATGCAGGACATAAACAAATTTTGATTTTATTTCAAGCTCAAGCTTTAATGTTATATCATTCATAGTTTGTCAATTATCAAAATGGGGGAGATTGTTGGCCCATTGGTCATATGGTCAACCTGATTTTAATAATTGATAAAACTCTGTCTCGATATATGAAGCTAGTCAGGATGTATCGGACACTTGGACATGATCAAGAATAGCTGTCTACATAAATTCAAGATCGAAGCAATGTTTGCCTGTTCGAGTCTGTATTTCTTTGAGCAATGTATTTTTCATTTTATTGAGTCTAGGAATACGTTGTACACCGAGTCGTACTGGCAAATAGGCTATTCCTAAATGTTTTCAAAATACTTTTAAAATGTCCTTAGTTTTGAAAAACATTCTTATTAACAAAAGCTTTCAAAAAGGTTTTCAAAAAGGTTTTCAAAAATCCTCAAAATCTAATTTTTTAAAACCTAACCTAACCCTGACAGAACTCGGCCAGAGTTCGGCCAGAGTTCGGTTAGTGGCCGTTTTGATTTTTGAATTCTTTGGAACATGGTCCTCCTGCAGTTGCGGATTGACTGAGATTTTCACATATAGTTCTACCCGAATTCTGCCAGAATTCTGTCTTTGGAAAAACTATAAATAGAGAAGGATTTCGTTCATTTCAACTCACTCATTCACTTTTAATCTTCTCTCTATCTATAGCTTTCAGTCTTCTAAAGAGTTTTCTCGAGCTTTAATTTTCAGATCCCAAGCCAATTACAATCCTCTAGTCGATTTGCCAGTGCGGTACGGTCTAGAAGTTCTGAGAAATTATAATCAGAAGGCTTGATTTGAAGAATTCTACTTCACAATTGAAGTTGGACGAGTTCTTCGTATCAAAGCTCGCGTTGTGGAAGTTGCAAGGACTTCGTAAGAAAACTTGCGGTTTTGCCAATAGTGGATTCAACTGGTAGCAAGAGTTCTACCGACTGGATTAGTCCTCAACAGATAAAAACCAGTATACATCGTTGTCTTTGCGTTTGCTTTCTTATCTCTGCCTTTACATTATTTTAGTTGTGATTATTATTCTGTGATCTTGCTGCTAACAATTTTTAATTAGCAATTTTTTGCTGCCAACTCTATTCACCTCCCTCTAGAGTATTGTGCTTTACGATTTCGTTCCTACACAAAGCAACTCTGTCCGTCAACATGGTTTTCGCTGACCAAATTACAGACGATGTTCAATCAATCAAACTCGAACAATGGGCTCAAAAGATGGACACCAGGTGGGTGCTACGCTTCGAACAACGGGAACCACCTATCGAAGATGAGGTCATCCAAGTCAATCTAGGTGATGAAGCATCCTTCAAACCTACCTTCATCAGGAAAAGCCTATCTAGCAATGAACGCCAATCTCTTATACATCTTATAAGAGAATACATCGACGTCTTCGCATGGAGCTATGAAGACATGCCAGGCTTGAACCCTAAAGTCGCCATGCATCGCCTGAACATCTCATCTAAAGCTAAGCCAGTGAAGCAGCAACAACGACGATTCTGACCAGACGTCATGGAAGCCATCGAGAATGAAGTCAAGAAGCTAATTGCCAGTGGATTCATTCGCGAGGAACAACACCCAGACTGGGTTGCCAACATTGTGCCTGTCATAAAAAAGAACGGTAAAGTTCGAGTTTGTATCGACTACCATGATTTGAACTCTGCATGCCCGAAAGATGAGTTTTCCCTACCGATCGTTGACGTAATGATCGATAATACTTGCGGCTTCGAGCGGATGACCTTCATGGCTGGGATCTCAGGCTACAACCAGATCAAGATGTTCCCCGACTACGAAAAGCATACATCTTTTCGAACACCGTTGGGGGTATACTGCTATACGGTGATGCCCTTCGGATTGAAGAATACAAGGGCAAAATACTAGCGAGCCATGAACATAATTTTTTGCGATCATTTGTATAAAACTGTGGAGTGCTACGTAGACGATATCGCAGTCAAAAGTAGTCTCAAGGGCAACCACCTCCAAGACTTGAGAACAGTGTTCGAACTAATACGTATACACCAACTCAAGATGAATCCAACCAAGTCTTTTCTGGGAGTCTCCAGCGGCAAGTTCCTTGGTTTAGTCATCACTTTAAAGGGCATACATCTGGACCCAGAGAAAGTGAAGGCTATTCTCGACATGTATCCTCCATAAAACCTCAAAGAGCTACGTGGACTACAAGGAAGGCTAGCCTACATCAGACGATTCATTTCGAACCTCTCTGGAAGGTGCCAACCATTCACTCAGCTCATGAAAAAAGGCGTATCTTTCGTCTGGATTGAACAGTGTCAACACGCATTCGACGACATCAAGGCATATCTTACAAGCCCTCCAGTATTTGTTGCTCCAATAATGGGGAAGCCCTTCTTACTATATTTCCATGCTATGGATCATTCTCTCGGCACCCTGTTAGCTCAGAAGAACGAAGGCGGCCATAAACATGCAATTTACTACCTCAGCCGTACAATGGTGGGTGCCAAGCACAGATACACACTGGTGGAGAAGGAATGCCTTGCGCTAGTATTTGCCATCCAGAAGACGCGCCACTATGTGTCTGGGCATACTATCTACATTATATCTAAAGTCAACCCTCTCAGAATACTCATGACTAAACCGAGCTCTCTAAATTCCCGTTTAGCTACATGGGCAATGTTGTTGACTCCGTACGATATGATCTTCGTTCCTTAGAAGGTAGTAAAATGCCAAGCATTAGCTGATTTCCTAGCAGCTCACCCGGTGCCGGAGTCGTCCAAACTCTATGACGAAATTCCTGACGAAGTGGAGTCTAATGCTGCAACTGAAGAAATCCCTATTTGGCGAATATTCTTCGACGACGCATCAAGAATAGGACCCAAAAGGAATATTATGGCTGGAGTAGGTGTCGTGCTCATGTCACATGATCATCTAGTTATACACCATGCTTATTCTCTCGTAGAACCATGCACCAACAACGTGGCCGAATATAATGCCCTATTAATCGGCCTATAACTGGCAAAGCAACTGGGACTATCTAGATGTTTACGGTGATTCCAAGCTAATAGTTAGTCAGTTCCGAGGGGATTATAAAGTTCGCTACGAAGATCTCATCCCCTACCATAAAGCAACAATCGAGCTAGCGTCTACTTTTACGGGATTCTTCATCAAGCACGTGCTTCGACTACAGATTATAGAAGCAGATGCTCTAGCCGAACTCGCTGCTTCCTTGACCATTCCTACCAATACGCAACAGTCGATCACATTGTCTGGTCGAGAACTATTTTGTGTGAAAGATGCCTTGCATATTTATGTCAGTTACACAACGAAAACAAACGTCGATGCTAAAGACTAGAGATTACCCTTCATAGACTACGCTGTCTTTGGAATCCTCCCCGGGGACTCGAAGGAGGCAGTATCCATCCAAAGGCAATCCCTCAGATATTACTACGACACAGCTACCAAGATGCTGTACCGCTGCTCTTATGACGGGCTACTGTTACAATGCTTATCAGACACAGAAGCCAAGCATGTACTCCGAAAGGCTCACGATGGAGTTTGTGGTGCACATCGACCAGGCCCCAAATTGCAAGATCGCCTCAAACGAATGGGTTATTACTGGCCCACAATGATAGCAGATGTTGTTGAATATGCAAAGAAGTGTAGAGCTTGCCAGTTCTACGCTAATTTTATTCATCAACCTTCAGAGTTTCTACATCCGATGGCAGCATCTTGGCCATTTGAAGCCTGGTGCATGGACGTCATAGGACCAATCAGCCTGCTATCCTCCAAAGGAGATCGGTTCATCCTAGCTATAACCGATTACTTCTCCAAATAGGTAGAAGCTATACCGCTCACCAAAGTAAAGACGTCAAACGTGATCAGTTTTATCAAACATCACGTCATCTACGGCTTCGGCCTGCCTCGCGTGATCATCCATGACAATGGTCCACATTTTGTAAGTCATGCATTCTATCGGTTCTGCGACAAGAATCGAATCTAGAACGTAGCCTCTACAGCCTACAATCCAGCGACTAACGGGCTAGCAGAAGACTTCAACAAAACCATCATAAAACTTCCCAAGAAGTTTGTGTCTTCAAACAAGCGCGATTAGAACGAGAAGCTCGATGAATGTCTATGGGCCTAGCGCACAATGGTTTGGACTCCAACAGGCAGTACGCCATTCTTTCTAGTTTATGGGAGCAAAGCAGTTCTTCTCCTAGAAATCCAGATTCATTCCCTTCGGGTAGCCCTATCCAGCGAGCTGACTACTGAAGAGAGCTACCATTTGCGACTCTAAGAGCTCGAAGCGCTAAACGAAAAACGTTTATTAGCTCAACAGCGTATTGAGCTATACCAAGCACGCCTTTCCAGAGCTTTCTACAAAAAGGTGATAGAAAGGATCTTCCAAGTCGGTGATCTGGTCCTAGCAGTAAGAAGACCGATGGTCATGACGCATAAAATAAAAAGGGAAATTCCAGCCTAAATGGGAAGGTATTTTCGTCATAGAATCGGTGTATTCTAACGATGCGTACCGGCTGACCAAGCCTGACGGTGACTTGCTTATGATGTCTATCAACGACAAGTTCCTGAAGAAGTACTATGTGTAACCTCTTTTATATAATGTTCACGTATGTTCAGTCATGTAAATGTACAGTACGATGTTTATATGATTCCAAAAAAACTATCTAACTTTTATCCGTATTTCAAGAGTCTTGAATACGCCTTGGATAATAGGTCCTCTAAATATTTTCCCCAGTGGAATCATTTTCATTTTTGACTCTGTCCAAACTCAGTTTGACGAAAATAAATCACGTTCCTATTACCTCTGAATTGTTTTCCGATAATTATTTCCCCAGCAGAATAATCAAATGTTTTGCCACGTCCACATAACCTCTGAGCAAAGCATTCATCAAAGATAGTCATGTCCACAATACCTCTGAACTATCCACTCCTCCCTAATGCTATATATCTTTCCACGTCCATATTACCTCTGATCAGATATAGAACATCCTCTGCTATTACGTCCATATTACCTCTACTAGCGGCTTCATTCAACTTATTATCTATATTCGAATCATTTGAATATAAAACGGATAATAGGGCCACATAAAATTTCCCCAACGGAATATCCATTAGAAATGTCCTTGCTACGTCCACATTACCTCTAACATCGATCTTTCACAAAACCACATTAACCTCTGAAAAGATTCTTTATTCAGTACTTAAACATCTACCAAAAGACAGAAAAGAAGGTACAAGTGCCGTGACGGCCAAAAAGAAAAAGAATTACAAAAATCTATGGGATACACAGGCGATTGATGCTGTCCCTCAGAGCTGCAATCTCGGCCTCAGATTTTACAGCAGCTCGACGCCGTGCCTCTTCTTGACGAGCGGCTTCATCTTCAAAGAGGATCAGACTCTGATTCTCCCCCTCCACCATCTCCAGCTGTCCTTGTAAACGGGCAGAAGCGATGGCAGTCATGGTAGCCTAGGATAAATAATCCTCTTGTTCAGATGACGTCGCCCTCAAGTCAGCTTCCAACTGGGCAATCTCGTTCCTGATCTGCGCAATATGATTATGCTTCTCAGTGATCTGCATAGCCAGCCTGTTCTTCGAGGCAGCACGTGACTCACTTACAGCGTTGGACTAGCTGTACTGGCCAGCCAGCTTGCCAATCTCTTGAATGAGGATATCCTTCCTTGCCTGAAAGGTAGCCCTCTCCTCCGCAAGAGCTGTCATCAAAGCCTCATCCTCTGTGTGGAATAGTGACGTCGGACTCCGCTGCTTGATGTTTCAAAACCTGGCCTCTTGACCCTCCAGGTCGCTCAGAACTTTTCTCAGAGTGTTGACCCGCTCCTCATACCCGGCTATGCTCTCGAGGACGAAACTGCTCCTGATTATCGTGTGTCACGTCCATACTTTCACTGATACCGACAAACTTTCGACTCGACACCTATACCCAATCCGGGATAAAAGATATGGTGTCAAGACCATAAAACCTACCATATCCATATTTCCGTCGTTGGGTTTTTGTTTCAAATCTATTATCCGTACCACCAGCGTATAGAAGGGCGATGGGTTCAAGCAAACAAAAAGGAGGGTGGGAGCTCCCCTAGCGGGATACCATTTACACAAATGATTGGCTCTCCAACACAATCACCACAGATATTATTAGCAAAGAATTGAGCGAATGTACTCTGTTTATTCAAAATCAGTTACATTTACAGGACTACGTCTCATGGGCAAAATAGAAGGTTCTTCATCTCAAGTAAAAGGTTACATTGATGTCTAAAAGAAGGGAGAATGTGCTACTCATCAGCAACACATAGCTTGGTCAGTTTGACAGCACCACACTTTCGTCGAAAGAAGTCATATTTTAGTGTTGAGCAAGCAAACAAGGCTGTTGAACCTTTGAGAAGCTACACGGAGGAGGGCAAATATAGCATGCTAAAACATCTACAAATGATGATCTCCTCTCCTCCATATGGCGGACGTCGTAGGCCCCTTTTTTCAAGAGACCATACCTTCAAAACAACATCTCTGGTGTTGCTATTGCCTACTTAAAGAAACGTGAAAGCAGAACATTCAAGGTAATGCCGGACTACCGTCCGACTCTTCGATGTATAATGGTTCTTCCTACCATCTGAGGAAAACCCTTCCAAAACACGAAGAGTCCTGGGCTCTCTGATGTTGGTGTCAAGTGTTGCATCTTCACCATGCCCAGAATCGCCGATACCGGTCCTGGAGAAATTTGCTAGCCAGATCCCTACAAAATATGAAAAAGGGGCAGAAAGACATGGAAAAAACTGCAGGAAAAAACTAAGTCCTGAAGACTCCTATGCGCCCAAATGGGCTATACGCCCAAAGGGATAGGCGCCCAAAATAAGACATGTGGGCACATAACACTCGGACAGTACGTGGGCGCATAACATGCCACAGCTTAAAGGGCGCATAACATGGCAAGACGTGGGCACATAGCACACCATAGTGTTGGCGCATAACTTCTGTAGGCGCATTGTAATGCTCACAGAAGTATGTTGCCCTAGGCGCAAGCGTCCAGGCAGAAGAGAAGTCCGAGCGTCGCAAATTAACGCTGGAGAGTTCGTTTTTTGAAGCATGCCCTCACCCAAAATCGGGTCCTGGACTGCCGAGGAAGCTGCCGCAGGAGGAGAGTCACTCGGCGTAGCCCCATTGCCCTTCGCGGATCTCTTGGCGACCTTGGGAGACATAGTTCTCAAAAAAAGAAGACGAAGAGTTTTTCTAAAAAATTCAAAAGAGAAAGGAATAATGAACTTTCTCTCTCCTCCATGGTCTATTTATAGGCACGGGCCACTTCTGATGTGCCCACCTATTGTATGCACCCACTGCAGCCTATGCGCCCACGTGAAGGATCAGCTCTCTGCATACTGTACGACTGTTCCTTGCTGACATGGACGGCTCATAAAGGATTGACCGCTTCAAATTTTGTTCCAATGAATCTGTTAGTTCGAATTTTGATAAAAATCTCAACAGTCGTATCTCCCTGATAGGCTGGCCAAATACTATGCGCCCAAAGGAGAGGGCCGTGCTATGCGCCCATTGCCTACCGAGAAGACGATCCATGCTTCTTTCAAAGTATTTCGAACTTGTTCAAGTGTCGAAAACTTTGAAGGGGGTCTTGTAGAAGCATGAATTTTTTTTAGCAAATATAGCTCCATACGCCCAAGACAAGTGAAGCTCCATGCGCCCAGTCAGTGTAACTCTATGCGCCCACTGAATGAAGCTCCATGCGCCCAGTTCAAGTGCAACTCCATGCGCTCAAGACTAGCTCCCCCAAAAGGAGGGCGCATAGCCTAAGACATGGCTATGCGCCCAAGCCTGACTCAATCAAAGGCACGATCAAAACGTGCACCGAAGCGCATGGCAACGTCAGTCTCCACTAGCAGTCGTGCAACGAAGCATGCGGCTACGTCGACACCACGACTAACCCACGATCTAGCAGCCTGTATGCGCCTACACCCTATGCGCCCAAAGTAGGACTTTGCACCCACATAAGAACCAGCGTGTCTCTGTACATGGGCGCATAACATCATTCCAGCTCGAGAACGACTATAAAAGGGGGGCTTCATCCCTCTTCAAAACAAGAGAACGGAGAGCATTTTCAAGAGCCAAATTGCCGCACTTCTTGCCAGTGAGCCGAGAGTTAGCAATTTTCTTAGGTTTTCTACCACTTTTGTAATCGTAGTGTCAACGGAGTAAAGGAGCAACCGCCGTTCGATCTCCATCGTCCTATTTCCAGAATTCTTTTTTGTACTCGGGGATCCTTAGCGCAGGATCTCTCAGGCTTACTGGATTTGTGGTGCCTTGCGCCAATTAAAGAAAAGACAACATTTTCTTTTTCTTTTTTTATGTGTGACCACAGAAGCTGAAGCCAAATCCAGGAGACTGTGTTAGACATTTCGTATACCCGGGCATTATCGGGAGTTGATGTATGCTACGAGTGTCACCAGGCTTGAGATGGATTTTGTTATATGCATGTTGAGTCAGTTTACAAGCAATCCAGAACACTAAAAAGCTATGAAGTGTATGCTTGTATTTCTCAAAAGGACTCAGGGATTTATATTACAATACTACGGGTCCCTTACAGTATTGAAAGTCTTCAGCGATGCCAGTTAGTACTCAAAAGAAAATAGCGAAAAGGTTACGTCTTCTCCATGGGTGGTTCTTCTAAACCCCACCACAAAAGTTTCTTTTGGGCTTCAGATTTGAAGCTAGTCCACAACCGACACAGACACCCAACAAACCCACCGAGTCGGGCCGAAACCCTACCACACCAAAAAGCATCACCATATACACCCACAACAGTTTCGACGTCCTGGCATCGGAAGAAAAAACCCTTACCAAAGAAGATCGCACTTGTTCTTCTACCACTCGCGGGGAAAACAATCCTACACATCCAGACAATGACAACCAGACCACCCAAGCAGTAAACAACCATCACCCCAACAGCCCACAAAAAAACGAAGATCGCTATGAGCACACCAAACCAGCAGCAGGCAATAGCAACACAAAGGGAACCGAGAGTCAGGAAAGCCAAACCATTCTAGCGGAAGACCTTGCAATCTTAGGCCCAGAGCCAGTTATCATCTGTCAGCAAGCCATCGACGTAGGAGCATTCGACCCGACCACTCATTTTTGAGCTCCTTCAGTCCAGACAAAGAAATGGAGACCTTCAGTACAGAGGAAGCCCCCTCGAACTCACATCTGAATCAGAACCCTGACAAGCTATCAGCGAACAAAATTTGTAAGTACACTGGAGCCTATGTATCCACGGCTATAACCACAAGGTCGGTCACGAAACTTTTAGAAAACCAACCTTACAACAAGAATATTGTCTAACATCCTATCCTGGAATATTAGAGGTCTAGCCAACAAACCCATCTTCAGGAGATTACTTAGCCTCAAGAGAATTCAGAAAATTGACATCCTAATCATCTTCAGGAGATTACTTAGCCTCAAGAGAATTCCGAAAATTGACATCCTAATCATCTTACAACAAGAATATTGTCTAACATCCTATCCTCGATACCACGTAGGCTCTCTCGTGTTGGGTGGAGCACCCCACCCTACCGAAACGGGCCCTGCTCTTTGCTGTCCATGGGAGATACGACATCACAGAACGCAAACAGCTTTGGAGAGACCTCCAGGACATTATCTCCAATACCTTCCACCCCCTGGCTTTGTGTGGGAGATTTCAACGCGATATCGCGAAGGAAAAAGAAAACGGGAGGCAGGCCACCCCTTCGGCGGCCATGTAAGCCTTCAACAACTTCATTTTCAATGCTCACCTAACTCCCCTTAAGTTCACATGCAACGCTTTCACCTGGTGAGACATGCAGAAAGACAGCCGTAGACAATACTCATGACTGGATCGACCCCTCATCAATGCTCAATAGAAAGACCTGAATATCACTTCCAACCTCGCTTACCTCAATGCCACTGAGTCCGATCACAACCCCCTCCTCATCGAAATCAATCGTAACTTAAACCAGATCAAGAGAAGCTTTAGCTTCTTGGACTTTTGGTGCCATCACCCCCAATTCCTGAGGATCGTAGAAGACGCTTGGTCCAGATATGACTCCATAGACCCCCTCATCCGTGTGGTCAACAAACTCAAGAATACAAGAAAAGCCCTCTCGATGTGGAGTAAACAGGCTTTCAGAGACATTTTCCAACCAGTCCGCACTGCCGAAGATGATGTGACTAGAGCCGAAGCCCTATATTTGGCAGACAACTAAAAAGCCACACGATCGGCCCTGAACCTTTCCAAAGCCATCCTTAAATTCTGGATCAAGGTCAAAACCGAGTTCTGGAAGCAAAAAACCAAGCTCAAATGGGACAGCGAAGGTGGCAAAAACACCGGTTACTTTCATACCTGCGTCAAGGGACGCAGACGGAAGCTTAACATTCACCAAATTGTCGATGACACCGGGAACATTATAAAAGACCAGCAAGGGATCCAACTTGCAGCGATGACCTTCTACTCGCAGCTGTTCTCTAAAAAACTGTCACGAGGGACCCGGACTTCCTTTCGGAGATCCCCCTCCTCATCAACGACACGAAAAACAACCACCTGGAGCACCTACCTTTCGAGCAAGAGGTGAAAGAGCCAGTTTGGGCGCTTGAGGCCCACAGCACCCCCAGAATGGACGGTTTCAGCAGTATATTCTTCTGCACATATTAGGACATCATCAAGACTGACATGCACGAAGCAGCAATCGCCTTTCTCTAAGGAGCCAGGTACCCGAGATCAATTTCTTGTGCTAATCTAATCCTTATCCCAAAGCAGGACAATCCGAAAACTTTTTGAGATTTCAGACCCATCTGTTTATGCATCTTCACCAACAAAATCATCTCAAAGATCATCACCACCCGCATGACCGACCTTCTCCCCAAAATCATATTTGAGGAACAAAGCAGCTTTGTCCGGGTCAAAAACATCCAAGACAATATTATGCTGGCACAGGAATTGATTACTTGCATGAAATTACCGTCTAGGGGCATGAATATCGCAATCAAATTGGATATGGAGAAGGCGTACGACAAACTCGACTGGCAGTTCTTGATATGGGTCTTCAAAGCCTTTGGCTTCTCTAAAACTTGGATCAACGTGGTGTGGAGATTGATTAACAACTCGTGGTTCTCCACGGTCATCAACGGTCAAGCAGACGGATTCTTCAAATCTAGTCGGGGCGTTAGGCAAGGAGAACCATTGTCGTCAACTATTTTCATTATTGAAGCGCAAGCCTTAAGCAAAAATCTAAACAAACTGCCGAGGACCCCTAACTTCAAGCACATCCATACTGTCAGCAGCTGCCCGATCATCTCCCACCTTGCTTACGCGGATGATATCCTCATTTTCTCATCCGGAGATATCGGTTCCGTGGAAGCAGTGCACAATGTGCTCCAAAGATACGCTAACTTCTCCGGTCAACGAGTCAATCACAGAAAAGTATCATATATGTCAACCAGAACGCCAACTGGGAGCACACTGCCACTCTCACCAATATCACCTCCTTTAACGCCGATTATCCTCCTTTCTTCTACCTCAGCTGCCCATTAGTTTACGACAAATTGAGTGCTGGTATTTTCGAAGGTCTTATCGGCAAAATTAAGAAAACTTGCAGGCTGGCGTAACGCAACCTTATCGCCAAGAGGCAAAATCATCCTCATTAATCATGTGCTTTTATCCATCTCGATTTATACCATAGTGGCATGCTCCCCCCCCGAGGCAGGTCCTCACATCCATCGAGAAACTATTCGCAAACTTTCTTTTGGGCCGCAATGAATCAAAAGGCGAACACCATTGGACCAGCTGGGGTTCCATGGCCAAGCCTACCGATGAAGGCGATCTGGGTTTCTTTCGACTGCACCATATTGTGGATGCCTTCTCCATAAAACTGTGGTGGAAGCTCCATATGAGCCACTCCCTTTGTCCCCGCTTCATGAAGGCTAGGTATTTCAAACACATACACATGGCTAGTGCAATCAGTAACAGCAGATCGTCGACGGCTTGGCGACGCATTCTGATCGGCTATTCCCTCACTGATCCAATGATCCGCCTTCTTTTAGGCACAGGAAATGTTGAGATATTCTGCGAACGGTAGATGGGAGATGATCTTATCCCACGTCGCCCTGCCGCCCCAACTAACAGTAAGATCAGAGATTTGGGGAATAATACTAGCGACTTAAACTGGATCAGAATCTTGGACTGGATCGGTGAAGAAGCCGCAACAGCCCTACAGAACTCCGGCATGAAGATTGGCACGGAAGACGAAATTCTCTCTGGTTAGAGACCTCCAATGGCATTTTCAAAGTCACTTCGACCATAAGGGTCGTGCGCAGGCATGGGCCCCGGCACCCATCATGGGCCCTTTGTGGTACCCCTACATCCCTAAGAAATGGTCATTTCTGGTATGGAGATCGATCCACAAAAAAATACCCATTAATGACATCCTTACCACAATCGGATTCAGCCTAGCATCAGCATGCCATTGCTACGACGAGAAACAATCGAAAACGATCGACCACATCCTTCGCCACGACAAGTCTTCGGTTAGTGTCTGGTCTGACCTCTCCCATCGTTGCGGCATAACTTTGGCTGGTGGGAGCTTCAACAATCTTTCGGCTACCTGGGCCAACGCGTCTCATTACCACCAGATCGTCGCAGCCACCACCACGTGGGTTATCTGGAAGAACGACAGCAAAGCTAGATACGAAGGCCGTCAATTCTCGGCCGACCAGCTCACCCTTGAGGTCGTTCGCTAGAGCCTCAAGATCAAACATATCTGCAATCATGGCCAACGGGTTTTCTGGGACCTTTTGTCCTCCTGATCTTTTTGCCAGGAGAGGCTCCTCTCTCCCCTTGTTTTTTGTTGTTTCCCGCTTTTAGCGCTTACTTGTAAAGGCTTCGATATTTTACGCTAATGACTAAAAGGGAGGGGGGGTTTGTTAATATATATATATATAGATATATATCTGTGTGTGTGTGTGTGAGTAGGAGCTAGCCACCTCGTTCATTCTTTCAATTTTTTCTGTTCTCATTCTTACTTGTAAAGGCTTCGGCATTTTATAAAATATCCACCTCGTTCATTTTTTCAGTTTATTCTGTTCTCATTCTTACTTGTAAAGGCTTCGGCATTTTATAAAATATATATATATATATATATATATATATATATATATATATATATATATATATATATGGATCATTGGGCTTGACTATATTTTGCAATTTTTCCACGAAAGAACATCCTAGGAGTTTCTAGTGCTTGGGGAACAAGCCTTTACTTATATTTAGAGGGCTATTCCCATTTCTCAACTATCCCATTCCATTCGATCCAAGTATCATGTCCGTGTCCATCCATTTCATTCCTATTTTTTACATTCAAATTAACACCTCTCCTTCGTGTCTGACACACTGAATACATTCCATTTCCAGCAATAATTTAATAACCCTTGTTTCTATGTCGGTATTCCGACACAGACAATAAAACCGAGCCAGCACACCTCTGTTCAACCGCTTCCAGCGCCTGACGGTTGCCGTCTACCCTCATCGATATCTCCCTGACCACCCGCTCTCCTACTTATCGAACCACCATTTGCCATCCTTGGCCGGTTGCCATGCCAGTCCGACCTTCCTTCCCAACTAACCCTCAGATCTTGCCAAAGTTGGCCACCACCTAGCCTCCATGCCCGGCTACTCTACTATTACTGCCATTTCCTCCTTGTGCCTCCAACCTGCTACTGAGCACCACAACTAGTGTCGACACCCCAAGTTATTACCACATTCACCATCAGCTCCAGGTCAACCGCCTGCTTTTCTCGACGAACAACTGACCTCGTCGGCCATGCTCCTCCATGTCAAACCCAGATCTGCCAGCACCATCACGCTGTATTACCTATTTCCCTCGCTATCCCAGCCATCACCGATATCGTCCCACCGGTCTGCGCTCCTAGATTCGGAAGCATATAAAATTACTAAAGGCCCCTTCAGCCAAAACCATATTAGGGCCTGCGGCTAAGAGACATCAGACCAACTGGCATCTCTCCATGCGGCTCTCCATACAGATAACCCGGCGGTCAAGCTTCCTATGATTCTTTGAGCACCCCATACGAAGGCAATGGATTTCCATGCGACTGTACTCTCAAACTTTCCTTTGCGGCCAAGACTTAGTTCGACAGTACTCCTAAAATTCCTCATGCAGCAGGACCCATGCATCTTAAGCCTTCATGTGACAGCATTCTAGGAGGCAAATGTTCCCAAATCTCGGTACGTGCCACGCGTTTATTCAACCGGGCCATCCAATAACCCTGCTAAGGTAATTTAAGTCCCATATTAGTAGCATGTGTGTTATTAACTGCCTTATTAAACCAAAAGATTCCCTTGAATATCAGTATGTGTCACATGTCAAACCGAAAGGGCATATAATATTCTTGATGATTTGATCTCGCGTTTATGGTGTGTATGTTATAACTACCCTATTTTACGAGAAATCTTCCCAAATCGTAGTATGAGCCACGTATCACCATGATCGGGCCATACAATTAGCAGGTGTAATTGGTAAGTACGTTATACAATCTTTCGTAATAGTGCCTTCAGAATCACTACAACGGATCTCCTCGAATCAATTCCACGTGTCACCTTGACTAGGCTTTACGGTTAAGCAACTATAATAAATAGCTTAATGAGCCAAATTGCGTACCATAGATCTCACAGCTAATCACATCCAATCACCACCTCTGAATTGCTATAAATAGAGGCGCGTCTCCTTCTTCAACACACACACATAGACAAAGAAGAGACACACAAAAGAGAGAGCATATCAAAGAGAAAATTGTCAATAGAGTAAAGGAGTTACTACAGCACTCGATCTCCATCTTCATACTTCCCCAGATCTTATCCCGTACTATGAACCCTCATTGTTAGGTTTTGATGGAACTTCTTTGTTTGTAATCCAACAAAAGTAAATAAAATATTTCTCTCTTTTAATTTATAATGGCAACAAATCTGGCAACTCTGCTAGGGACTGCTTTGTCCACCAACGAGAAGGCGGTAACACAATTAGACACCACGAAGCTGAAATCATCCTAGAAGATGTTGATCATTTGTTTCGACCAACAGGCCTTCCGATATGCTCTCTGTGGATTCAAATCCCTCACTAGACCTGTCAATTGGGCCTGGCAGGCCCCGTCCGGCATGAGCTCGGTCCAAAAAATTGCCCTTTATGCTGGTTTGGCCCAATAAATCGTAGCTCGGCCCGGCCAGACCCAGTATATTTGGTTGTGTCGGGCCACATATATCGGCCCATAATATAGGCCCGGCTTAATGCAGCCCGAAGCCCGAGCCTGGCCCAGCCCGACCAGCAACTCAACCTGGTTGAAACATCCCCTGCTTTCATGACCCATACCTAGAAGTTTGGGCACGATACATAGAAATACATCTAGCCTACACCATAAAGTTGGCGGTAGTACGCTGTTTAATCCTCAAGTAATATCCAAATCCAGCAACATAATATAAATAATGATAACAAGATTCTAACTCAATCACAAGTACTAATAAGTAGATATAAAATAGAAAGACACGACTACAAAGTCCAATCTAGAAAGTCAGACACATGAATCCTCAAAATAGAGTATATCTTAATAATGTTCTAACAATAGATTTTAACTATCGAAAGTAAATGCTAATCTAAAACTAAGCATCCTTTAAGTTTGCTACGGCATTCTCTGCATCCTCAAATATGTCGTGATCATCCTCAGGTGTGCCATAGTAAGCGGGACACTAGTTTTCTAAGTTATCGCCTAAAAATATGGTTATCTAGTCAGGAGGGAAGCAAGTATAATACATGATCTAATATTTATAATATGATAGGAACTATATAACATGAAATAGAGTAAGAGGACAAAAGTGAATAAACTTTAATAATGATCTGACAGGTATATAAACAGAAAAAAGAATAATCATGGCATGAACTCAAGGCATGTACATAATAAATATGAAATGCTTAAGTCATATCTATACTAACTATGTTTGATATACCACGTTCAATATGTGATCAGACTGATGGATCTCCTTGGTCCAACTAAGTCATATGTATCGTGTACGATTTAGATATCAACAGGGAATATGGAGCAAAAAATATAGGTTTTAATCACATATATACTAAGGTACATCGTGTCCAACTAGTAATCATGGATTCATATCAACACAAAACATATATAAGATAAACTCAAGAATAAGAAATAAGACAATAATATAATACAATACATAACACTAATCTTGTGAGATAGTTGTGTCCATAATTCAAGAAATGTATATCTAAATCCTGATAGAGTAACTATCAAAAAATAAAAGTGATCATTGTAAGTACTTGTCTCGGGTATTTAAAGTTGATGTATATGACACGAATGTGTCGACATGAAAAATATCAGAGTCTAAAGTCCAAAGAATGATCCCCAAGATCGTATCATCCCAAGTCATAGCCATAAAGATCATATCGTCCAATAATGTATCCATCATCCAAATATTCCAAGATTGTCCATATAGAATAGTCCATAGATCACCGATAGATTTCAAGAGATTAAGCCCGTCACAGAAATAGGGAACACACGATTAGCCAGGTTGATACGATAATCAACGAAAGAATGCCTGATTTAAATACATAACCATTTTGGAAATACTGAAATAAATATTTTAAAAATATACTAACTCATTTTTAGAGACAAACATTTAGTTTTGGCAAGTACAATTTTTAGGAAAAATATACTTTAATTTGAAAAAGAAATTATTTGTTATATCCTTAACTAGTACTAAAGATATTAATACTGCTAAAAGTAATTGTAATATATATATATATATATATATATATATATATATATATATATATATATATATTGTAGAAATGTGACAAATATGGAGTTCATGCGGATTACAAATTGCCACATAGGTACTTCGGGCCAAACAGGTCCGCATGAAGTATAGCCGCATGACTGTTCAAAAGACATATGCGGTCCGTCGACAAACAGCTGTAAAAAGAAGACATACGGCCAAGAGGAGCAGTTGGACTGATATAGCTGACAAGTCCTGGCAAAATATGACAATTCTGACACTTCGACAAAAAAGATAAGACGTGAGATGTCGCCCAAAAGCAGGGTTCGTACGCCTCCATACGGCCAAAAGAGTGTCATCCAAGACGCATGAACCTCATACGGCCCCAAAATTCCCAAACTTCAAGCAGCCTGTGATCCAAGCCGCATGAGTCTCATACGACCCCACGTGATCGAAGACTGAGAACACCATACTCAACAGGACACGTGGCAAACGGACCAAGTCCCTAACTACCCAGATTTGCTGCAACAAAATCCCAACAAATCGACAGATGGCAGCCCAAGAGCGGGTCTTCCCGTGCTAATAAGCCACGTGGCCGCAAGCCATCCATGCGGCTCAAAACATATCCCATTATAAATAGCAGGGTGCCACACCCCTGCAAAGGCTGGCAACCTTCAAAGGAGAAGCAATTTCTTCTCGAGCTAGAGACTGCATCAGATATTCCACGGAGTAAGGCAGAGTTGATAGCACTTTTCTGAGCCTCCACCATTACCCCCCAGAATCAAAACTAAACAATTATACTTAGATTTTTTCCTAGGATTTTTTTCTGCGCTTTCCTTTGTATAAGCGAGTTTGCAATCAAGTTCAGTGTTCTGTAATACCTATCTTTGATTTTTTATGGCAAATACGATGGCGACTCTGCTGGGGACTTCCTTCTTTTTCGATGAGAAGTTGGTGACACAATCTTACGCGTCCAAGCTCGGCTCTACGCACTAGATGCTTGTTGTTCGCTTCGACCAACAAGCTTTTGAAGAATTGCTCTCTGAAGGGAGCGCCAGCCCGTCTCAGAAGCGAGCTAACCTAAAGAGGACTCGCGAGACGTCGGCGGGCAAAACTGTTGCCACCGACCAAGTTTTCGAAGAAGCTCCTTCTGCTGCCCAAGACGGTAACCAAAGCTCTCCTGCGGCTTTACTTCCGACCGCAGAGGACCGCACTGTCCCCAAAATGAGCAGAGGAAAACACTACGATGCTGAGTTTTTGGGGGCACAAGGGAACTCCATACGGACAAAAAAGAAGCCGCATAGCGAAGATGGACAGTCTGTCCATACAGCAGCCAACTCTGGCTGCAGGCAGACGACTCATAAAACAGCCAACTGTGGCCGCAGAAAAATGATCCATGCGACAGTCAATGCTAGCCGCAGAAAGATGGTCCATGCGACGACCAATCCTGGCCTCAAACAGGTCGTCTCATGCAGCCCTATCAGAAGCTCTGTGTTCGACCGTCTCTCATACGGGCCTGACGCCATGCGGCTCACTAAAGATGCCAGATGTATCAAACTGGACTCTTTTTACTATACGCCTTTGGGTGCTAAGTCAAAAAAGTCTAGGGCAGTACGAGCCCAACCAGCCCAGTCAACTGTCCAAGTTGCTGACTGTCAGCGGGCCCGGTTGACTGTTACACGAGCTCCTGACGAAAAGTTGTACAGAACCACCAGCGTCCAGTCCCCCAGGGCTAACGGACAGGGTGGGTATTTAATATCTCCCTTTGAAGATCCAAAGCAAGTTCTTTTACTAGCCACGGATCAGGGAGCAAACATGATGCCTAAGCACCCGTGCGCTCGGGATTCCCGAGTTCACAAGTTTGGTGCCAAGGTAGAGCAGCTTTCTACCGACTTACGTGACGTGATTACTCACAAACGCAAGACGGCGGCATCAGCATGCAATGAGTCCCTCTCGGGGCATCGTTGCACCCAAGTCATCATCAACTGCTATTGCAGCAAATCAGCAGCACTTGAAGATCGGTAGTCAGTTTTACAGCGACTGCAACAGCCAGCACCTGTACAACTTGTAGGGGACGAAGAGTTTCCTTTCGCCTCCTGTAATTCAACTAAAAAAGTTCCTCCTGGCAAGGGAGGAAAGAAGATACTCTTCCAGCCCATCCATCTCGGCCAGTATTACAAGGAGACCCTGATCCGGGGGGTTTCCATCAAACACAGCGGGTGTCTATTTAGGCACTCGATCAAAGAAATAGCTTCTGGTACCCGGGGGTGCACCGTCGGCCTCCTTGAGAGTATATGAAGATGAGGGTAGCAGCCCCCTCAATGTATGCGATAACCCAATGTACCAAGAGCACACACAGGGGGTATGGACCCCCAGAACTCTACAACAGAATCGAATTTTCCTGAGGGCCACCACCGTCACCAAGACGATGCGGCTTCCTACACTGGAGTAGCACCCCTTTTGAGTCGGAGGAAGATGACATTTCGACGTTTCCTGACGATTTCTCTATACAAGGGTACGACACAGAGAGTACCTCTGCCACAATCCCCTCCATCTCTATCCACGTGAGAACGGTCTTTATGACTGACAATGATCATGAAGCGTCTTTCGACCGATAACTACTAGAAGTGTTAGAAGCCATGCTTCTATCCTTGGTCAAGTCTGTAGACGAGATCAATGCCGCCTTGCCAGCAAGAACGCCCGGACAAACAAGCTTGGAACTCGTAGTCAACGCGAACTCCAACACGATCGCCCCTCCTTTGGGCGATGATCCCGTAGCACCATCTATTCCTTCAGCTGCTAATGAAGCCAAGGAGGCAAGGAGGGAAGTTCAGGAGCTTCGGGCAATGTTCAATGCCCGAGATTTCTCTTGAGATCTCAGAATACGGCAGCAATATCCCGTTACATGGAGAGATGTGCCTTTTCCACCGTGGTACATGCCGTTCCATATCGATTCTTATGATGAAAAGATCTCTGCTAGTCGGTACATGACCTACTTTGAAGTCACAACCGACTACTTGTCACATAGTGATGCTATTTTTATGCGACTATTCATCGGAGCATTAGAGGGGATCGCGTTCGACTGGTACCGCAACCTTTCCGACAACAGCATTCACTCTTTCGATGGCTTCAAACACATATTTTCCTGGAAAGATTCTACGAAGTGGGACAGGATGTGACGATGTCATTTCTCATGGACGTCGTTCAGGGAGAGAGGGAGCTCACAAGGAACTACATCGAGCGGTTCTGCCAAACCACAATGAGATTACCACAAGGCAATCCCGATAGCTCCTTGATTGAAATCTTTCAAAAGAAACTGCTTCCCGCAATTAGCCTCTGGATTGGTGACGATTAGTTCAGAGATTGGAAGACCTTCATTATAAGTTCTACCAACTCGAAAGCAAAATTGAAGAAGGCTCGCCAATTGGGATTACACATCCCAGATGGAGAAGATAAAGGCAGACGTCCCGTGTCTACCACCAGCAACAACAACAATGGCGCCACCACCAACCGGGACAACAAGTGCAAGTAGGCCATGGTCACTGATACGACTCAGAAGCCTGAACAAAAATAGACAGAAGGTTCGTGGCCCAAGATCAACTACTCATTTGAAGATAGTCATGTCAAACCTATCTTCGACATGCTCCTGAAAGGGGGTAGGATCCAGCTTCCTCCACAAAGACGTGAGCCCCGGGCAGCAGAAATGGATGATCCAAAATACTGTCACTTCCACCGCTATGTCCATCATGCCAGTCATGATTGCTTCTAATTGAAGCGGTACATTCAGAGTCTTATCGACTCAAAAGCTCTGTCGATAGACTTTGAAGAGGTTACAGTGGCGGCGAACATGGTATTTATTCAGTTCGGCAACTTTCTTCCGACAAGTACTCCAGACGGGATAATACCTGTCCCTCGGGCAACAATAGAGGTTACTAATCTTCCACCCGTCCGGAACCAGACATCTGGACTGGTACCTCTCATTACCTCACGAGGAGAGATCATATGGGTGCATCCAGACTTGGTGCCCGAAGTTACCCAGGGGTGTCATCTCCTCCCAACAAAAAGAAGGGCAGGAAGTCTAAAGCCTGCCACACAATTTTAGCTGAAGCCCAAGAAGCTGCAGATGTTGTTACCCGGTCCGGAGCATAAGTCTAGCCCGCACGGGATAGTCCAGCCAAAGATCCTCAGCCAGCAATGTTGCCTTCCTCTGACGTTCCAAGGCCATCTCAGCCTCTACTGGCGGATAAATCCAAAATAAGGGAGACCAGCTTTGACAGGCCACTCAGCAATGATATACCTCAGGGTCTGGAGAGACCTTACAACTTTGACATATTAGCACAATTGGCTAACACGCCAGCAAAGTTGTCGCTATACGAGCTCCTAAGGCTCTCCAAGGATGTTCGTGTCGCATTGAGTGAAGCACTCCAGAATGCTGATGCCTACTTAGCACTGGTCAAGCCTCCAGGGGAAGACCCGCCAGTAGATCTACCGGACGACGACAGCACAGATGCAATGCCCAACATCATATTCACTCCACAGGACATATTGATCAAGTCTAATTTGTATGATCGTCTCTAGTACTACACTGGATACATAGGCGACATCAAGGTGGATCGGATGCATATTGACCCTGGCTCGTCAATAAGCATCATCCTGAAAATCCTGCTCCAACTTATTGGCATCCCTATGCATCGGCTAGCGGCAACCAATACTGCCATTAGCGATTTTAACTCAGGAAGAAGCTATCCCCTGGAGAAGATCCGATTGAAGTGCCAGATTGGTGACCTGAAGACGGAAGTTACCTGCTACGTCATAGATGCAGACACCTCCTACAACATCCTCCTGGGACGTCCGTGGATACATGATTATATATCGTGCCATCCATCCTTCACCAGTGATTCAAATATGTCAGTAAGCATGGTTCTACGAAGATCGAATTCGCCGACATTGATCCCTTCAAAGGGGTTGAAGCTTATTACTCTTTCTAGGCTTGTCTATATGACGAATCCAGGAAACATATAATGGACGAGCCGGAAGCAATCACAGGGCCAAAAGAACCCTTGAGAATTTGTCTCCAAGCCCGTAAACCGGCCAGGGCCGCACCCCTTGTCGCAACCTTGCATGAAGAGGTGCTCGGTTCTCCTGCCACACCTACGCAGTCGGAACCAATGGTCATCCGTCTCCCGAGATCCAACCAAGAGCCAAAACCTGTCATAGGACCAATGGTTATTCGGTTGCCAAAGACCAATCAAAGGCAACAGGAAAATACAAGGCCCTCTGCAGCACCAATGGTAATCCATCTACTAAAATCTTCTCCAAGGCGACCAGAAGATACAAAGACCCTTGCTGAGCCCATTATCATCCGTCTTTCCGATTTGAGTAAGCAGCCAAGTATCAATCCAATACTCTCAGGCAAATCAATACCTCAAGAAGAACCCCTAGTTGTCAAGTTGCCCAAGACGGCATCCCAACCTTTGGGATCGCAGGGGGTAGCCAAGGTGGACGAGGAACCCGCCAAATACGAGGTTGTACAGGCAGATAGCCCCTCTCATGATGATGTAATCTCGTTGGATAAAATTCTTTATTTTATCAATAAGAGGCTGCCGTTAGACTATTCTGAGTATGATAAGCCTAATCTAACGTATATCGTACGGGACTGTCTAGACGTGAGCCTGCACACACATGTGATAACTGTCCGTACCTCGAATCGACTTGCTCCCATAAAAGGTGCTTACTTTCAGGTCCCTGACAGAAGATGATGGGATCACATAATCATCTTTGGCCGAAAAGAAGGTCCTCAATCTTTCACGCCACAAGAGTCCGACCTCAGACCCGACGCTGGAAGACTACCGCTCTACTTGTACAGTCCTCAAGCCAAATACTTCATGCAAAAGCAGGGGTACGACATGGAGGCTACCTCGGGTCTAAATTATGGCAGTTGTCGGCGACTGCCTCTACAGCCGTCGGTACCGACAGGGAAGCCTCAAGATCATTATCACAAATCCAGACGCGGCCTTGGGTATGTTACTCCACCAACAACGCCCGAAAGTTCTGACAAAAAATGCGAGTGGCACTCTCATTAGTCCGAGTCACTCATTTATGACTTCAATGGCAGTATTGGAGATAAATTCAGACATATACTATCTGCCAATATGATATCCGCTGATTTCGAAAAAGAAGATGAGGACCTACTTGAACCACTTGAGTTGGAGCCGTGGGTCCAGAAACTAGATGCACAATGGAAGAAACGTTTTGAACTTCGTGATCCTTTCATTGAAGATGAGGTTGTGCAAGTTAAGCTTGGCGATGAATCCTCTCCAAAGCCAATCTTTGTCAGTAAAAGTCTGACAGACGACGAACGAGAGTCGCTGTTACAACTCGTCAGAGAATATATCGACGTCTTTGCCTGGAGCTATGAAGACATGCCAGGGCTAAACCCTGATATTGCACTCCATAAGCTCAATATTTATCCGGACGCAAAACCAGTCAAGCAACAGCAGTGACGTTTTTGTCCAGACATCATGAACTCTATCGAGGCAAAAGTGAATAAGCTTATAGCTAGCGATTTCATCCGTGAAGAGTAGCACCCAGACTGGGTAGCCAACATAGTACCAATCATCAAGAAGAACGAGAAAATCCGAATCTGTATCGATTTTCGCAATTTGAATGCGGCATGTCCTGAGGATGAATTCCCTCTTCCGATTACCGATATAATGATCGATAATACGTGTGGCTTCGAGGGCATGTCCTTTATGGATGGCTTTTCGGGGTACAATCAAATCAAGATGTCTCGTGATGATGAGAAGCATACATAATTTCGAACGTCGATCGCCCTATATTGTTATACAGTCATGCCCTTTGGCCTGAAGAATGCCGGTGCTACATATCAATGAGCTATGAGTGTCATCTTCAGAGATCATTTACACAAGGCGGTGGAGTATTACGTAGACAACATCGCCGTCAAGAGCCACACCAAAAATGATCATTTAAATGATTTAAGAACAGTGTTCGACCTCATGCGGGCACACAACCTGAAGATGAAGCCTACCAAATCTTTTCTGGGGGTGTCCAGCAGAAAGTTCTTGGGCTTTGTCATTACTTCCCGGGGAATTCACATAGACCCCGACAAAACAAAAGCAATCCTGAAGATAAATCCACCAAAGAATCTCCGCGAACTTCGCGGCCTTCAGGGAAGACTAGCCTATATCAGGAGATTTATATACTCTCAAGGCGATGCCGACTCTTCACTCAACTCATGAGGAAAGGTGTCGCTTTTGTATGGGACATGGAATGTCAGCGCACCTTTGATGATATTAAGGAGTACCTGATGAATCTGCCAGTTCTGGTAGCTCTGATCGTCGGAAAGCCCTTCCTGCTCTATGTACGGGCGATGGAACACTCCCTCGGTGCTCTGCTAGCATAGAATAATAACGCGGGACATGAACAAGCCATTTACTATCCCAGCCGAATGATGGTAGGACCGAAACATAAGTACACTGCCGTAGAGAAGGAGTGCCTTGCCCTAGTGTTCGCCATTCAGAAAATACGATACTATGTGACGGGGAAGACCATCTATGTTATTTTACGAGTTAATCCCCTCAGGGTTCTCATGACCAACCCAGGCGCACTTAGTTCTCGTCTAGCCACCTGGGCGATACTGTTATCCCCATATGACATGGTCTTTGTCCCGTAGAAGGCTATTAAAGGTCAAGCCCTGGCTGACTTCTTAGCAGCCCATCCAGGCTCAGAAACATCCAGAATTTATAAAGAAATTCCTGATAAAGTCATTGCCACGAATATGACTTCGCACAACTCTATTTTGCACATGTTCTTCGACGGTGCTTCAAGAATGGGACCACAAGGTAATATCGTCGCTGGAGTCGGGGTGGTATTGAATTCTCCCTCCGGACTAGGACTAGTAGTCAATCGGGCGTATTCCCTTACAGAACCCTGTTCGAACAATGTATTCGAATATAATGCTCTAGTCATTGGACTCTAACTCACAAAAGAAGTAGGGATCTGATACCTAGAAGCATATGGTGACTCGCAGTTGGTTGTTAACCAGATCTAGGGTTCATATGAGGTTCGCAACGTGGACCTGATTCCCTATTATCAGACAGCAATTGCCATCATTACAACCTTGGAAGGGTTCTTTATAAAGCATGTTCCTAGGCTTCAAAATATCGAAACCGATGCCCTGGCCGGTCTTGCCGCTTCCTTGGCACTCTCGAATAACACTGATCATCTAGTCGACACAATAGGCCATGAACTGGTCCGCCCTAGGAACAATCTTCAACTGGGTATGAGTTACTCCACCCAGATAACCGACGACATACAAGACTGGAGACGCCCGCTCATCGACTTTATGGTCTATAAAATTCTGCCAAAGGATGTGAGGGAAGCTACCTCAATCAGAAGACGCTCCCTCAGATTCGTCTATGATACAGAGACGAAAATGTTATATCGGTGATCCTACGATAGGCTACCACTAAGATGCCTGTCAAATGCAGAAGCCAAAGAAGCCCTACGTGAAGCTCATGACGGTACTTATGGGGCTCACCAACCTGGCCCAAAATTACAAGATCGTCTTCACCTGATGGGCTATTACTGGCCCACAATGGTCACAGATGCAGTTGATTATGTAAAGAAGTGCAAGGCTTGCCAGATCCATGCAGATTTCATACATCTGCCATCTGAATTCTTGTAGCCAACAGTGGCCTTTTGGCCATTCGAAGCATGGGGAATGGACATCATTGGGCCAATCACCCCGCCATCGTCTAGAGGGTATCGGTTCATACTTGCAATCACCGATTACTTCTATAAATGGGCATAAGCTGTTCCATTGGCAGAGTTTAAAACATTGAACATGATTAGCTTCATAAAACATAACATCATCTACCATTTTGGACTGTCCCGGAGAATTATCCACGATAATGGTCCGCAGTTCGCAAGCCACACTTTCTATCGATTTTGTGATAAGAATCGAATTCAGAACATGGCCTCGACAACATATAACCCCTCGGCCAATGGTCTGGCTGAAGCATTGAACAAAACCATAATCAAGCTCCTCAAAAAGTTAGTGTCTGTAAACAAGCGCGACTGGAATGAAAAGCTTGGTGAGTGCTTATGGGCGTATCGGACGATAATTCGGACGGCTACAAGAAATACACCGTTCTCCTTGGTTAATGGGAGCGAGGCAGTCCTCCCATTGGAAACTCAGATCCCCTCACTTCGAGTGGCCCTCACCTACTGGTTAACGACGAACGATAATTACCGCCGACGGCTACAAGAGTTAGAAGCATTAGATGAGAAGCGTTTACAAGCTCAACAAAGCATAGAGCTCTACCAAGCGCGCATCTCTCGGCCTTTCAACAAGAAAGTCAAACAAAAAATATTCTAAGTTGGCCATCTTGTCTTGTCCATTCGCCGACCAATGGTCATGACCCATAAGACCCTCGACAAATTTTAGCCTAAGTGGGAGGGTCCATTCGTCATCGAGACCGTATTCTCCAACGGCGCATATCATCTCGCAAAACAAAATAGAGACTTGCTCATGATGCCCATCAACGGCAAGTTCCTCAAGAAATACTATGTCTAAACGATACCTTCCAACTATCTCTCGGATTGTAAGTTATGTACCCTCAGGTATCGTTGAACTTACACTCCGACTTCAAATCTCCCAGAATGTTGAGTTACGTACCCTCAGGTACCACTGAACTTACTCTCTGACTACTCCGAATGAATCTATATCTCATCCCTTGATCATATCTATGAACTTTCTGGTCATAGCTTTTGTCTCAAAACCTTTTACTCGTACCACCAGTACACAGAAGGGTAATAGGTCCATACAATTTGTTCTAATCTATTACTCGCACTGTCAGTGCACAAAAAGGGTAATAGGTCCACAAAATTCCCCAAACGAGAAAAACAACCATGTCCATATTACCTCTAAGTTGTTTTCCTATCCATCACTGACAAATTCCCCTATACATAGAACTTCCACGTTAATAGCACCTCTGAGTTGTTCTGTGTACCTCTATTATACCTACCCCTACCATCTCCTCATTACCTCTGAGTATGAAGGATTTATTTTGACCCGTATTTACCACGTCCTCATTACCTCTGAGTAAATATGTTGGTTTTCTCTCCACTTATTATCCGTACTCGCATCGCCAGTACACAAAAAGGGTAATAAGTCCACAAAAGTTATTCTAATCTATTACTCGCACCATCGGTGTACTAAAGAGTAGTAGGTCCATAAAATATCATTCAAATCTATTTGCTCGCATTTCCAGATGCACAAAAGGGCAATAGGTCCACAAAAATCTTCAGTGGGATGTCATTTATCAAATACAAATGCTGTATTAGGCCCTCTAGTACAAGCACCACAAAATATCACAGATAATGTGTGGAGTGAACATACTCTACTTATTCAAGATCAGTTACATTCATAAAGACTACATCGATAGCAAAGAAAGGAGAAATCTATCAATACATAGTTGGGATCGAGAGCGCTTCGTCTTCAAGCAATTTCGTGGCCCTCGAAGGAAGTCATGTTTTACTGCTGAGAAGGAAATAAAGCTGTTGAATCTCCAAGGATCTGTCGGGAGGAGAGTAAATATAGCATGCTATCCTCCCCTCCGTATTGCGGATGCCTTAACCCCAATCCCCCAAGGGACCATACCTTCAAAATATGGTCCCTGATAGTGGTTTCGCCTACTTGGAGAGCCGTGAGGACAGGACGTTCATAACGATGCCTGACAACCGTCCAACTCTCCCAGGTATAAAGACTCTTTCTACCACCTGGGAAAAACTCTTTCGAAGCCCGAAGAGTCCGGAGGTGTTTGACGTGTATGCCAAAAAAGCGTAGAGAAAACACTTCCGAAGCATGGAGAGTTTTGAGCTGTCTGATGTCGGTGCCAGAATATTATATTTTCACCCCATCACCGACACCGGTCCTGAAGTAGTTTGCTAGCCAGATCCCTACAGAAACATGGGAAAATTTAGCACCGAAAAAAAGAACTCTGTTATGCGGCCTAGCCAGTTATACGACCCAACCAAAACATACAGCCCCAAAGTCAAGAAGTACTCATGCAGCATTTGTACGGCTCAGTCATTATCATGCGGCCCGATCATAAAGTGCTCATGCGGCACCTATGCGGCCTAGTCATGGAAAATTCATACAGATCTGTGAGGCACTCAGGCGGTTCAAGTTCGAATGAGCAGCAGTCATACGGCCGAGTCCACGTGGCCCTATAGTACAAGAACACATGTGGTCCAGACGAGATAGGGCATACATCGACCAGGCTAATAGCAGAGACAGTATATGACAGGCCCGTATATGAAAATATGCGCTATGGCCATTTAAAATTACAGTCATCGTCTGCTCACCATGAATGGAAGGAGTGTCTACCGCTCTCGACGGGGAAGCAAGTCTCTTCCCTTTGGCCGCCACACCAATCGACTTAGAAGCTTTTGGAGCCATAGCAGAAAGTATGATAAAGTCAAAGGAGGATAAGGTGAAAGAGGAAAGACTCTCTCTGAATGACTCCTATTTATAGAGTTGCTGAAGAGAGACTCTTCGATTCTCGAGATCATTAAAGATAGGGACGACGTTTGGGGACTTTATCCCTAGTAACCGTCGAGCATCTCTTCCGTTTTCAAGATCATTAAAGATAAAGTCGACGTTTGGGAACTTTATTCCCAGTAACCGTCGGCTTCACTTCGAAAATAGATCCACAACCGAGCCAGGAGAATTAAATGCCGCAGTGAATCTTGACAGACTCTCTGCGGCTCGAAGCGTCCCTGCGACTCAAAATTTGTTCTGCGACTCAAGATCCTCCTGCGGCTCGGTATTTGTCTGCGACTCAAGTTCGAAAACCAATTCCTGCAACTTAAAGACTCCCTACGGCTTGGCATATTTTTTATGCTTCTTATTCAAAGTATTCCAAATTTGCAATTTGGAAACTTTGAAGGGGGTCTTGTAGAAACATAAAAAATATGGAGTTCATGCGGATTACAAATTGCCGTATAGGTACTTCGTGCCAAACAGGTCCGTATGAAAGAAAGTCGCATGACTGTTCAAAAGACATATACGGCCCGTCGACAAATAGCTGTAAAAGAAAGACATGCAGCCACCAGGAGCAGTTAAACAGATAAAGCTGACAAGTCCAGGCAAAATATGACAATTCTGACACTTCGACAAGAAAGATAAGACGTGAGACGTTGCCCAAAAGCAGGGTTCGTACGCCTCCATACGACCAAAAGAGTGTCATCCAAGCCGCATGAACCTCATACGGCCCAGCTTATGCGGCCCCAAAATTCCTAAACTTCATGCAGCTTGTGATCCAAGTCGCATGAGTCTCATGCGACCCCACGTGATCGAAGACTGAGAACACCATACGCAACGGGACACGTGGCAAACGGAACAAGTCCCTAACTACCCAGATTTGCTGCAATAAAGTCCTAACAAATCGACAGATGGAAGCCCAAGAGCGGGTCTTCACGTGCTAATCAGCCATATGGCCACAAGTCGTCCATGCGGCTCAAAACACATCCTATTATAAATAGCAGGGTGCCACACCCCTGCAAAGGTTGGCAACCTTCAAGAGAGAAGCAATTTCTTCACGACCTAGAGACTGTATCAAATAGTCCACGGAGTAAGGCAGATTTGATATTACTTTTTCGAGCCTCCACCGTCACCCCCCAGAATCAAAACTAAACAATTGTACTTAGATTGTTTCCTAGGATTTCTTTCTAGGCTTTCCTTTGTACAAGCGAGTTTGCAATCAAGTTCAGTGTTCTGTAATACCTCTCTTTGATTTTTTATGGCAAACATATATATATATATTTATATATATATACACACACACACATACGACAATCTGAGCAATGCGTGAATATTCTAGGGTTTATATACAGTGACCCTAATTCCTTTCTATCTTCTCCAGCATGGCTTCGGCCGGACCGAGGCCACTGGAGTCAGCCGATCCGTCGACGATTACTTCTTCCCCTCGTTTGAACGTATCTCCTCTCAATTTGAACCCCCTCCTAAGAACTCCATGGCAGCGATGACCGCTTGATCGTTCCTGGAGACTATACACAAGACGCTGATCTGCCCTACGGACATGTTGAACTCTCTCCCCCTAGGAAGGTGTCATCGGTACGAGGTCATCTGACTATCACCTTTTCTTCTGAGGAAGTCTAACGATTCAGCGCTCCGCTCAACCTTGCCATCATTGACATGTTCATACATGCCCGACCTCTACTTGTCCTGATCCGTAAGGCTTTCGGTTCATACGGTTTGTCGGAGGAGTCCAAGTGGGAGTCATCGACTCACGCCACATCCTTTTTCGGACATCGTTTGAAGCCGACTACCTTCGTCTACGATCCATGCCGACTTGGTCCCTAGCCAGATCTCCTATGAAGCTTTTTAAGTGGACTCTAAATTTTTTGCCATTGTATGAATCCCCTCTATGCCCATTCTGGGTCACTCTACCCGACCTCTCCTATCACCTATTTCATCGTAAGGCTCTGATTGGTATCGCATCGGCATTGGGATCGCCGCTACGAACGAATTGGATGACTGTGACGTTAGGTTGCCCTAGCCATGCGAGATTTTTCATCGAAGTAGATGCTAGCAAGGAGCTTACTAGACGATATGGATTAATATTTCGGATGGATTCGCTAAAGTTCAACCCATCAAATATGAGCAAATTCCTATATATTGTTCCCGCTACAAGCACTATAGCCACAGCAGGAAGGATTGCACTGTGCTTCAAAAGGACAAAGGCAAGCTGAAAGTTATGGTGAAGGAAGCCAACAACCAACCAACGTCAAGTCGGCAAGATCCTAACACGAACATGATGGCCATGATATTACCTCGATCGAATACTAATGATGCCAACACCTACCCAGTCACCAAGCCCGCTCCAGGAAATTCCCCTAGAGAATCTCCTCTCTCTGATGCGATACTGCCCTCGCACGAAGCAGGGATCTCCTCATCCCTAACAGTGGAGATCCCAATAGACGCCCAGACGAAGGTGGCTCCTAATTTTCCTTTATCCTTTCAAGTTACTGAACTACCCATAGTCTTACGACCCGCACCCAGTGTAAGGGAACGAGACCATGGGTTCGTCCAGCATACGCCGCAATATCGATGGTAGAATGTTGTTCTATGTCTCAATTACAACTAAACAGTATAATATACCTGTCAAATATACTCTCCATATGTAGGACAATCCCAGAAAGATACAACTCAATCACAAAGTAACTAAAGAGGAATAATAACACGATATAGGATGGAAAAATATCAAAGTGCGATATAAGCCAAAATAGAAATAAGTATAAGTGTTATCAACACATCACACAAAGTATATGAAATGAAAACATATCAGAAAGTAGGTGGAGACAAATCCAGATAATGTCTTAGCAGTCTAATCTAGGTACTACAGGTGTATTCTCTAGGCTAGCTGATCCTCCAGATGATCTAGGTCACAAGTATTGTCTAGGTCAGTGCCATAGTAAGTAGTACCAAAATCCTCCAAATTTTTTTTAAAATTTTGTCAACATATCTAGTTAGTATTAGAGCGAAATACATAACTCTGAAAGTAGTTCCATTGTATGGTAGAAAATATAGAATTAGCAATAGAATAAGATATATGACATGTTGTAATAGAAGTACAGGAATACATGAAATATAGATAAGGAAACTGAGTATATGAACAGAATAGAGAATATGTAAACTATAATAAATATAAGTGGTCTAGAGCACAAGATAGTTATGTGATTGGTTTAGGTTGCACATGAGTAATCAATGGCAACTCGATTATACGTGAACGCATAATTGACATATACATAAGTAGACTAGGGGATTTAATAACATAACTACTTCTACTCCCCCGCCCTAATCAATACACAAGGATCCGATCATGATACATTACGTACATGATTGTTATTTTCACATGAAGTACATGATAGTACATGAGAGCACATGAAAGACACGAATACAAGGAGCACACGATACACACAATAAAGTATATGAATATTGAATACCCGATGAACCTGGTAAAGAGATAATATCTTATGACAAGATCTATTAACAATGTGTCAACATCAAGTATAATAGTCTAAAGCAAGCAATAAAGATACTATCATAATAAAAACAATCAAAGAATGTACTTGTAACTCCACCTTTCTAATATTGTAGAAAATTTTATTTTTTTTATATATTTTATTTTAAATAATGATTTGGGAATTTTGAAGTTTATATATAGGCTTGGTCATCATTTAAATTCTTGGGCTAACTTATTTTTAACCCATCCTGTGGGTTGGGCCATCCCTGAAAATCCCAAACCCTAACTTCAAACCTACAGAAAGGATTAGTTTATTTAGCTGAGACTTTAAACCATTGATTCAGCCTTTTCAAATTTCTAAGTTCTAACGGCCATGGCAAGAGGCCATGTGCCCTAACCGATTGCCAGGGAGAGGAATGGAATTTCCCGTCAAACCTTGCGTGAGTATCAAGCTGAATCCAGCTATATAATCCCCTTTCTCATAGCATCATCATTAGTCCATTCTTTCCTTTCTCTCCTCAAATCCTTAGTTTCCAAGCCCTAATTCGAAGAAGAAGGATCGTGGCGAGAAGGTGCTGAGTTTTGAAGTGGTAGCAGATCATTTGTCGATCATTCGTTGATCGATTCGTGCCATCTATTTGAACAAATTCGTGTAAGAACCTCTGATCTTCGATCGAATACTCCTATACTTTTCTTCTGGGTTGAATTGATGATTGTGTTTTCATCGTTGTATTTTCTAAAGGATTGATCCATCTTTGATGATTTCCTATAGATGATGATCGATCTAAACTTTGTTGTTGTAATGTCTTCGAAGCAATAGATTTGTTGTGAGTATTCATCTCTTTGGATATTTGTGTCTTTAGGCTGTTTAATTTATATCTATGGATTTTGTTTCAATTTCTTTTGATCTATCAGTAGAGTGAGACTGAAGTGAAGGCTATCCATCTGATTGGATTTGATTCTTGGATTATTATGTAAAAATCTCGATCCATTCATATCTTGGAATTTCCTTTCATTTATAGTTATGTTCGATTTATATCTCGGTATGATGATTGAGTAATCGGGCACTATTGTAGTTAAAATTTTGAAGTAAACAAGAAGAGTGAATCTGAGGCACGACACAGGAAAATTTTTGGGAGTTGATCTTGATTCTTGGAAAGAACTATGTCCAGGTAAATTCTTTTAACCATCTATACTTGCTGATGTAGTGTGATGCATCGAGTGGGCATCAGGGTGTTGGGGTGTATGTCAATCCATTACTGATCTGTATCAGTCCAATATTAGACTGTGTCATACCCTGTTTTAGGATTTAGCTGAAATCAATCGTATTTTGATCTGCATCTTGACTGTTAGGTCCTAATGTATCATTGAAATCCTATGGAATTTTTTTGGATTCGTGATAGTATTAACTTAAGATTATCTAAACTGACCCTGAACTGAATGGGTTGCAAGGTTGTATCAGTCTTGGGTAAAACTGATTCATGCTAGATGTTATTGGATTAATGTAGGAATGTGTTGAGGGATTCATCCTTGTATTCATTTGAGTTATTTTCTGATTACCAAGAGTTGATTCAAGAGTTAGTCCACTCTAGGAAATCAACCTTGAAAGATTCCAGCCTGTCTAGGACTGTGAATGAGTAAACAGGAAATAATTTGTATGTATGCTATGTTGAAGAACATCATAACTTAATCTGAGTTTGTATTTTCATTTTGAATTTTTGGAAGGATAATGTGAAGTCAAGTTCAGTTATAGATTGATCTTCATGCTATTGCTTAACTCTGAACTTAACTATGCCCTGATTTCATATCATTGAGTTGGTCTTATAAGGATCAGAAGTTATTCACTGTCTTGAGGATTAGGACCTAGAATTACAAGTTCTGAATTGGGTCATATCACCATGTTAATTGGTTTTAGTACAGTCCTGAGGTTTGGACTGTAATGTCTTAGCTATTGGTGAATCAGGAATATTTGTTCTTGAAATAACGATAGTGTCATGTTCCTATAGGACATTACTCTTTTTAGGGTTCATTGGTACAGTCAAACAGTCGAGGGATATTAAGTTTGGTTTAGTTTCAGGACAAGAATGAGGGGACTGATATAAACAGTGTTGCCTCTATCACATTGTTGTCCTGTTTCCTGTACCACTATATTGAAGTAGTTCATATCTTTCCTTAACAAGAAGGGGTCCTTATAATCTATATGTGTAGTTAGGATGAATTATCTTTATTTAGAACTTGTATCTGCTATAACCTGAGGGTTGATATTCAGATGCGTTGGATTAAGGAACTGGCAGGAAATATTTGAGGTATAGGTCAGATATCAGGATTTGTTAAACACCTGTGTAACTCTTTTGATTTAAGCTGAGATTAGGGTCTGTGTTGCTTAGTATTGATCAGTGAGCTGGGAAGATGGAGAATAGGATGGTGTTTAGACTAGGATGGTAAGTCCTCATCTTAGCTACAGGTTCTCTTGGTACAATTTTAGTCACTAGCATCAGGTTATGACAGAAACCTGAGAACTAGTATGGTGGTATCATGGCTATTAGGAAAGGGTTGGTTCTTCAAAGCCTAGGATTAATTTACAGGCTTTAAAGACTAGGTTGAATGATAGGAGGTTAAATCTGAGACACTTGAGAATGTTGTCTCAGGGAGAAACCCGAGAGCATACTCAGGGGAGACTTGAGAGTCTCAGAAATCTGAGACACTTGATATATTCCAGTGTAACCCAGGAATCCAGGAATGAATTCCAGTATTATCCTAGAATGAAGTCCAAGTTTGAACCTAGAATAAAGTTCAAGATTAACCTAAGGTATAACTAGAATTGTATTCACTATTAGATGTATTGGCTAATCTGAATTCCTGTAGATTAGCATTTGAGTTTCCAATTGCTTGAGTTTGCATAAGCCTGGCCTTGACAATTAAGAAATCTCCACCATTGTTTAAAGTTTACTTTTTTGAACATTTGTCTCATAGAAAATCATGTATTTATCTTTATTTAAGGTTCTTATTAGTCTAGAATATAGTGAGTAATATTGATACTCTATAGAAACCCATAGAACTAAGCTTTATATTAGGAATTATTTGTGATTAGAATCCTTTGATAAACCAATTAGAATTAGTTGTTTATTAACCAACTTGTACACATCATTATTACATATAGGCGGATATCTAGCTCTTTTCCCTACTTGTACTTTCCTGGAGCAAGGCAAGTACACTCTACGGTCATGTGCATTTTATTTTATCCTGTGCTTTCTTGATTGACACATTGCAACACGTCATGTACTTTCTGGTGCTCATGTTCCTTGTTCTTATTACTTGTACCTGGGGTGGGGAAATATACTATCTATGTGACCAAACCCAAAGAAACAACTCAGGTGTGTTTAGCTTAGACCCCGCATCGTGCATGCGGGTCCTAAGCCGTACCATTCATGTGCTTTCAGGTGCTTTCATGTGCTTACATGTGTTTACCCCTAGCCGGTCACATACTTAGTTATATTTCAAATATTGTACACACATATTCAGGAGATATATCATGCACTTAGTTCCTATGATTCCTGAGATACCATGTTCTTTCATGTTCATACATACCATGTTCTTACATACCATGTTCTTTCATGTACTTATACACCATGTTCTTTCTTGTGCTTTACATACCATATTTCCTTGTACTTTTATATCATGATGTCTTGTTTATTACCTAGAGCTGTACTTTGTTCCGCTCCTGACTGGATAAGTTGCAAGTATGCTTGCAGGATATCATTCCACCTTATGGGCCAGAGCCCAGGACACTAGCTGAGCAGGATGGAGACATTTAGACTGTTAGCTTTACTTTTAGATATTGTTTTAGAATTCATAGTATATTTCATTTCTGATGACTAGTACATTTATGTTATCTGGATTTGTGGATTTTGGTGATCATTCTGGGATATGTTTTTAGATGCTGTGATTATATACATTTATGATTATCTGGTTAGATTTTCCAAGTTTGGTACAACTTACTTCGTTATTCTAATGACAAAGGCTGGGCATGTCCGACTCGTATCCGGTTATTCGAGAGCGGGTCGTAACAGTACTCGCCTGATATCCTGAGCAACGGCTGTGTATCGGTATCCGAACTGGAGTCACAAAGACCTATTTTGAAATTACAGGATTACAAAGTGTTCTAAAGTAGACAATATATTTAAATGTGTTATTTATATGCTGCAAGGCCACTTCTTGGTCAGAAAGTCAAACTTGGTCAAACTGAGCGAAGCCTAGGTTTCTAGGTTGATACCAAGATATACCAGTCTATATTAGTCAACTCTAGGGTTTTAGCTAACTAGACTAAATTAGTTAACTAGGTTCTGTGGTATCAAAGCCCTATCTAAAACCTAGGTTCAACTTATCTATATGCCCCATACTCTATAGTATAATTATAGGATGCCCTACCTAACTCTTCATTAACTACTAACATCTCATCAATATATGCATATATATAGACCGACACACATTGCAAGACTGACATAGAAGCATGGGAGGGATTTGGATGAAGTTGGGACAGATCCCTAAGCAAGGACTAGCTTATATTTTCAGCTTGGAACATGGCATAAAGGGATTGGACAACAAATGGAATATTGGACTGGAACTTAAGTCCAATAAGGACTGATATCAAAGGTAAAGTGGGTTAACTCATTTGATATGAACTGGACCCGCAAACCTTCCTATATAAACTGGACTGATAAAACTAAACTGAGACTAACAAGAGTAGGGACAGAGCTATGGTATCTACTAGAACTGAACATTAGAAGATGTGAACTAAACTCAAAGAGACTACTAAGTGTATCCTGGGCTCTGCTATCCTACATGACAGTGACTCAACAAACTCACTGTGAACTGAACCTAAGAAGTAAATTAACTAAACTAATAATGTCCTCATCTCCTAAACTCCCTCCCCTTTGAATAGGATATGTTCAAGACTGGACAATATAGATAAAAGTGGACTGCTAAATAACCAATGGACTAAATATGAATGGACTTAACCAAAATGAAGACTGAATTATATTAACTGAGCCCAAAGTCCAACTATGGGATCGAGCAAAAGGCATACTAATTTCTTGATGTATCAGGGAACTGAACCAAACTGAGCATATGAACATATGCAATATTTATGATGAACACTAATAGGTGGGGACTGAACTCGAGACAACCGTGGACTGAATAATAGGACTGCCATTTGGATGTTAAGATGAACAACAGGACTGGTCATTTATCCTCTAATGTGAACTGATACCAGATGACCAAACCACAGAACAACAGTAGAGGTAAGGACCGACATTGAAGGCAGTCTAAGGAATGAACTAAATAGCTACCTTTCGACCAAATAGACTGCACATAGAAAATTAACTGTACTACTAAGGTGCAGGATAGAATATAGAACAAGAAGATTGGACATTTAGTCTAAAGACTGAGCTTAAATTGTGCAGTCCAAGTTAGGACTGAAACATTTGGCAAATACTAAAGCAACAAGAGTGATCATGATGAGGTAAACCCCTCATCCTTATATCCTTTATATGTTACAAGAAGGAAGTTAACCAAAGACTGAAACATAGAGGAGTAGGGATTAATACAAAAAGTGGGACTGCACATATGTTCAGTAGAGAACAGATAAAAGATAGGCCTGAACCAAGATTGGGACTGAACATGATCCTTCCTACCTATTATATGGCTAAACATATGACAATTGAACCACTAAGTGATGTGGACTAATATGCAAAGAGTATCAGTCAAAGGGTACCTTGTGAAATGTCTGATACCATTATCTAAAACTATACACTGAACTTGTAAAATAGGAATAAAAGGATGGGACTGAAACTCTAACAGAGGTGGGCTAACATCTATTAACTGATACATGAAATGGGAAGTTTGATACACAAAGCGGGACTGAACCATGTTTAGTTTGGGGACTGAAATGATAAATGATAGATGCAAGATGGTTAACATGGATTGAACATTAATATTCAATGGACTGCACATTATGAAGAATGGCATAACACATTATAAATAAGGACTGCAACACAACACTTACACATGGAAGAATAGACTACTACCGTTATACAAGGCTGATTTTTAACTGGACTGTACAACATATGTTATATGGACTGAATTAGTAAGGAATGGACTGAATGTCAAAACAGTGAACAATACACTTATATCAAGCCCCCAAATTAATGGTACTATCCTCAAAACATTCCCATTTTGTTAGATATGCCTACCAATGCTAATCTATAGCAATGCACAACAATATATGAGTCAAAACTGAGATTAGAGCAATGAGGTGCTATTTTGGCCATTTTGTCAAATATTTGGCGTGTGTATCCGATACATTCATGATACGCTCTCCAAATTGATTCAATCTTGGCCCAAAGCTTACCCATATGTTCTAAATCATTAGTATGACCTAATTAATCAATTTCATAAACCCAATAATTCTATTCTCGGATTTCCCCCAAATCAAATCAAAATATAAGGAAGAAATCCTTCAAATAGGAAGATGAGAGCCTAAACTCCTCTCTAATGGCACCCTAATGCAAAGGGGGTCGCTAGTGAGTTTATCTACACTAATTAAAATAGAAATTTGAGGTTTAAAGAGTTTATACTAATTTGGAGATAGATTCCCAATGCAAAATTCCTAGATCTAGAATGCCTCCAAGCTCCAAGTGGCCAAATACTCCAAATCCTTTCAAGCTGGCCAATAGAGCCTTGTTCTCTCCAAGGGTAAGAGAATGGAATTAGTTTTGAGGAAATTTGGAGGCAATTTGAGTATAGGAGGAAATTTGGGGAAGAACTCCAAAATTAGGGCTTGAAATTAAATGGAAGGAGGAAGAAGAAGAAGTTATTGCTTAAATAGGAAATGGGTGGTCGGCCATGTAGGGTTTTGGTTAGGGTTGGTTTAGGGGGAAGTCCAAGGTGCCCTTTCTAAGTTGTCATGACAAGTTTTAAGGAAAAGTCCAATCTAACTTAGTGTTTTTGCCTATAAGTTCTAATGACTAATTAGTCTAACTAAAGACTAACTATCTTAATAAAATGGGTTTGGTTAGATGCCTAATCTCACTAGTCATGGTCCACTTGATTCATGGATAACAACTAAATAAGGTGGCTCTAAGTTTACCAAATAATTTCACTAACACAATTAAATATATTAAAATAATATAATTATTCAATTAGCACAAAAGTCAAAAATACCCTCATTTTAGAATATGGTAGTGTAACCACCACTTTTCAAAAATAAGGGTAATTATAAACTTTTGTAAATTGATCATTAAATAATAGGATATAAATCATGTTAATAATTTATTGGTAAATTTTTGAATATTTTTTTATTAATTAAGTTGATGCATTATGATTTTGTCGTTTGTTAGTAAAACCCTAGAACTACTTTGTGAAGAGGTTGGCCATGACCATAGAAACTTCTTAGAGATGTTAGATGACTTAAGTTAGACTCTAATCTAGTTATCATGCCATTTAAAGCCTATTAGTTAGCCAAAACCTTAAGTCACTTTGGGCCTTTCCCTTAAAGGGCCTTAATTTGCATGTTAGGAGGGCCTTTGAGCCATTTTCTCTAAAACCAAACCCTAGCCCACTACATGGCCGACCAAGAGACACCCTACCCTCCTATTTAAGCATTATGTTAGCCCCTTGCCTCCTTCCATTTCCCCAAATTTGCTTCCCTTATCTAAATTGAACTAAATCAGTTGAAAATCACTCCCCAACTGTAGAAGAGGTCTCTATTGGCTAGCTAGCAAGGATTGGGAGCAATTTGACAATTAGAGTTTGGGGGAGATCTAGATCTAGAAGGTTTTATTGAGATTCCATCTCTCAATAGGTAATGGCCTCTAAACACATTACTATTCTGATTTCACTTTGTAGATGCATTCATTTGGGGTCCCTCTAGCTATAGGGCAAGTTTGGTAGGAAACCAAATTCAATTGGGGTCCCTCTAACATTTAAACTCAGTTATAATCATTCTAAATCAGTTAAAAACATTCAAACATCGAGTTCATGTACTGACAACATCAAAATATTAGAATCTCGAACAAATTAACATAGAAAAACCCAAATCAATTTCAAACAGAGGTGCACATACATGTCATGCATGCATACGTATCAGAAGGACGTGCCTCGTGTCCAAACGAGTGGATACAAGGTGTCCAAACCAAAAACAACACAGTTTCAGAAAACTGTGCGCACACAGGCTCGTACAGCCATGTCGAGTCCTCGTAGATACGACACAGACCACTTAGAGCCATGTGCTCGTGTCTAGAGTTACTGTAGACATAGGGCTAGGATTTTGAGTCCCCGTACCATGTCTACGTCATGTCTACGTGGGACACGAAGCACGTATCAGGGAGCTCTGTTCGCGCGGGTTTAGGTAGTGTATATTCAGTCCAGGCTCGTTTTCGTGTCCGATACGACACGAGGTGTCGTAAAACTCGAGGGGTGGCCTGACAGTGTCTGCCCCCACCCCTTTGCCAAGTGGCACGTGTCCACATGGCCTACACATGAAGAAATTAGGGGGTAGTAGCAGGGCACGTGTGCACGTGTCTCGTGCTGCGGTTTGTATCCGATTTTGGACACGAACACAACTCAAACGTGCCCAGTGCTAGGGTTCCATGATCAGCATGCCAAGGGCTAGAAATCACTTAAAACAACATTCAAAATTAACAAAATAAATTTAATTCAAACATTTCATCGAACACTTATGCACACACATGGATACGTGTCCGATACGGACACCAAACTAATTCTAATTCCTACGAAACTTCACCTACATCTAGGGGACACCTAGATGGATGCATCTATGGAAAGAAATCAGGATTTAGAGGTGATTTAAGGGGATTACCTATTGAGAGTCAATCTCTATGAAAAAGCCCCAAATTGAGAAGTCTCCTTCCTCAAGCAATGTCCAAATGAGCTCCCCTCTTTGTAAGCTAGCCTCCTACTATCTCTATTCCAGATTTAGATCCAAATGCAAAAGATTGGGATCAATTTGGTGGAGGAATGGTGAGATTTGACAATTTGGGGAAGAAATTAGGGTTTCTAAAAGGGGGTGTTCTAAAAGAGGCAAGTGGTCATGTAGAGATATTATATAGGCTAAAATTAGGTCACTCTTGGGCTATTGTGGCTGGCCATGTAGAGAATTAGGGTTAGGGTTTCACATGAATGGGCTTTTGGCCAATATCATTAGCTGGCTAGCTCAACCTCTTAGCCAAAAGTCTAATGCACTAAACACCCAATCTCTCTATGAAACATAGCCACACTCAAGTCAACTAAGACTAACTTAAGTTAGATTAGGGTCCCACACCATGCTAACTATCACCAAAGTCAAAGTCAAACTCTAGGCTAGTATCTAAAGTCACAACTAGCAAAATTCAAAATTACAACACCAATACAATAAATAATAAATAATTTACAAAAATCAAAATAACCAAAATATCCGTAGGCAAAAATGTAGAAATAAATCACCCTAATCACATGGTTAGGCTCTAGATCAACTTGTCTCTAGTATTACACTAGCAGAACTCCAAAACCATAATCTACAAATTTAAATAGTTTTAAAAGAATAAAAAATTACCAAAAATCATAACATGATTTAAATCTCATTATTGAAAGATTATAATTACAAAAAGTTCAAAATTGCCCTCATTTTAGAAAAGTGGGTGTTACACAATACTAGCCTTAAAGTTGTTACTGTAGGCAAACTCAATCAAGTGCAAATGATCCTCCTAGGAGCCTCTAAAATCCATAACACAAGTGCATAATATATCCTCGAAAGTCTGAACAGTCCTCTCCGATTGTCACGACCCGCACCCTATAGTAAGGGCACGAGACGTGGGTACGTCCAGCCTACGCCGCAGTATCGGCGGTAGAATGCTGTCCTAGGTCACAACATCTAACAATATAATGCTAAACAGTTTATACTCCCCGAATGGGAGTGACATAGCAGAAAGTAAACTCAATCACAACTAAGGCAGAAAGATGAGATAGAAAGATAGATACTGCTGAAATGAAAGAAAATCCACAAGTACAAACAGAGAGTCTAAGTGTCTAATACATCACAAATCCCAAGTATCAAATATATACAGCATCCAGAATGAATATAAGAGAAGACATCCTAGTCTAGAGGAGTGTCGTCCACAGCTAAAGGCTCCTGCTGTTGGTTCAAGTCTGTACTGTCATCTAGGGTAGCCCCATAATAAGTGGGAAAACACGCCTCGTCCTCATCCTCTGTAATATTTCAACAGGTCCAGTCAGGACAGGAGCGAGCACAATACATCTCAACAAGTAATAGCAGGAAAGAAAATATAATCATGCTAGAGAATAAAATACAGGAAACTGAAAAATAACATAATGTAAGAGAGAGACAGTAAGTAAATATCTATGATATATAAAAGAGGGATAGTAAGTAAATATCTATGATATGTAAAAGAGAGACAGTGCTGTGATTCAGAGTATAAGAAGAACATGTGAATGGCTTAGGACTGATTCATGACTACACTAAGAGTGATTCATGACTATACTACTTTGGATATTTATTCACATGACCATTCATACTCCCCCGTACCCCAATCAATACACAAAGATCCAGTCAAGTTACATTAAGATTCGTAACTAAACTACTTGACCCGTATAGGATGATTCATGAATTGATTCGTGAAGGCTTGGTGATCACGAGGGTACATGAGTCACTAGCTGATTCCTGAAGATTCATGATAATAAAAGCATAAGATACGTAATGTAAGTAAAACACACGAGACAAGGGTATCTGATGCTCCCGAGAGGGATAACATCTCATGAAGGGATCCATATAGTACTAATCTGTGTTACCAACGTGCCAGCATCAAGTAAGATAATCTAAAGCAGGAAATATAATCCTAAACAAGATATGAAATGATCAGAGAATGTACTCGCCTGATGTCTGAATGTCCAAAGTAAATATACTGTCCGAGGAGAGGTGTCTGGGTCCTAATCAGAACAACACAAGTCACAACAAGTCTAAAATGATAACATAAAGTTCTACTATGCATTCTACATGATTCTAGGTCAATCTAGACCAAAGTCCACTCTTGGTCAACCTTGGTCAACCCTAGAAGTCAAACTAGGTCAACCAAGTCAAACCTAAGTCAAACAAGTCTATACTAGTCTAACTAGTCTATTCTAGGCCTAATCAAGACTAAACAAGTCTAACTAAGCTCTCACTAGTCTAACAGACACACCATAGGCCAATACCACATATATATATGTATATATATATCAATATTCACATATATAAATATATATATATCTACATACACAATAGAATATGCCTAGCACATTAGCTATCACACATATAGAATTTCCATATCCTACTCTACCATTCACACAATCACATTGGGTTAGACTTATATATAAAACTATAGGCATTTGTGTTAGTTTACAAGAGATTGTGGGTTTGTGAGTGCACTGAATATGTGACAGGAAAAATAAACAGTGTGTGTGAACTGTGAGATTGTGTGTGTACATGATATATAGCAATGTGAGGAACATGTGTGTGTGTGTTAATGAGGAATATGTGTATGTGTAGAAAATATGTGAGCTGTGTGTGTGAGTGCTCACAGGAACCCAAACATGAATAGTGTGATATGCCTAATTAGTGTACCTGTGTTCAGTGTGTGTGTGTTAAGAGCATGAGAGCATGTGTGTGTATGAGTGACAAGAGTGTGTGTATGTGTGAGTGTCACATAGAGTGTTATCATGATATAGCTTGTGTGTGTGTTAACCTGGAAAACAGGGAGTAGTATCCTGGATATACATTGACAGAAATATAGTAAACCAACCCATCAACTAATAGCTAACCATGACAGCGAACTAACCTATTTGAATTTAGCTAAGGAAGGAAAATCAATGTCAGGTTTTTGGGATGAAGTCAATTCTCACTTTACCCAGGCTAATCCCTGTGTGACAGGGTTTAGGAAACAATTCCACATTCAAATCCAATGCAACTAAACTTAGATAATATAGGCATCAATATGGGATTAGCAAAACTAATTCAAGAAAATCAGGAATCGACAGTTAATACAAATGCAAGTTCAACCTTGAAACCCAGCACATAACCACATCCCATTTCTCATAAGTAATATCAACCAATCATAACCTAGATAGCCTGTAGGATTAATGGATAGCTGATAACATAAATTAAAAACAATTTTAAATAGGAACAACAATTTTTAAGAAAATTGGAAACATTGGTATCAGTCACACATACATTCAAATCCCCATTTACAAATTATAAGGCCTATTGGAATATATAAATTAATTAACAGAGGTTAGTGACATGTTATGTTATAAATTAGCACATAATGAATCACTAAATAACAAGAATTAAGAACAGGAAAATGAGAACAATGTACAATCACTGATACTCAGTGTATCAGTCGATGGCCTGTTCCGAATTCCCATTCGATTTTTCCTAATTAATTTTAACAATTCATGAAGAACATTAAGTAGATAATAATTAGGGTATAATAGTAGGTAACATACATACAAGGTGGTATCCTAAAACAGGACACAAATGTGTCCAAGCATCCCACGAAATTAGCACTGGACTGAACAATCTGTTCAGTCGAGCCATGGAACCTCGAGTATCTTCCTCGAATCTAGACAAAATCCAACGAAACTTGGGGAACCTTAGGTCAGTCTTAGCCCTTAGGTTCGAGCCAAATTTCAAGTCCAAAGACTTCGTGTCGTGTCCTGAAGGATACCCGAGTAGCAGGACAAAACGTGGACTGCCAGTGCAGTGTGTGCACAGCGTGTCCATCATGACATCACGACACGGCGAGACACGAAAACAACCTCAGTCGAACAAAAACGTGTAAGCCACATCCAAACACAACTTCCTATTCAAACACATCTCAAAATCTCGATCGAAATGCCCTCTGTGGCATTTCGTCGAACACCTACGCTGGTTACTGATACTTGTCCGATACGGACACGTACAGGACACAAAATCGAGCAAACCCTATTCCTACAGTATAAGGACACCTAGGGATTGCTGTTTATGCAAAGAAAACCTAATTTTGATGGTGGAATAGGATTATACCTACGTGTGTTCTTCAACACAAAAAGCCTCTTCAAAGGAGCTCTCCAAAGCCACCCAAAATCTCCAAATTACTTCAAATTTGAGATGTGACTCCACAAATAGTAGGAGAACAGTGATTAGAATACTATAGAATAAATCTCAATAAAAATGAAGCTCTATTGATTAAACTATAAAGAAAATAGAATGGAGGCTCACCTAGTTCTTAGGAAGAATGATAGAATATTGAAAAGTGGCACAAATTTCTAAGGAGATATTATATAGGCAAGGGGGGTCTTGGCTGGCCACTTTAGCTAGGGTTACGATTTTTAGGATGTATCTAAGGGCTAGCAATGAATCAAGTTTAATGAGTGACCTAGAATCTAGGGCTCTTTCCTAGTTAAGTTGCAAACCACTCACTTAGCTAATCATGACTTAAACTTATTTAACCAATACTAACTAAAACTCAATATAGCTAACTAGACTAGCTATGACTAATCTAGGTTAGGTCCAATCTAGGTTAGGCTAACCAAAACCACACGGCAATAAATAAACTAGTATTTAAATCACACCATTCAAATAAATTATTTTAAATTCCTAATAAAATATATTAAATTCAAATAATTCACAAATGACAAAAATACCCTCAAACTAGAAATATAGTAGTGAAAAATCTACCCTCCTTAAAAAAAATTTTGTCCTCGAAATTGGAAGGCGAAACTAACAATGAGAAGGATAGACGATCATACCTTACGGTCCAAAAAGATAAGGGTATCGCTCGCGCATCTCATCCTCCCGCTCCCAGGTAGACTCTCCTAGAGAATGATGCCTCCATGCTACGCGAACCAAGGGTATCACCTGGTTTCTCAACACCTTCTTCCGTTGATCCAGAATCTCCACTGGCTGCTCTGGATAGCTGAGAGAAGACCCAACCTCAATCTCCGAAAGATCAAGCACATGGCTAGGGTCAGCCACGTACCGTCTCAACTGTGATACGTGGAATACATTATGGACACCTACTAGTGCAGGTGGCAAGTCTGGCCTGTATGCCACGTCATCGACTCTCCTGCTCATAACGAAAGGGCCGATGAAGCGCGGGCTAAGCTTTCCGTCTCCACCAAAACGTATAGTACCACGAGTCGGAGATATCCGCAGAAAAACCATGTCTTCGACCAAAACACAAGCGAGGTCTCAAATTAACTATGATAAACAAATATGATCAATAAAACACAACAAATAAACCTAAATCTAATCCTACACTAATCTGTACCTCAAACTCCAAGGGCCTCCGGTGGCTATCGGCCCAATGTCGATGTCTGTCCTGCGTCACGCGAAGTCTGTCCCTGATGAGCTTTACCTTCTCGGCTGCGTCAACAACCATCTCTGGTCCCAGTAAAGCTCGTTCGTCAACATCATCCCAAGATAAGGGTGTACGACACCTACGCCCGTACAGAGCCTCGAAAGGTGACATCTCTATGCTGGCCTAAAAACTGTTGTTGTAGACAAACTCCACCAAATGTAGATGATCCTCCCAGGAACCTCCAAAGTCTAAGACGCACGTCCGTAGCATATCTTCGAGCGTCTGGATAGTCCTCTCTGACTGTCCGTCCGTCTGGGGGTGGTATGCAGTACTAAATTTGAGCTGAGTGCCTAAGCTAATATGCAGACTCCTCCAGAAATGGGAAGCAAAGCGACTATCCTGATCTGAGACGATGCTGACCGGAACCCCGTGAATCCTGACTATCTGCGGCATATACATCTCTGCAAGCCTCTCTTAGACGTACCCACCTTGAATGGCAAAAAGTGGGCCAATTTGGTCAACCTGTCAATGATGACCCAAATTGCGTCTTTCCTACCTGGTGTATGCGGCAATCCATATACGAAATCTATAGTGATATGCTCCCACTTCCACTCGGGAATGGGCAGCGGCTGCAATAATCTACCGGGCCTCTGCCACTCTGCCTTGACCTGCTGACATACCAAGCCCCTAGCTACAAAGCGAGCTACCTTCCGCTTCATCCCCGACCACCAAACATGCTCCCTCAGATCTCGGTACATCTTGTTGGCACCAGGGTGTATAGAGTACTGAGATCTGTGCGCCTCATACAAAACCTGCTCCCTGAGCTCTCCGCTGGGCACACATAACCTGGAACCGTGCCTCAAGGCACCATCTTCTGCAAGAGAAAACTCGCCATCCACCAGCCCTGCTCGAACCTGCTCTCGGAGACACCGCAGAGCAATGTCCACAAACTATGCCGACTTGATCCTCTCCACCAAGTCTGACTGAATCTATAGGCCCCATAACTGTATCTGAACTCCGGGCACGATCACGTCAATCCTAAGGCTCTCCAAATCAGCAAGCAAGTGACGGTCCATGGTCAAACACATGGCTGTCGGATACCTACTCAAGGCATCGGCAACCACGTTGGCCTTCCCTAGGTGATACTGAAGTGAAATGTCGAAGTCCTTCATCAGCTCTAGCCATCTGCACTGCCTCATATTCAGCTCCTTCTGAGTGAACACATACTTTAAGCTCTTGGGATCTGTAAAGATCGCTACCCTCTCTCCATACAGGTAGTGCTTCCATAACTTCAGAGCAAATATAACTACTGCAAGCTCTAGGTCGTGGGTATGGTAGTTCTTCTCATGTAGACGTAATTGCCTGGAAGCATAGGAAATCACCTTCCCATGCTGCTGCAAGACACAACCCAGCCCCTTCCCTGAAGCGTCACTATAATTAGTGAATCCTCCTGATCCTGAAGGCAATGTCAGAATCGGAGCTGTCGTAAGCCGCTTCTTTAACTCATCAAAAGCTGCCTGACACTCCTCTGACCAAACATACTCAGCATCCTTTCGGGTCAACCGAGTCAACGGCTCTGCAACCCGGGAGAAATCATGCACAAATCTCCTATAATATCCTGTCAGTCCAAGGAAACTCCTGATCTCTGCCACTGAAGTCGACGGTGCCCATGCCTCAACTGCTGCAATCTTCTTCGGGTCAACTGAGATCCCATCTCCAGTCACCACATGCCCCAAAAAGTCAACCCGGTCCAAGAAGAACTCACACTTGGAGAGCTTTCCATAAAGCTGCTCCCTCCTGAGAGTCTCCAGCACTATCCTCAAGTGCTCCTCGTGCTCCTCATCAAGTCTTGGAATATACCAAGATGTCGTCAATGAACACCACCACGAACTTGTCCAAGTACTGGTGGAACACCTTGTTTATTAGGTTCATAAACACTGCTGGTGCATTGGTTAGCCCAAACGGCATAACCAAAAACTCGAATTGTCCGTACCGCGTCCTGAAAGCGGTCTTGGGAATATCCTCCCTCTTCACCTTCACCTGGTGATAACCTGACCTCAAATCAATCTTGGAGAACACCCGAGCACCGCTCAGCTGATCAAAAAGATCATCGATCTGCGGTAGAGGGCATCTGTTCTTGTTCGTCAGGTTGTTGAGTGTCCTGTAGTCAATACACATCCGTACTGACCCATCCTTCTTCGGCACAAATAATACTGGTGCACCCCATGGCGACGAACTCGAACGGATGAAGCCCTTGTCCTGCAGCTCATCCACTTGCTTTTTTAGCTCCACCAACTTACTGTTGTTCACTCGATAGACGTGCTGAGAGATGGGTTTCGCTCCTGGAACCAAGTCTATCGAGAACACAATGTCTCTATCTGGTGGCAATCCAGGCAACTCCTCTGGAAAGACATCTATATACTCTGCTATCAAGGGGTATGGAATCGTCTGCTCCTCAACCGAGACTCCGCAGAAAACTCTGCTGCTCTGCTCTACCTGACATCTGGAGTACTCGAACTCTGGCTCCCCCGGCACTCTGAAAAGAACTCTACCCCTTCTGCAATCAATGCTGACGTGGTGCCTGCTCAACCAATCCATACCGAGTACTATATCATAGTTTGGCAATGGTATTACGAGCATGCTTATCTCCAACTCACGGCCTCCCAAAACAACACTCCGACCCTTACAAACATCACTCACGGGGATAATGCCACCCCCGGTCGTGATCTTGTAAGTCCTAGGCAACAATTCAGCTACGATACCGTGTCTAATCGTAAATGATACTGTTATGAAACTATGCGAAGCATCGAAATCAAATAAAACAAAAGCTGGACTGGAGTCGAGAAGAACCGAACCTGCGATCAGCTCTTCTATCACCTCTGTATCCTCAACTGCCATAGCGAAAGCTCACCCCTGCTGTCCTCCTGTGGCCTGCTGCTGGTGCTGTACGAACCGCTGCTGCTACGTCAGCAACGGTCCCTTCTGCTGCTGTCCTACTAGAGCCTTGGCTCCTGTTCCTGCCCCCTGTGCTATCCTGCCAATATACTGAGAGCAGTCCCTCAGCTGATGGTTCGCTGCTCCGCAAAAAAGGTATCTATCCAACCTCTTCCTGCACTCGTCCCACCCGTGCCCTAGCTTATTACAATAAGCATAGGTAGTGGCCTGCTGCCTCGGTGCCTACTGCTGTACCCTCTGCTGCTGATGCTGCACTGGCTGATGCCTCGGCTGCTGAAACTGTTGCGGCTGGAACCACTGCTGCTGGTGGTGCTGCTGAAAGTACGGCCTCTTGGCCGGTCCTCCGCTACTACTGCCTCCCTCGAAGTCTCGCCTCCACTTGAGCCTAAGCTCAAGATTATCCTCTGCAGCTAATGCGTCCACTAGGATCTCCTCAAAGGTAGCGCTGCGGGCATTCTTGGTGTAGGACCTGACCTCCTTTACCAAGCCCTTTCGGAACCTCCGGGCTTTCGTTGCCTCCGACAAGCCCTCTACAAATCTGCTCAGGCGGCAGAACTCTGTTGCGTACTCCTCCACAGACTGGCTCCCCTGAAATAGGGCCTCGAACTGAGTCTCGAGGGCTCCCAGTGCTGCATCCGGGAAGAACTTCTCCTTGAACAGCTTCTTGAATGCTGCCCAAGTCTGTCCTGCAGTACCAACCCTCGGGTTAGTCTGGTACCACGTACGGGCTAGATCCTGCATTATGCTGGCCGCTGCCTCAATCTGGAGCCTCGTCGGGATCTCAGCCAACCTGAATATCTCCTTCATGTGCTCGATCCACTCGTCGACATACAAGATCCCCTCTGTCCCTCGGAAGTCCCTAGGGTGCATCTTCTGAAAATCTTGGATGCCCTTCTCCCATGGCTGGTACGGCTGCGGGGCTGTTGCTGGATGAGCTATAACTCTCTCTACCGCAGTCACGGCCAGCTCAATGCCTCTGCTGAGCTCTGCTGTGTGCCTCAGCTGCTAGGTCTGCTGACCCTCCATGTACTGCCGATAGAAGGCAAGCAACTGAATGACGTCAACTGTCCCTGAAGGTGGCTGCTGCTGCTGAAGCACATCTGTAATCACCGAACTCGGCTCATGCCTTACAGGTGGAGGGGCTCCTCCAAAAGCAACTGAAACGCCTACCCCAGCTGGCATGATTGGGGCTGCTGTACCAGGGGCTGTTTGCTGAGTATGAGAAGTGGCAGACAACTCATCGGCGTCCCACTAGCCCTGGCGATGTGATCTCGTCTCAACCATCCTGGAGACGGATCAAAAATAAACAATTGCTGAGAAGGAGTCAAAAATAGCAAAGGCAGAAAGTTAATATTCAAGGAAAGACAAATAGCAGAAAATATAGATATAGGGAATCTGATAAAGAGTTTTTCCTAATGTGATTGAGTACCTTCAAAAATTTCCTAATTCTACTGTAGGCTGCAGTGGTACTCTAGTTCGAATACCACTATATTTCAAAACTAGACCTACATGGGCCACCACTAAAAATGTGTCACGACCCGCACCCTAGAGTAAGGGCACGAGACGTGGGTACGTCCAGCCTACGCCGCAGTGTCGGCAGTAGAACATTGTCCTAGGTCACAACATCTAACAATATAATGCTAAACAGTTTATACTCCCCGAATGGGGGTGACATAGCAGAAAGTAAACTCAATCACAAATAATACAGAAAGATGAGATAGAAAGATAGATACTGCTGAAATAAAAAAAAATCCACAAGTACAAACAGAGAGTCAAAGTGTCTAATACATCGCAAATCCCAAGTATCAAATATATACAGTCATCCAAAATGAATATAAGAGAAGACATCCTAGTCTAGAGGAGTGTCGTCCACAGCTAAAGGCTCCTGCTGTTGGTCCAAGTCTGTACTGTCATCTAGGGTAGCCCCATAATAAGTGGAACAGCATGCCTCGTCCTCATCCTCTATAATATTTCAACAGGTCCAGTCAGGACAGGAGCGAGCACAATACATCTCAACAAGTCATAGCAGGAAAGGAAATATAATCATGCTAGAGAATAAAACATAAGAAACTGAAGAATAGCATAATGTAAGAGAGAGACAATAAGTAAATATCTATGATATATAAAAGAGAGACAGTAAGTAAATATCTATGATATATAAAAGAGAGATAGTGCTGTGATTCAGAGTATAAGACGAACATGTGAATGGCTTAGGACTGATTCATGACTACACTAAGAGTGATTCATGACTATACTACTTTGGATATTTATTCAAATGACTATTCATACTCCCCCGTACCCCAATCAATACACAAGGATCCAGTCAAGTTACGTTAAGATTCATGACTAACCTACTTGACCCGTATAGGATGATTCATGAATTGATTCGTGAAGGCTCGGTGATCATGAGGGTACATGAGTCACTAGCTGATTCCTGAAGATTCTTGATAATAGAAGCATGAGATACGTCATGTAAGTGAAACACACGAGACAAGAGTATCTGATGCTCCCGAGAGGGATAACAACTCATGAAGGGATCCATATAGTACTAATCCGTGTTACCAACGTGTCAGCATCAAGTAAGTAAATCTAAAGCAGGAAATATAATCCTAAACAAGATATAAAATGATCAGAGAATGTACTCGCCTGATGTCTGAATGTCCAAAGTGAATATACTATCCGAGGAGAGGTGTCTGGCTCCTAATCAGAACAGCACAAGTCACAACAAGTCTAAAATGATAACATAAAGTTCTACTATGCATTCTACATGATTCTAGGTCAATCTAGACCAAAGTCAACTCTTGGTCAACCTTGGTCAACCCTAGAAGTCAAACTAGGTCAACCAAGTCAAACCAAAGTCAAACAAGTCTATAATAGTCTAACTAGTCTATTCTAGGCCTAATCAAGACTAAACAAGTCAAACTAAGCTCTCATTAGTCTAATAGACACACCATAGGCCAATACCACATATATATTTGTATATATATCAATATTCACATATATGAATATATATATCTACATACATAATAGAATATGCCTAGCATGTTAGATATCACACAGATAGAATTTTCATATCCTACTCTACCATTCACACAATCACATTGGGTTAGACTTATATATATAACTATAGGCATTTGTGTTAGTTTACAAGAGATTGTGGGTGTGTGAGTGCACTGAATATGTGACAGGAAATATAAAAAGTATGTGTGAACTGTGAGATTGTGTGTGTACATGATACATGGCAATGTGAGGAACATGTGTGTGTGTGTTAATGAGGAACACGTGTGTGTGTAGAAAATATGTGAGCTGTGTGTGTGAGTGCTCACATGAACCCAAACAGGAACAGTGTGATATGTCTAATTAGTGTACCTGTGTTCAGTATGTGTGTGTTAAGAGCATGAGAGCATGTGTGTGTATGAGTGACAAGAGTGTGTGTATGTGTGAGTGTCACATAGAGTGTTATCATGATATAGCTTGTGTGTGTGTTAACCTGGAAAACAGGGAGTAGTATCCTGGATATACATTGACAGAAATATAGTAAACCAACCCATCAACTAATATCTAACCATGACAGCCGTCTAACCTATTTGAATTTAGCTAAGGAAGGGAAATCAATGTCAGGTTTTTGGGATGAAGACAATTCTCACTTTACCCAGGCTAATCCCTGTGTGACAGGGTTTAGGAAACAATTCCACATTCAAATCCAATGCAACTAAACTTAGATAATATAGGCATCAATATGGGATTAGCAAAACTAATTCAAGAAAATTAGGAATCGACAGTTAATACAAATGCAAGTTCAACCTTGAAACCCAGCACATAACCACATCCCATTTCTCATAAGTAATATCAACCAATCATAAACTAGATAGCCTGTAGGATTAATGGATAGCTGATAACATAAATTAAAAACAGTTTTAAATAGGAACAACAGTTTTTAAGAAAACTGAAAACATTGGTATCAGTCACACATACATTCAAATTCCCATTTACAAATTATAAGGCCTATTGGAATATGTAAATCAATTAACAGAGGTTAGTAACATATTAGGTTATAAATTAGCACATAATGAATTACTAAATAACAAGAATTAAGAACAGGAAAAGGAGAACAATGTGCAGTCACTGATAATCAGTGTATCAGTCGACTGGCCTGTCCCGAATCCCCATTCAATTTTCCTAATTCATTTTAACAATTCATAAAGAACATTAGGCAGATAATAATTAGGGTATAATAGTAGGTAACATACATACAAGGTGGTGTCCTAAAATAGGACACAAATGTGTCCAAGCATCCAACAAAATCAGTACTAGACTGAACAGTCAGTTCAGTCGAGCCATGGAACCTCGAGTATCTTCCTCGAATCTAGACAAAATCCAACAAAACTTGGGGAACCTTAGGTCAGTCTTAGCCCTTAGGTTCCAGCCAAATTTCAAGTCTAAAGACTTTGTGTCGTGTCCTGAAGGATACCCGAGTAGCTGGGCAAAACGTGGGCTGCCAGTGTAGTATGTGCACAGCATGTCCATCATGCCATCACGACACGACGAGACACAAAAACAACCTCAGTCGAACAAAAACGTGTAAGCCACATCCAAACACAACTTCCTATTCAGACACATCTCAAAATCTCGATCGAAATGCCCTCTGTGGTATTTCGTCGAACACCTACGCTGGCTACTGATACGTGTCTGATACAGACACGTACAGGACACAAAATCGAGCAAACCCTATTCCTACAGTACAAGGACACCTAGGGCTTGGTGTTTATGCAAAGAAAACCTAATTTTAATGAAGGAATAGGATTATACCTATGTGTGTTCTTCAACACAAAAAGCCTCTTCAAAGGAGCCCTCCAAAGCCACCCAAAATCTCCAAATTGCTTCAAATCTGAGATATGACTCCACCAATAGTAGAAGAACAGTTATTAGAATACTATGGAAGAAATCTCAATAAAAATGGAGCTTTATTGATTAAACTATGAATAAAATAGAATAGAGGCTCACCTAGTTCTTAGGAAGAATGATAGAATATTGAAAAGAGGCACAAATTTCTAAGGAGATATTATATAGGCAAGGGGGGTCTTGGCTGGCCACTTTAGCTAGGTTTAGGGTTTTTAGGATGTATCTAAGGGCTAGCAATGAATCAAGTCTAAAGAGTGGCCTAGAATCTAGGGCTCTTTCCTAGTTAAGTCGCAAACCACTCACTTAGCTAATCATGACTTAAACATATTTAACCAATACTAACTAAAACTCAATGTAGCTAGGTAGACTAGCTATGACTAATCTAGGTTAGGTCCAATCTAGGTTAGGTTAACCAAAACCACATGGCAATAAATAAACTAGTATTTAAATCACACCATTCAAATAAATTATTTTAAATTCCTAATAAAATATATTAAATTCAAATAATTCAAAAATGATAAAAATACCCTCAAACTAGATATATGGTAGTGACGCCGACTACCCGTCTGTCTGAGTGTGGTAAGAGGTACTAAACTAGAGCTGAGTGCCCAAGCTAGCCTACAGACTCCACCAGAAGTGGAAATTGAAGCGACTATCCCGATCCGGGGCTATGCTCGTGGAAACTCCATGCAGTCTGACTATCTGCCTCACATACATATCTGTTAGCCTCTCTGTAGATAAACCTACCTTGAATGGCAAGAAGTGGACTGATTTGGTTAACCTATCAACGATGACCCAAATTGCACCTTTCCCTCCTGGTGTACGCAACAATCCTGATACAAAATCTATAGTGATGTGCTCCCATTTCTACTCTGGAATGGACATTGGCTGCAACAATCCTCCTGGCCTCTACCTTTCTGCTTTTACCTGCTGGCATACTAAGCATCTGGCTATGAAGAGTGCTACCTCCCGCTTCGTACCATACCAACAAACATGCTCCTTCAGGTATCTATACATCTTGTTGGCACCTGGATGCATAGAATACTGAAAGCAATGAGCCTCCTACATGACCTACTCATGAAGCTCTCTACTAGGCACACACAGTCTAGAACCGTGCCTCGATGCTCCATTCTCTGCAATAACAAACTCGTCCAGAAGTCCTGCTCGAACATGTTTTTTGATACTCCGCAGAGCTATATCATCGAACTGAGTCAAATTGATTCCGTCTATCAAGTACGACTAAATTTGCAGTCCCCATATCTCCATCTCTAATCCAGTACTATTACCTCGATCCCCAAGCTCTCAAGAACTGCCAGCAAATGACGGTTTGCTATCAAACACATAGCTACCTGATACCTACTCAAGACATCGGCAACCACTTTGGACTTCCCTAGAAAGTACTACAACGAGATGTCGAAGTCCTTCATCAACTCCAACCATCTTCTTTGCCTCATGTTCAGCTCTTTTTGGGTAAACACATACTTCAAGCTTTCGTGGTCCGTGAAGATCTCCATATGTTTTCCTTATAGATAGTGTTTCCATAACTTAATAACGAAAATAACTTCTGCCAGCTAAGTCGTGGGTAGGGTAGTTCTTCTCATGTGGACGTAAATGCTTGGAAGCATAGGCAATCATCTTCCCATTCTGCTATAAGATACAATCCAGACCCTTCCCTGAGGTGTCACTATATATAGGGAAACCACCTGTCTTTGATGGTAATGTCAAAACTGGAGCTGTCATCAACCTCTCTTTCAAATCATCAAAAGAGACCTGATACTCCTTTGTCCAAAAAAACTCTATTTCTTTTGGGTCAGCCTAGTGAACGGCTCTATAATCCGAGAAAAATCCAGAACAAACATCCTGTAGTAGCCTGCCAATCCCAAAAAACTCCAGTTCTCTGCCACTGAACTCGAAGTAGCCCATGCTTCAACTACCATGATCTTCTTCGGGTCGACTGACATCCTTTCTCTAGTCACAACATTACCCAGGAACTCAACCCGATCAAGGAATAACTCACACTTCGAATGCTTACCATAAAGCTTCTCCTTTTTGAGAGTCTCCCGAACTACTCTCTGATGCTCCTCGTGCTCCTCTGGTGTCTTCAAATATACAAAGATATCATCAATGAATACCCCCGCAAACTTGTCCAGATACTGGTGGAACACCTTGTTCTTCAGGTTCATAAATACCGTCGGGGCGTTGGTCAACCCAAATGGCATTACCATGAACTCAAACTAGCCATACAAAGTCTGAAATACTATATTTGATATATCTTCCTTCTTCACCTTCACGTGATGATAGCCTGACCTGAGATCAAACTTGGAAAATACCCTTGCTCCGCTCAACTGATCGAACATATCATCAATCCTCGATAACGGGTATTTATTTTTTATGGTGAGGCTGTTAAGAGTCATTTAGTTAATACACATACATACCGACCCATCCTTCTTCAGCACAAAAAGCACCGAGGTACCCCACGATAAAGAACTCGATCTGATGAAGCCCTTGTCTTGTAACTCATCTACCTGCTTCTTCAATTCTACCAGCTTACTGTTGTTAACGCTATAGATGTGCTGAGATATCAGCTCTGCACCTGGCACCAAATCTATAGATAATTTAACATATCTGTCTGGTGGCAACCCTGGAAACTCCTTCGAAAAAACATCCATAAACTCAACTATCAGTGGATGTGGCAAATTATATATGCTCCTCTACTAAAGCTCCACAGAAAACTTTGTTACTCTGCTCTGCCTCTCCTCTGGCGAACTTAAACTTTAACTCTCCTGGAAATCTGAAAAGCACTTTGCCTCTATAATAATCTATACTGGCATGGTGTTTACTAAACCAATCCATTTCGAGTTCAATATCGTAACTCTGTAGTTGCATTACGAGTAAACACACATCCAGCACTCACCCACCCAGAATAACTCTTCGATCCTTACAAACATTACTGACAAGGATGATACCACCCCAGTCGTGATCTTGCAAGTCCTAGGCAAAGGATCAGATGCAAGATGGTGTCTAATGGAAAAAAATATAAACACAAAACTATAGAAAGTCCCATAATCAAATAAAGCAAATGCATGAATAGAATTGAGAAGGATGGAACCTACTATCAGATCACCCACTAGCTCGAACTGCTCTACAGCCATGGCAAAAGCTCACCCTTGCTGACCTCCTCTGGCCTGCTGCTAATGCTATACAAATCTCTACTGCTGAGTCTGTAATGGATATCCTTTCTGCTAGCCCGCTGGTGCTCTAGCTCCTCCTTCTTGAGCCATACGAGCTACAGCTAAGGGATAGTCACTCAGCTGATGCTCTGTTGATCCACACAGTAGGTACTTGCCCAACCTCTTCCGGTAGTCGTTCCATCAATGCCCTAGCTTCTTACAGAAGGGGCAAGTAATGGCCTGCAGCTGCCTCGGTACCTGCTCATGGCCCTGTCTCTGCTGCTGGTGTGTCTTCTAGAAAGGTGCACGACCCTGACACTGATGCTGCAAGTGCTTGTTCGCCATCGAAAAAGGGGACACAAATGGTTTTTTGTAACTTTTGTATTTCGATTACAAACAAAATAGTATATAATATAGGACTTAGATGTAGTCCTTTGAGTATACTTTTATTTTTATGTGGAAACTGTGTTGATGGAGCGAGTGGTAATGCGTTGACTCTGTTGACGATCTGACAATGATCTTAAATTATTTGAAGGTCTGAGTTGCTCTGGATGCTGGAGAATTTTGTGAAGAAGAAGACGCGAAGTGTCTCTCCTGATCTCTAGATATGATCTGTGGATATATCTTTGTATATATTTGTCTGTCTGTGTGAAGGAATGATCCTTCTATTTATAAGTAGCTGGATGAGCTGTCTCTGTACATATATATAGGATGTACCTGGGTGTGGGAACGCCATATGGCTGATGCTGGCAGAGGCGCATGGATGATGTGCCTCGATTCTGTTTGAACTGCCGTGTTGGGTTGTGGTAGAGCTGACATGTGTCAGTTGTGAGGATTCGGTTGTTGCTGAGATCTTGGGTGGTTTGTACCAATTCTTGAATAGAATTGAGTCAAAAGACATATGGCGCTTGTCCGTGGCTTCAAAGATCTCAGATTTTGGGGAGAGTGATCTGTCTTGATGCACATAGGATTGGGTAAATAGAGAGGACTGAGCTACTGTCTATAGGGATCAGGAGCGAGTCTGGGCGCATGGATTTTGAGGCGCATGTAGGGCTTCACATCAAGAAGCACCTAGGATCAGGTGAATGGGGTGACTTGGTCTATGACTTTGATGAGTCATAGGATAGTCCGGACGCATGGCTTTTGAGGCGCATGTAGAGACTCGGCTTCTGTTACTTGAGATCAGGAGTAAGACTGGGGGACGTATGGCTTTTGAGGTGCATACAGTCTTCTTGGCGTATGGCTGCGAGGCGCATGCGAATGAACGATCGGCCACATGGCAAGGACAGTTGTAGTCGACCAAAAGTATAATAATAGTGCTGATGTCAGCGACTCTTCATTTTTGCAAAGGGCAGCTGATTGGACGGCTCTTGTCGTCTTTGTTACTCACCATTAAATGCTTGATGATGACAAGTTTGAAATGGGTGCTTCGGTTAATTCTGATCTGGGTACATAGGTTTATGTCCTACTGGACGTATCGGTAAGGGGCACATGATGTCGACGACGAATCTGTAATGTGTTGCATCCTCTTTGGCCTATCTGTTGAGTTCTTCTAGGCGTTAATGGAAGCCTTGATTGTAGCAGAATATGAAGAGACAGGTTCATTGCCATAAATACAAATTCATTGTACGAAAATTGGAGAGTCTTCCACTTGGCGCACGGTTGTAGGCTGCCCGAATCTATCAATAGCTGCATGAAGGAAAGTTTATTTCCATTCTTCACTTGTGTCATCCAAAATGGAGATGAACTCGGCTGGCCCCCTACATTGGCAAATCGTCGAACTCCTCATTCGAAGAAGTTTTGATGACGAGCTCCTTCCGAAGGTGAAGATGCATCGAGTTAGTTCTTTCGCCATCGGCCCTATTTTCGTACAAGCCTGTGAAAGTGCATGTTGCATCCTAATATCAAAATCGTCAAGTCCGAACACAGGCTGAAGGTTCCTTTTGCATCCAAAGGTCAGAGCGGTCATGCTCCTATTTTTGTTATGCTGGAAGAGCACAGGTCATGGCTATCATTACCTAATTTTGTTTAGGCTAGAAGAGCCACTCCTCCTGCTAGAGCGCCCGTATGCTGACGGGGAAGTAATTCTCTATGACTATACACGGGGATGCACCTAAGCTGAGATGCTGGAATGATGCGCTTGGCTGTAGCACTTGAGTGATACGTCTGATAAGTGATGTGCCTGGCGGTAGCTTTTAGGATTTTCTTCCTCTTTTGTAAAAGAATTCTCCTTTGTAAAGAGTTTAGACATGTGATAGACTTTTATATGAAATAAAAGACTAGTCTCTTGATGTCTTATACTCTTTGATTGTGTTCTGCTGTACGAAATATCCTTGTCTATTCTGGCGCATATCAGTATAGGCCGTATAAGAATTTATGGCACATAGGGACTCTAGCTTGAAATTTCAAGCTTCTACAAGACCCCTTCAAAGTTTTCAAAACTTTTTACCAAGTTTTTGGAATACTTTGAACATGAAGCATGAGTAGCTATCTTGGGAGTATATCTTGCTCTGGGCGCATATTGTGGGGGTGCATGTTGTTCTCAAAAAGAGATAATGCCTCGAACTTTGGGAAGATTACTAAAATATTTGTTTAAAAGATTTGCAGCCGTCATTTTTACGGGACCCGAAACGTTTGCTGACGTTATGCCTCATAAGTTTACGCGTGTGACTGGGCCTATAAATAGGCGGCTGAGGGAGAGAGGGGGTCTTCTTCCCTCTTTCTTCTTTTAAACAACCTTTATCTTCTTCTTCAGAGCGCTCTCTCATTCTTCTTCGTTTAGAGAGATGGCTCCCAAGACTCCTCGAGGCGGTGCTGGCCGAGGAAAGGGCAAGGGCTAGGAACCAGTAGAGGTCGACACGGAGGACACCCCTATCGTCATGGCAGCGCATGTCGATGTACAGCCGGAAGTGATCGGTGGGTACTCTCTTGCCTTGGTATCTTCGCTCCATTGCACTACTGTTAGGGGCGCATGAACATGACTAAGATGAGTCGCATCCCCATTGACATGCCTAGGATTTCCATTTCTGATGCACATGGATTTAGGTCCTGATGATGCGCCGAAGCTAATTCTGCTGACGCACATGGACTTAGGTCCTGATGATGCACCGAAACTTCTTCTGCTGATGCGCATGGACTTAGGTCTTGATGATGCGTCGAAGCTTCTTCTGCTGACGCGCTTGGACTTAGGTCCTGATGATGCACCAAAGCTTCTCTTCAGTGTGCCTGGATATTGATCTTGTGCATTTTTGATGAGGCTCCATCTGTGCGCATAGGTTTCGACCCAGTTGATGCGCCAGATTATTGTTATACCTTAGATGCTCGTTTTGAGCTTCTAAGTATTTTGCTAATCTTTTGGAGGGGCTTATGATCTTGACTGACCACTTTATTTTGTTTTGCGTGACTGTGTCGATGACCATCCTTCTGCTGAATGAAGAACTGCGTGACCCTGTACTCAGTCAGATGGGCCTGGACTTTAACGAAGAAGTTGTTAATCCAGCTAAGGCTGCCATTATGCTGGACCAACCTCCAGAAAGAATGGCCCAGATTCGCGACCAGCACTTCACTATCCTCCAACGTATGATGGAGAGGGAACTCGAGTCTACTGTATTGGACATATCTTTCTTAAAACCAGAGTTCATGTTCGGTGACCGTCTAACCTCCACCGAAGCAAAAGTGCTGAAGATCAAGGAAGACTGGTTCTTCAAAGCAAGGGATGTGAATATGTACATCTCAAAGTTGGAATGTCAGTTGCCCTTGACGGCTTTTCGTAGTCTGGCATTCAAGAGGAGGATGATATGGGAGATCACTCCATCTCAATGAGGGGCCATAGCTGGCAGCATACGGATTGATACTACCTCTAACTAGAAGGATACCTTGGCCTTTATACGGGCTGGAACTTCCTATCTTTGGCGAACTCTGTGTTTCGAGAGCATATACAACGATGTTCCCTCTGGCATTTTTCTTTCAATGCCTCAACCTTTGTTAATCGTATGGCGGAGGCCAAGATGTCGTACCTGAAGGAAGAATTTCGGGTTGAGGGTTGGTGCCACTATGTGTAGAAGTGGGACGAGCTGACACTCTAGGTTATGATGAAGTTTAAGACTGAACTCAGAAAGAATGGTCTGACTGCTGTACTCCGTGCTACTTAGGCAGGAATAGATATAAACCGGCATATGTTTCTTGCTCTCCTAGAGATGTACAACACTCATACCATTACCTTCTTTACTCCCGTGGGGGAGTTAGGCTTGGCACTACATGAGATGTATAAATCTCGAAGCTTCCTTGGGGGTCCGAGCCCTATGAGGAGTAATTTCCAACGAAAGAGGAGCTCCTGGCCTTGGAAGAGAAGAATTCTGAGATGATGGCAGTCTTCAAAGAAGTGGCAAGCTATCATTACTTGGCCCAGCGGAGGAAAAAAGGTGGGGTACAGCCTCATGTGACCGCTTGGAGGGAATATATCTTCAAGCAAGACTTGGCGGACCCCTCGAAGATCCGTTTTGTCACACCCGAGGGGCTTACCCATGCTGATGTGCTTGCTAAAATAACCAGACTCAACGAGAAGAACCCACGTAAAAATGGGAGCCAGGAGCCATCTGAGCACATCTACAGCTGCTTTTGGGACTGTGCTCAGAGGATGTCTCCCAAGGCCGTGTTGACCTCCTATCTGATGTTATGGCTCCGCGACCACGTATTTGCAGGTGGTTCCCGTTCTGTAGAGAGGATATCCAGGAATCTTATTTGTTGGATGTAAATCTAGTCTTTGGTCATCCTTTGGCTCTACTTTCCGCTATGGTTTGCAACCTGAAGCGGGATTTGAGGGAGTTTACGGATAATATGATAAATGAGATGGATAAGAGGGGCAATTTCCCTCGTACAGAGTCGTCCTTTCTTTATCTGATGGGGTGGTTGATCTTGCATCATCCGAATAAATGACTCTTGGGTTGGAGGAGGAACATGTGTGGTGACACCATTATCAGCCGCTACTACAAAATGAAGTGGCTGCATACGGGCGTACCTGTCGGTAGGAGAGTTTTATCCTACCTTCAGGAATGGGAGATCATAAAGGTTCCCCCAAATGGCTATAAGGCAAATGAGGAGCTGGAGGACTCTGGCATGGATGCGATCGTTTTGCCAATGTGGGGGTTCCTGTTTGCCATGAAATATAAAAGAACAGAACAATTATCGGAGGACTGGACTTTTACTTCACAATACAAACTCGCACGTACAAAGAAAACCTAGGGACAAAAACCTAGGTACAGCAATCTAAGTACAATTGTTTATTTTAGATTCTGGGGGGTGACGGTAGAGGGTCACGAAAGCGACGGCAGCTCTGCCTTACTTCTTGGACGATCGGATGCAGCCTTGGCTCGGGAAAGATCTGCTTGGCGTTGAAAAAATGCTTTCTTTGCTCTCTCTCTTTACGTCTCTTTAGGTGCTCTGGTGCTCTTCTCCAAAAAAGGTCCTCTTCACAAGGGAATGGCACCTTGCTATTTATAGGAGTGGGATGCAATCAATAGGGTTTGCAATAATTACCCATTCTCAAGAGTCGGCGGCTAAGGATCAATAAATCTGGGTCGCTCATCCAAAATATAATAGATCTGAGCAATTAATGTGATTGTATCAAATCTCTGTGGGTAATTATTGATGATTGATATAAATCCTCATGATTTGTTATGCTAAGCTCGGATCTCCCGCTACGTGTTCAATTTGCTTGAGTGCAAATGATCTGATTTGATCCTAATACTTTGTTAGGATTTGCAGATGAATTTTAATCGATTTGATGCTACGTGTCCCACTATCATGCCACGTGTCTTAACCGTGAACCACTTAGGAAATCTGAACCGCATGAGGATTGCTCCTCCCTGAGCCACATAAGGCTGATCGCATGTCAAAGCAGCTTGGGAGTGGCCTCTTGAACATTTGAACCGCATGGAGATAATCTGAGCCGCATGAACATAGGCGACCGGTTGATGGGTGGCTCCTCAGTGAGCCGCATGAAGATAGTCCTCATGAGCCGCATGGAGTAGTCTGTCTGAGCCGCATATGACTGTCCACGTATCAAGGCCGCATGAAGGTCTTTTGGGGTTTGATGGATTTTGTCAGAGAGTTTCTTCGTTTTCCTAGGGTCTGCCATTATGAAAGGGTCATTATTGTATCTTTGTGTCAGGGTTGTCACTTGTCAGAGCTGTTAGCCGTCAAGGCATTAAATGCAATAACAGACAAAAGGAAAGAGCTGTTGAAGGCCACGTGGCTCCCCACTGGGCTGCATGGAACTATTCGAGCCGCATAGACGCTTGAGCCGCATGGGTCTATGAACCGCATGAACTCTCTGAGCCGCTTAGGGATCCTTGGCCGCATGGATCTTTCTTTATTCTTTTCCATGCTTCTACAGTTCCGTTGGCTGCAGAGCATTCGATCTTTCCACCTAGTGTATCGGAACAAGAATTATTGTTTCTTAGAATCGTACCCGCCAAGTCGCTTCACACGTCAATTCAGCTATTCCCAATTAATCCTGAGAAACCCCAGCAATTCTCTGGTATTCTTTGGAAGTTTGTTGGATGGAGCCCGGATATAGCAATATTATAATGTCGGGTGCACGGAAGTGCGTTTCTCCTTGCCAGTTCACAATCCTCAGCCGTATATCTTGTATTCCACGATAAAGCTCTATTGTGCGATGAATACTATTTTTCTTGGGTATGATCGGAAGACCAGTTTTATTGTCGGGACACAAATCAAAGCTACAGGGAGTATGCTGGCGAAGGCTTGGGCGTATTGTCCTCCTGACGTAGTAGATTTCAGGGCCGTCCCTGCAGTACCAATAGGTGGTTCTCGAGAGGAGCCCGTGGTAAGTCAGCTGAAGAGGCATGCTTCGACGGAAGCAGATTCATCGGTTACCAAGAAGCCCAAGAAGATGTTAGCCACTATGGATGGGGGCACAATACCGCCTTCGGCAGCACCAACAGAACCAGCTCCCATAGTGGTATAAAAATTAGCATCTGTCTGACTCGGTTTTTCATCTTATGCTTATACGTCTCTTCTTTGTACAAGGTGTTGAAGAAAACCCCGATCATCGAGGCCAGGTTCGAGTAAATCGAAGGAGGTGGTGAGCTCGTTTGATAAGCATATCTCTCCGATTGTGCCATCTTCGATGAAGAAGACTTTGGATGATATCCCCGTGGAAGTTCTAGCCCATTTGGACCACTGTGGAGAAGACACCGCAGATGTAGTGGCTCCTGAACATGTTGATTCCTCTCCATTAACCTGTCGGGGAGGCAAAGCAGGATCTTCACAGGGAGTGAAGCAAACTACCGTGGCCCTCCCAAAACTGGTACGGGGGTTTTGAAAGAAGTAGATAGACAATTTCCTCCTGACGAGGAGGAAGAATTGGACTCGTCTCCCCCAGGTGACGTCCACGAAGAAAATGTTGGGGGTGATCCTATAACAATGGGGAAGAACGTGCCGACGAGTTGACAACTGAGCCCTCTCCTGGAAGGGATTTAGAGGACCTAATTTCAAAGGATGCTCCATTGTCAGATCCTATTTCTGTTCCGGTGGGACATACGACTCGTTTGTCGAGTCCAACCTACCTCGGGAATTGAGGTTGGTGAAGAGAAAGTGACTCGTCTGCCGAGTCCTACTACGGCTTCCAATGAAGAAGAGGTGGGAGGGTCTATTCTCCGCCCTGATGCTAAAAACCCTCTGTCGATGGTAGGAGGATCCCCTTGTCGCAGATGTTGCTGCGGGGTCTACCGTGGTGGACCTGATTGTTATGAGGTTGTCTAGGGCTGGCTCAGACAAGGTCAAGGGCCCCTTGGCGGACGACACACCCTCCATTCCTTCTCCTTGGGGGAAGGTATTGAGTCCCCTTGGAGGTTCGGCTCTGATGATAGGAGATTAATAGGTCGTGACTACCGAGGCTCCGGTCTCCGACCCAGAAGGTAGGATGGTTGAGGCTCCTACGAGCCATGCAGTGCCTGCACAGTCAGCCTCAGGTTTGGGGCTTATGTCGATTTAACTACCCCCTCGATTCATGTAGTGGCTCTGGTAACTCCCGTGATGATGCCTCAAGTATTGGTCGATACGGATGAATATGTGAGATTCATGGTCGAGGCCATATACAAGATACTACGGAGGGGAGTGTCGGCTATGTTGGACGAAGATGGAAGCTTTGCGACTGTAAAGTACATAGCGCTCCCATTTATCCAGCAGATCTGTAGTCACCAGGGCCATAACCATATGGCCAAGATCTTGGAAGCCACTATCGCTGAGCTCGATCTTCGTCTTACGGAACTCCGGATCATTCGTCGGAATGATCTTTCTGCTTTGATAGAGGTGGAGTAGAACAAGCTTGTGGCTGAAGTCGAGTCAGCCTACTTTGACACCATGGCTATCTGGGAGCAAGAATTGGCCAGTACTGAGGCCAAGGAGCAGAGGTTGTCATCGTCGATAGAGGAGAAGGCCAATCTATGGGCATCTCTGAAGGCCAGCATAGCAGAGGTTGATGTCAAGATTCGTCTTCTTTAAAGACAGCGTGCTCAGCTTCTGGCTAATTCTGAACGAGCACAGGCTGATCAAGTCCAGCTTAAAGAAGAGGCAGCAAATTTCACTCGCCATGTGGTCTTCCTATTCCGTCAGAAGAAGGAGTTGGACGAGAAATATACTGTTGATCTTGTTTCTGTGGCCAGACAGACGATGCGTTGTGGAGATGAGCGTCGACTTTTGGCGACTATAGAGACCAAAGCCGAGGCTCAGAAGCGTCGTATTGACGAGCTATCTGCTGACCCTTAGTTTTTTTGTCTTTTTGTTGTTTTTTTGTTTGGAGACACAGTTGTCTCTCTTTTCTTTTATTTTGCAAATGTAGTCCATTTCCTGTCAATGAAGAAATAAAGAACTTTTTGCTTTCGTTCATTCTTGTGATAAATCCATGATTTTTGGTGGACCTATTATCTTTTGCACACCTTGGTTTGTAGGTACAAATAATAAGTTACTCATGGAGGACACCGACACATTCACTCAAAGGTAATATGGACGTGGTGAATACGGGATAATTCTACTGGAGATTTTATATAGACTTATCATCCTTGGCGTACCTTGGTTTTAGGTACGGATAATAAGTTGAGAGAGAGGACCGACATATTTACTCAGAGGTAATATGGACATGGTAAATATGGGGCTAAATGGTAGAGTTTTTCTACTCAGAGGTGATATGGACGTAGTAGGAGTGAACTCTGTCGGGATTTATAGAACAACTCATAGGTGATATGGACGTAGACGTTTTATGGTTGATGTGCAACAACTCGGGAATTATTATATGGGATGTTTACTCAGAGGTAATATCGATATTATAAACATAGTAACGATCATGATCTTACGTAGTGTAAAATCCTGCTTAATAGGGTGTAGAGAAGCAACTCAGAGGTGATATGGACATGATTGTTCTTCAACTAGGAATACAACGGAACAACTGGGTTCCAGAAGAACATGATTGTCAAATAAAGGGGTGTGAACCTGGTTTTGTCATGTTTACGAATTTCTCTCTTCTTGGGAGGGGGTTGTACATTCTGAAGGATGTTAGGAGTAGTACTTCTTTAGGAACTTGTCGTTGATGGGCATCATGAACAAGTCCCCATTAGGTTGAGCGAGATGATAAGCACCGTTTGAGTATATCGTCTCTATGATGAAGTGTCCTTCCCACATGGGTTCAAACTTTCCCGGTGTCTTGTGAGTCATTACCATCGGTCTTCTGACTGCCAGAACCAAGTCACCTACTTGGAAAGTCCTATGTTTGACCCTTTTATTAAAAGCCTGTGAGATGCGAACTTGGTAAAGTTCGATGCACTGTTGAGCCAAGTGGCATTTTTTATCGAGCGCTTCCAACTCTTGCAGAAGGCTACATTGATTGTCTTCTTCCGTCAGTTGATTCGTGATCGCCACTTGGAGTGAGGGTATCTAGATTTCCAACGATAATACTGCTTCACTCCCATAGACCCAGGAGAACAGTGTGTTGCCTGTCAGGGTCCGTACCATTGTGCAATAGGCCCAAAGACATTCGTCGAGCTTCTCATCCCAGTCGCGCTTGTTGGATGACACAAATTTTTTGAGTAGCTTCATGATGGATTGTAGGCAGTTGATGCCAATTTCTGAATATGATTTTTTGCCACAGAATCTACTAAATGCATGGCTAATGAATTATGGACCGTTATCATAGATGATCCTCCGCGGTACCCCGAAATGGTAAATGACGTGATGCTTGATGAAGCTGATCACATTTGAGCTTTTTACTTCCGTCAGTGGCAATGCTTTTGCCCACTTAAAGAAGTACTCGATGATTGCTAGGATAAAGCGGTGTCCCCTGGATGAGAGAGGGGTGATAGGTCCTACTATGTCCATGCCCCAGGCTTCGAATGACCAGGAGACAACCGTAGGATGTAGAGGCTCTGATGGCCTATGGATGAAGTCGGTGTGTAGCTGGAAAGCACGATATTTTATTACATACTCAACAGCATCAACCATCATGGTGGGCCAGTAGTAGCCCATACGTCAGAGTCGATCCTATAGCATAGGACCTGGTTGATGAGCTCCGCATGTTCCGTCATGAGCTTCTCGAAGGGCTTCAACAGCTTCTTCGTTTGATAGACATCGGATGAGAAGTCTTTGTAGGATCATCGGTACGTCATTTTAGTGGCCGTATCGTAATAAAATCAGAGGGAACGCCTTCTGACAGAGACTGCCTCCTTCGGATATTCTGGAAGGATTACGTAGACAACAAAGTCGATAAACGGGAATCTTCAGTCGTTGACGTTAATACTGGTATCTATAGCCATGGCATGAGTTATCCATACTGGAACAAGCCAAATCCTGACCCACCACTGTAATAAAATGTTGAGTCCCGACTGGTGCAGCCAATGAGGCTAGGAGGCCAGCCACAACGTCATCTTTTAAGTTTTACAGCCGAGGCACAAGTTCTATGAACAACTTAGCGAAGGTTGAGATAATGTCCAATGCTGCTTTGTGATTAGGGATGCGGTCTTCATGGCCGGCCTCGTATTGCCCTTGAACTTAATTAATAACGAGTTTTGAGTCACTGTAATATTCGAAGGAATCTACCTCCAGCTGCTTTGCCAATTGGAGACCCATGATGAGGGTGTTGTATTCCGCAAAATTTTTGGAGCATGGCTCTGAAAAAGAGTGGACGCGCTGGATGACCAGTTTGTTGGAGAAGATCAGGACCACCCCCACTCCTGTAATGATCTGGCCTTTGGAGCAAGTTCTAGAGGCACCATCGAAGAACATCCGCCAAACGGGGTTCCCTTCAGTGATGTTCGATTCTTGCACTTCATCGGAAATATCTTCATAAAGTCTGGACGATTCCGGAGTTGGGTGCGCTACTCGAAAATCAGCCAGAGCATGGCCTTTGATTGCCTTTTGTGGGACGAATACCATGTCATATGGTGTCAATAGTATCGCCCAAGTAGCCAATCGGGAGTTTAGTGCCCCCGGCTTTGTCATGAGGACTCTGAGCGGATTGACCTTAAAAATGACATGAATTGTCTGTCCCGAGACATAAAGGCGAGTCTTCTGGATGGCAAACAACAGCGCTAAACATTCTTTTTCGACAGGGTTGTACCAGTATTCGGCCCCGATTATTGTCCTGTAGAGGTAGTAGATGGCTTGCTCGTGGCTCGCTTCATTGTTCTGGGCAAACAAAGCACCAAGGGAATGGTCCATCGCACAGACGTAGAGCAGGAATGGTTTGCCTGAGACGGGTGCCACCAAAACTGGAGGACCTGTTTGGTAAGCTTTGATGTCGTCGAAAGCTTTCTGACATTCTTCCGTCTAGACATAGGACACTCCCTTCTTCATGAGATTGGTGAAGGGTTGGCATTTCCCGAAAAGGTTCATGATGAACCTTCATATGTAAGCGAGACATCCCTACAGGCCTCGAAGTTCTCTAAGGTTCTTCGGAGGATCCATGTCAAGGATAGCTTTAGTCTTTTCGGGATCGACGTGAATACCCTTTGTAGTGATAATAAAGCCCATGAATTTTCCATTAGAAACCCCAAGAAAGGATTTAGTAGGGTTCATCTTAAGCTGATGTGCCCGCATGAGATCGAAGACTGTCTTCAGGTCTTGTAGGTGATCAGCCCAAAGACGGCTTTCGACGGTGATATCGTTAACGTAGCACTCGACTATTTTACGGAGATGCTGACGGAAGATGGTGCTCATTGCTCGTTGGTATATGGCACCTGTATTCTTCAAGCCAAAGGGCATTAGTGTGTAGCAGTAAACCCACTTCGGAGTCCTGAACGACGTGTGTCTTTCGTCGTCTAGGAACATCTTGATCTTGTTGTAGCCCGAGTAGACATCCAAGAAGGACATGCGTTTGAAACTACATATGTTGTCGATCATTACGTCAGTGATCGGAAGCAGAAACTTGTCCTTCCGGCTAGCTGAGTTGAGGTCCCAGAAGTCGATGCAGACCCGGATCTTTCCATTATTTTTAGTGATGGAAACAACATTAGCTACCCAGTCCGGGTGTTGTTCTTTATGAATAAACCTGCTGCCCAGGAGATTATCTAGTTCTTTATCGACAGCGTCCCTGATGTTAGGACAAAAATATCGTTGTTGCTGCATAATAGGCTTAGCGTCAGGTAAGATATTAAGCCAGTGTATCGCGACTTGTGGATCGAGGCCTGACATGTCTTCGTAGCTCCAGACGAAGACATCGATGTATTCTTTAACCAGCAGGAACAAGGATTCTCGGTCCTTCCAGCCAAACTCTTGCTGATAAAGATAGGTTTGGAGGAAGATCCATCCCCAAGGTTGATTTGCTCGACTTCATCTTCATTAGGGGTTCCCGTATTTCAAAGCGAGATTCCCATTGCACACCTAGGCGTTGAGCCCAGGGTTCTTCTTCGAAGAACTCTATTGCATGTTCATCGTCTTCATCTTTTATAGGATGTACGGATGTCATGTTGGTTGACAACACTTTCCTGATGATTCGGCCGATGCTAGTGTCAGAGTCCCAAGTATAAGCTTTAGACGAGTGAGAATGTGTAACATCCTCTGCTTCTGAACTCTTCGGGGTTGTCGGAGGCATGATGTAGCCCACCCCCCGTCGAGTACGGTGATAATAGTCTTGCGACTTTCCTTCCGGCATGGGAAATCATAGGGGAAGACATTGACCTTTGCCATAGTTCAGACCCTGGTCGCTCTTCAGGTTGTAACCTATCTTTTAGATGAGATATTTGACTCGATCATTGTATCGGTAAATTTATATTCTGCCGGTGTTGGGTTCTAGCTTCGTCTGTAGAAGTTTTTGATGACGCTCGACTTTGTCGAAGATGATAGGTCTCTCGTCCTGGTTTCGAGGTAGGATTATGTAACAAACTTCTTGGTACGGGACGACTCGATTTATATGAATTACAGTCGTTATTTGTGTTTGCAACGACTGCAGGGCATTATCTAAAGTATATATTGCATTCCAGTGTGGATGACTATAATAATTGAAAGACACCCTTTATTAATAAGAATATAAAATTTTGTCCTGAGGGATTACATCATCAAGGGACAGAGCGTCAACATTGGCTGATATGTACTCTTCCAACTCTCCGTTAGTGAGTACTGAAGTATCTTTGGACAGTTCAAGAGAGTATCATGAGCTTGACCCGTGCTGGCTCTTGGGTCTGTGCTTAGAAAGACGCTGGGGCCTTACCCTGTTGCTTGGCGGCGAGAGGTGCTGACGACTGAGGGGGCCTGCCTTTAAGTCGTATCTGGAGGAGTGCCTCAGTTATTATCCCGACGGCTGGTGCCTTTCCTTGTAGTTTGGCTACGAGGGGAGCCACCACTTGAAGTGGTTTCCCCTTAAATCGTACCTTTAAGGGGACTTCAGTGGATGCTCCACCTAGAGAAGCTGGTGCCTTCCCGTGAAGTTTAACCACCATAGGAGCCGATGTTTGAGGTGGTTTTCCCTTGAGTTGTACTTTCAAGGGAGAGTTGATTATCATATCCGCCTCTAAGTCGGCTTCGTCTTCAGCTACATCATCGGCGTCATCGATTTTATCTTTGAGATGAATTGACTTATAAAAGTTCGAGTCAGTGAAGAAGGTTTCAATCCCTCTGAAGGGATCGACATCAGCAAACTCCGTTCGAACGACGCCGTTGGTGGATATGTATTTTATACATTGATGGAGAGTGGATGGTACCATGATGTACTCGTGTAGCCATGGTCTCCCTAACAGAATGTTGTAGTTGATGTCCGCATCCACAACATAACAAGTCACCTCGGTCTGGAGATCACCGATATGACATTTCAGCCGAATCTTCCCCAACGCCTCCACTAAAACAGAAATACCTTTTAATGACGGCTAAAAACCGTCATTAATGACAAACCATGACGCTTTTTTTTAAAGCAAGCGTGATGAAAACGGGTGTTATAAATGTTTTTTTAAAAGCGTCATAAATAAAAACGTCATGAATATGATGAGTTTCTGCTACACTTATTTTCAGCGTAGTTTGAAAGCGTTATGAATAGATAATCTCTACAGACTCAATTCAGCACATTTATAACGCTCAATTCTGCACATTTATATATTACTTTCCAAAAAATTATAGATCAATGCTCAATGTTGCTCAATTCAATTTCAAAACATTCATTTTGAACCATATTCACAAGAAAACATCTAAATGTTATAGAGTACCATTTAATCCATTTACAAATATATACATAATATATATCACCATCTTCATTACATTTTTTCAAAATAGGACATCCAAATACATATATTTACAACTACTACTAGTAAGTAGACCCTCAAAACTATTAGTACATTGTCTTCAACTTTGAGCACATCAAAACTGTCGGCATCACGTAGCAAAATCCTGAAAAAGATAAAAAAAATATTACCAAAAGACCACCTCATGTCTTAAGAGTTGGTACCAAGTTTCCAACAAGAAACTAGCAATTGAGGATCATGTAATAAAATACTTTCATATACATTGAATCTAAGAATGCATTAAAATACCTACCTATAGTAATAAACAGTCCACTCAAAGAATTAAAGAAACTGGCCACTCAAAGAATGCAATCAAATGTGAGGCATGACAGAAGACGATCTCCGCCGGGATCCTTCCCCCCTCCACCATCGTCGCGAGGTCAGCGGGGAGGCTCTCCGTCTCCCTTCCCATCTCCGCCAGCGCCATCGCGGCCTTCTCCCTGTTCTTCCTCCCCGCGGACCCCCCATCGTCGTCCCCATTCCACCCTCCCCTGAAATTTTAGGGTTTGTGGGGCAGTCTTTGTGCGGCGATCGGACGGTGATGATAGGGGCGGCAGGCTTTGTGCGACGGAGGGAGAGGCGGCAGGGGTGAGGTGAAAGAGGGAAAAATTTTAGGGTTTGGGGAGAGGCAGGAAGAGGGGGCAGAAGGGGAGCAAGGAGAAGGAGAGTTTTTCTGAATAAGATCGCGGGTGGGATAGAATATATTACAGAAAGTTTATTACAAGTTTGCCACCGCTCTAAAATATTAATAACGCTTTGTTTTAAAAACATTATAAAAAGCCCAAAATTAGTCCAAACCGTCATAGAAAAAAAGGAATTTCGAACTTTTATAACGCTTAGGTATCAGGCGTCATCAATGTTGACACAAAGTCACAGTCAACCAAATATTGATAACATTGACTAAATAATATTTGTAATAATTCAATACGACACACGACATCGACATTAAGCTCAAGTCAGACGACAGCTCAGTCTCCGCTTCTCAGTTATATTTGAGTCTGTATTTTACACTTTTGTTGAGTCTAGACTGATGTAAACTGTGTCATACTGAGCTCTTGAGACTTGACCTGTCTACCCAATAATCCTCAAACTCCACCATCCAGAAAATTACCCACTGGCCACTTAGACCAGCTCTGTGCTCTGGAGACAGAGTTCGGGCCGAACTCTGCCTCCACACAGAGTTCGGGCCGAACTCTATCCCCTAAAAATCAGTATCCCTAATTTTAGGGTTAGCTGGTTGCTAGTTGTCCAACGGCCAAATATTTGAAATTTCCTACCCGAATTCTGGCCGAAAAGTTGCCTACAAAAACCCTATAAATAGGCCATGAATTCTCTCATTTCAAATCATCAAATCTTCTCTTCTCTTCTCTCTTATAGCTCAAATAAGCCATACCCTTCCCATCTACTAGCCACAAGCCTCCTAAGTCTCGAGTGCTCAGCATCTCTCAGTTAGGATTCTTGTGCAAGAGTTGAAGAAGTCGCTTGGACAATTCCAAGCAATCGCCACTGCGATTCTTTGTAAGAAGTTGACGTGCTCTTCTGAAGTAAAGGCACGGGTTGTAAACTACTATTTCACAAATAGTGGATTTAATTCTAAGCTAGAGTTCTCAGGCCTGGACTAGTCCTCCACGAGGGAAACCAGGTTAAAATCGATGTGTTTGCATATGCTTTCTTGCTCTTCATTTACTTTCTGTATTTTACTCTGATTATTTATAATTCGAGAAAGAGTTATTTTTTAATTGGTTATTTTCTATATAAACTCTATTCACCCCCCTCTAGAGTTGCCATATGTTCTTCAATTGGTATCAGAGCTCTGTTCTCTTTACAAGGATTTACATCCTAGAGCTGATCCATGGCAACCACACAATCCTTGATTTCCAATCACGGTAATGGACAGTCCACTCATAGGCCTCCCCTATTTGATGGAACTAACTACAGATATTGGAAAACAAGGATGAGTTTTTATCTCAAGTCTCTAGACTTTGACCTGTGGACTATCGTCACTGACGGTTACAAAAAGCCCGCCAGGATAGTTGTCAACGGTGATCTTATTAAGAAATCACATGACAAATATTCTGACGAGGAGAAGAAACAGGCAAGTCTAGACGCAAGAGCTATTAATGCTTTATTCTGTGCTATAGACAGGAATGAGTTTAACAGGGTATCCACATGCACCACATCCCACGAAGTATGGAAGCTTCTAGAAGTGACGCATAAAGGAACCATCCAAGTCAAGGAATCAAAAATCAGTCGTCTTACGCAAGAATACGAGGCATTCAAGATGAAGCCAAATAAGACGATCACACAGATATTCACAAGATTCCTCGACATCATCAACCCCCTGTCTTCACTTGGAAAGCAATATTCAAATCATGAGAAGATTCGCAAGTTGCTTAGGGGGCTACCAAAAATTTGGAACCCTAAGGTGACAGCCATCATAGAAGGAAACGATCTCACAACAATGTCTATGGAGACCTTGATGGGAAAGCTAATGACTCATGAGCTTGACCTCAAGGACTTCGAAGAGCCTGCTCCTAAGGCTAAGGAGATCGCACTCAAAGCTCACCGACGGAGGGCTGAACCCGAAGAGACGGATGACGACAACTCAGAAGATGATGATCAAGCCCTCATGGTTCGCAACTTCAAGAAATTCCTTCGCTTCAACCGAAGAAAGAAGGAACCACAAGAAGATGAAGAAGAAGAGCCTACTTGTTATGGTTGCAAGAAGACGGGACATGTCCAAAAAGACTGTCCATTCTCAAAGAAAAGCAACCGCTATGAGAAGCCATACAAGAAGACCACTTCAAAGAAATATGCCAACACTAGCATCTGGCATGAAAGCGATGCCAGTGACTCCGAGGAAGAAAAGAACTCTCCTCAAGATACGGCTAATGTTTGCCTAATGGCAACATCCAACAAGGTATCTAACGACACTCTTGACGACTTCACTTTTGATGAACTTGGCGATGCTTTCACTGATTTACTCAGTGACCATAAAAAGGTCATTGGTAAATACAAACAAGCCAAGGACAAAATCAAAAGTCATGAAGTTGAAATAAAAAGACTTTCTCTTTTACTTGATAATATTAAAGACACTGTACCCACGGATGTCACTGATGAGGTATCTAAGCTTAAAATAAGCTTACATGATGCCGAGGCACGTATTGAGCAGCAAACAAAAGAAATTGCAACACTCAACACGGAGCTTGCAGATGAAAAGAATAGACACAAGATCACTATCACTAAGTTGCATGGTTTAAATGCTAAGATCACTGAATTACAAGCTGTCTCTAAGAAATTAGAGACTAAATTAGGAAAACAGGTTGCTCAACCTCAAACCCAATCGCATGAGACACACACAAAGCATAGTACTACTCATACTAGTAAACTGCGTCATACTCATGCTGCTCACAATCATGCCTACATATACACACACTTTCACAAACCTCATGCACGTAGAAATAATCATCATATATCACATAAACATCATGCTACTCACAGTCATCATCATGTTGCACAAAGACACAATCAACATCACTCCACATATAGACAATCTCATCATGCCATGCCATATAGACAACCTCATCATGCCATGTCATATAGACAACCTCATCATGTCATGCCATATAGACAACCTCATCATACCATGACATATAGACAACATCATACCATACCATATCAGTCTACATGTCATCAATACTCTTATAGACATTATCAGCATGCTCCAAATGTGAATAGAAATGCTACATGCACCTATTGTGGTCTACATGGACACATATCACCATAATGTAGAATCAGAAGATTAGTTGATAAAAAGATATATGCATGGTTTCCAAAAGCTAACTCTTCAGGACCCTCAAGAATTTGGGTACCAAAGGTCACATCTACTCTTGATGTAGGTGGACCTTCCCTCCTCAACTAAGAGTAAGTGGATTCTCGATAGTGGATGCTCGCGGCATATGACAGGAGACGTACATCTTTTCGCATCACTATCGATGAACAGAGAAGGATATGTATCCTTCAGAAATAACCTAAAAGGTTATATCATAGGTAATGGTATTATTGGCTATCCTCCCTCTCCCGTAATAAAGGATGTCTGCCTAGTGACCGAGTTAAAGCATAACTTGCTCAGCATCAGTCATCTTGCTGACCATGGTTATGACATTAACTTTGGACAAAACAAATGCCTTATTTATGATAGGTCAACAGGAGACATTGCTTTTGAAGGGGTAAGAGAGGACAACATTTATATTTTCTATTTGTCTCTAGATACTAACCATGCAGGTAGATGCCTATATGCTCACAAAGATGAACGGTTACTATGGCACCAGCGTCTTGGTCATGCCAATATAGATAATATATCCAGGCTATCGACCAAGAAGCTAGTTAGAGGCTTGCCCGACATCACATTCAAAAAGGACACCGTATGTACCGAATGTGAGTTGAACAAGGCAACCAAGTCATCTTTTCATTCCATAAACTCTGTAAGCACTTCTAGACCCTTGCAACTACTCCATATGGATTTATTTGGGCCTAGTAGAGTAGCCAGTCTTGGCAGAAAACTCTATGCCTTTGTTATTGTTGATAATTTTTCAAGATTTACTTGGGTTTTCTTTCTTGCAAATAAAAGTGATGCTATTTCAATTTTCAAGATTTTTGTCAAAAAAGTTCAAAAAGAAAAAGGCTACATGATTACTCGAATCCGAAGTGATCATGGAGGCGAATTCGAAAATTCTGATTTTGAAAGGTTTTGTGATTCTAATGGTTTTGATCATGAGTTTTCTTGTCCAAGAACTCCTCAACAAAATGGTGTTGTGGAGCGGAAGAATAGGACTCTTGGCGATATTGCTAGAGTCATGTTGAACAAGTTTTCACTTCCGAAATACTTTTGGGCTGAAGCTGTCAGTACAGCATGCCATATTTTAAATAGGGTACTTATTCGTCCTATTACGAAAAATACACCCTATGAGCTTTGGTTTGGGTGAACCCCCAATGTTTCTTTTTTTAAGTCTTTGGATGTAGATATTTTATCCTTAACACCAGAGACAACTTAGGCAAATTTGATGCTAAAGCTGACGATGGTATTTTCCTTGGTTATGCTGCCAAGAGTAAGGGATATAGAGTCTTTAATAAACGCTCACTAATTGTGGAAGAGTCAACAAATGTGACTTTTGATGAAGATAACAGTGCAGCAAGTACTCTTGATGATGACATTGAGCCATCTACATCTACTCCAATGAATACTTCGACCGAAATAAATTCTCTTGAGGGCTTGCCAAAGAAATTCTCTTTCAAGCCTTCTCATCCAGAAAATTTAGTGATAGGTGAAGTTTCACGTAGAATAACTACCAGATCATCACTAAGAGACTCTATTGCTAGTACTGCCTTTATTTCACAAGTTGAGCCGAAAAACATTTCTGAAGCTTTTAATGATGAATTTTGGATTTCTAATATGCAAGAAGAACTCAACCAATTCGAGAGGAGGCAAGTGTGGGAACTAGTTCCTAGACCGGCTAATCACTCGATAATTGGTACTAAATGGGTGTTTAGAAACAAAGTGAATGAAGATGGTTCAGTCACACGCAACAAAGCTCGTCTAGTAGCTCAAGGATACAACCAAGAGGAAGGTATCGACTACGATGAGACGTATGCTCCGGTTGCTAGACTAGAATCCATTCGGATGCTTTGCACATTTGCAAATTATCAAAATTTTAAATTATTTCAAATGGATGTGAAAAGTGCTTTCTCGAATGGGTTTATTAAGGAGGAAGTTTATGTAAAACAACCCCCTGGCTTTGAAAATCACAAATTTCCCAACCACATGTTCAAGCTAAAAAAAGCGCTATATGGCCTTAAACAAGCCCCCAGAGCTTGGTATGAAAGGCTAAGCAGTTTCTTGCTTGAGAAAGGTTTTTCAAAAGGGAAAATTGACACTACACTTTTTAGAAAATCTTTTAAAGACACTATTCTATTAATACAAATTTATGTTGATGATATCATTTTTGGTTCTACTGATGAAACCCTTTGTCAAGAATTTGCCAAGTGTATGCAGACAGAATTTGAGATGAGCATGATGGGAGAACTCAACTACTTTTTTGGTCTGCAAGTGAAACAAATGGCTAATGGAACTTTCATCTGTCAGTCGAAGTATACAAAGGACATGCTGAAGAAGTTCGATCTTGACAACGTTAAACCAATCAGCACTCCAATGGCTACTTCAACCAAACTCAAACCAGTTGAGAGCGGCAAACCCGTTGATCAACGTAAGTATCAAGGTATGATAGGCAGCTTACTTTATTTAACTGCTAGTCGTCCTGATATCATGTTTAGCGTTTGTCTATGTGCTAGATATCAAGCAAATCCAAAGGAATCACACATGACTGCGGTTAAGCGTATCTTTCGATACCTTAAGGGTACGGTTACAGTGGGCCTATGGTATCCTAAGTCAACATCATTTGACGTCATTGGTTACTCTGATGCTGACTTCGCTGGATGCAAGGTCGACCGTAAAAGTACAAGCGGCATGTGTCATTTATTAGGAAAGGCTTTAGTCTCTTGGTTTAGCAAGAAGCAGAATTCTGTCGCACTATCCACAACAGAAGCTGAGTACATCACAGCTGGGCGTTGTTGTGCACAAATTTTGTGGATGAAGCATACCCTTGAAGACAACAATCTATCTTTCATGCACATTCCAATATTCTGTGACAACACTAGTGCTATTAACTTGACTAAGAACCCTATATGTCACTCGCGCACAAAACACATTGAAATTAGACACCACTTTTTGCTGATCATCAGCAAAATGGCACGATTAACTTAGAGTTTATTGACACTGATCATCAGCTAGCAGACTTTTTTACTAAGCCATTATCCGAAGAGCGCTTCAATTTTCTTTGTCGTGAACTTAGAATTTTAGATGAAGCTGTCATAAATTAAAACTCACCTGCGTAAATATCAATTATATTATGATTCTCTTACGATGAACTTGCTATGGGTACAAGCCGAAAGGGCCCTTCTGACAACAAGGCATAAAAGCCTAAGCGACACGGTGCTCAAGTCCTCAGGACTACCGCTAGCTGGGATCCGGCCCCTGCAGCTAACCCATGGAAATTTCAAACTAGTGAATTATAATATATTTCCTTGTTTATTATATGGTACGTTATGATTTATTACTGCTGACATGCTATTTTTTAAATTCATTCTGCTATTCTTCTACCTCTCTTTCTATTTGATTAAATCTTTCTAGCATCTGTCCTCATATCTTACTTGATTTCCCAAACTTAACCATTTTTCCATCATCTAGCTTGATTTCAGTTCTGGAAAAGAGACCCAGAATTCGGGCCGAACTCTGCCCCCAACAGAGTTCGGGCCGAGTTCGGTCACCCTGTTCCAGAATCGGGGACAGCTCCAGCCGTTTGATCAAATGAGATCCTACGGTCCAGATTTACTCCGACCAAAGAAAACCCTCCCCTTATAGTCGGGTTTTCCTCTCTCTCCATCATTCTTACCACCTCTTCTACTTCTCCACCACTATTGTCTCAAACCCTAACCCTAGTTTTCTCTCCATAGTGCTCCATTATTCACCAAAATCAAGGAGAAGGGCTATTTTCTCATTCTCTTTCACTGTTCATCATTTATTTGAGATATAACTCCTTCTTCTTCTCTATTTCAATTTCTCTATTTTGTGCAATGGCTTCTCGCTTGCCCAATCGTGGGAAGAGGACTCGAACCGAGGGTGCTTCCTCTTCGAATCCTCCTCCTCCCATTGAGCAACACGTTCAACAACAACAACCCCCTCATCCGTTGTTCAACCCACCTCGTCCTCGCGACCCTAATACTTATGACGACCGATTATTTGTATCATTAGACGCTTCCAACGAGTGGTTTAGTGACTTTCGGACTCGTCCAGTATTCGCGGGACATCCCATTAACTTCACAATTTTTTCACAATATGAATCTATATTTCATGATCTTTGCATTGATGAGTTAGTTGCCTCCAACTTTGTTATTTATCGAAGCGCCATACAAATGTTCTATTACAACTTGACTTACGATGCCACTCACATCTATTCCCGGGTTGCCGGTATTGATATTGCTTTTGATGATTCTGAGTTAGGCGGGTATCTTGAACTTCAAAATCTCAATATTTGGGATAAGCTTGTGGAAGCTCGCCAATTCCAATTTGTTGGTGAAACTTTCCTTGAGAGCTTCAAGGAGGAACTATGTGCCCATAACATATGTCCTCGCAAGCTTATGGCCAAGCACCTCAACCCTTATTTCTATGAACTTCATTGAATTATCTTCAACACCATTCTGCCAAAAGCCGGCTCCACCGATGAAGTCACATATTTTGAGATCTCAGCTTTGTATCACCTTCACTATCGCATCCCTTTCAATCTTCCACGTACCATGATGGACTGGATGATTAACTGTAGAAAGAAACCACGAGCCCTGGTTTATCCCTTGTATCTTCCTATGGTCCTTCGTGCTTTCATTGTCCCTCTTCATGATTGTTCTTTCTTGCCTGCTCCTGCCTTCTTATCTAAGACACGACATCTTCAGGCAGTCGTAGCCTCTCCTGCCACTTCTGAGCATTCTGATGATGAGGAGCCCGACGCCCCTCCACTTGGACAGGATGCACCACCTCCTCCTGCTACTCTTGACTCCATCCAGACCATGCTCAGAGATTATTTCGCATTGGAGGACGATCGCTGGACTCAGATGGACTACCGTACTACCCTGCAGATGAGTGCCCTCAGCAACTCGCTGTACGATATTCGGTATTCTATGTCCCGTCATCCTTCTATGCCCATTCCCATGGAGCGGGATCCTGGTCGCGAGGGATATCGCATTGACGATCCTTGGGTCATGCGTTACCTGGATCCAGGTGCTGCTATTGTGGACCCCCGTCGTTCCTTCTCTGATCCTTCCGACTCTGCTGGGCCTTCTCGTGCTCCGTGATGGAGATGGTTACTATCTGCTGCTGCTGCTGATGATCCTAGTTTATGATTTCTAATTTCTAGTTATTTAGTTTTATTTGGATTTATGTACTTGGGTTGTACTAAAACTCTGGTGGTTTGATGACTCTGGTTATGTGTGATGACACTTTTATGCTTATGGTAGTTTATTATTCCATGCTCGTTGCTTGTTTTAATCATTCATATACAGTTTCTTCTCTGTTTGGTGTGGTTGCATCATTCTTACTTATCTTACAGTTTATATGTAGTTCATTCATATGCAGTCTATATTGCTAATGCCAAAAGGGGGAGAAATATGTATATTCTTGTCATATTTTTTTTTTCTGTTTGGTATATATATGCTTTTTGGTGCTTTTGGAAGATATTATTTATCAGGCCAACAGGTTCAACGCGTTATTTACGGGAGAGCTATTGTTTCTAGCTCGGCACCGATCACCGGTTACGGGGGAGCTATTATTTCTAGCTTGGCATCGATTATGGGGGAGCTATATTTTTGTGATCAACTGTGTCCAGGTATGAATATTAAATATACATATATTATTTTGTCAATTATCAATATGGGGGAGATTGTTGACACAAAGTCACAGTCGACCAAATATTGATAACATTGACTAAATAATATTTGTAATAATTCAATACGACACACGACGTCTACATTAAGCTCAAGTCAGACGACAGCTCAGTCTCCGCTTCTCAGTTATATTTGAGTCTGTATTTTACACTTTTGTTGAGTCTAGACTGATGTAAACTGTGTCATGCTGAGCTCTTGAGACTTGACCTATAGCCTACCCAATAATCCTCAAACTCCACCATCCAGAAAAATACCCACTGGCCACTTAGACCAGCTCTGTGCTTTGGAGATAGAGTTCGGGCCGAACTCTGCCTCCACACAGATTTCGGACCGAACTCTGTCCCCTAAAAATCAGCATCCCTAATTTTAGGGTTAGCTGGTTGCTAGTTGTCCAACGGCCAAATATTTGAAATTTTCTACCCGAATTCTGGCCGAATTCTGCCTAAAAAAACCCTATAAATAGGCCATGAATTCTCTCATTTCAAATCATCCAATCTTCTCTTCTCTTCTCTCTTATAGCTCAAATAAGCCATACCCTTCCCATCTACTAGCCACAAGCCTCCTAAGTCTCGAGTGCTCAGCATCTCTCAGTTAGGATTATTGTGCAAGAGTTGAAGAAGTCGCTTGGACAATTCCAAGCAATCGCCACTGCGATTCTCTGTAAGAAGTTGACGTGCTCTTCTGAAGTAAAGGCACGGGTTGTAAACTACTATTTCATAAATAGTGGATTTAATCCTGAGCTAGAGTTCTCAGGACTGGACTAGTCCTCCACGAGGGAAACCAGGTTAAAATCGCTATGTTTGCGTATGCTTTCTTGCTCTTCATTTACTTTCCGCATTTACTCTGATTATTTATAATTCGAGAAAGAGTTATTTTTTAATTGGTTATTTTCTATATAAACTCTATTCACCCTCCTCTAGAGTTGCCATCTGTTCTTCAATCAATACGTCTTATCGAGCGTTATTAATAGGCCTTTTTATTGTAGTGCTCACTTTTACTGGCATTGATGCCACTGATTGTAGTATGGGACATCGTCAGACGATGCATCGGGATCCCTAGTGTCTGGAGCAGAGTTCGGAGGATGTGCTAAGAGAAGATCCAGGGTCGATCTGCATTCGATCCACCTTGATGGCACCGACATGCCCTGTGTAATACAACGATCTGTTGTGCTTGTTGTACTTGAGCAGCATGTCTTGTTGAGTGAATGTGATATTGGAGATGATTTCCCCTATACTATGGCAGTATAGACATGTTGTAGGATCGTCTTCAGGCTCCTTGACCTGACTGATGAAAGACTCGGCATCCTTTAGGGCTTCGCAGAGAGCCTTCCGAGTGTCTTTGGATAGACGGAGGAGTTCGAACAGGGACAGCCGAGCTGGGGTACTGGCAAGTTGTGCCAGTATGTCGACGTTGAGGGGTTTGGTTAACCCCGAAGCATTGTCTCTTCGTAGAGGCCTGTCGAAGCGAGCCTCTTTCTGCTTCTGTTTGTCAGCTGCTAGAGGTTGGAAAAGACCCTCTCTTGGAGCAGCCGAGGAGGTGATAGAATGTGCCACTTCGACAGGGGCCGTCTCTGGTTGAGCGTTCTGCTGTGAACGCATTTGTACTAGAAGTACCTCCTCAGGGAAGGTAGTCACCATTTGGCAAGACTTGATCTTCTTGCCTTTGGCCTTGGAGGTAGAACGTACCTCCATCTGAGTAAGCTCTGGAGCAAGATATGGATGAACCCACATGATCTCACCCTGAGGTGTGGTGAGTGGAATCAGTCCACTCACGTCATCACGAGCTGGCAGAAGGATGACTACCTTTATTGTCGCCTTCGGGATAGGAACAACACCATGTCGAGCTGTGGTAGGCTGCAAGGTGCCAAACTAAAGCGACACCAAATTGGCCGAGACTGTCTTCTCCTCGTAGTCGACTGAGATGACATTCGCATTGATCATGCATTATATGTAGTCTTTTAGGATGTAGCAGTCTTGAGTTAGATGTCCAACAAACCAATGGTAGTGACAGTACCTCGTGTTGTCGACTTTGCCCATCTCATCAGGATGCTTTGGATCAGGTAACTTAATTTTGTCACTCTGCTTCAGCATCTCGAAGAGTTGTAAGGTATCTTCGTCATTTAAGGAGTAGACCATCTTTGGTCTCGGTGCAGGTAGAGGCTTCTGAACGGGGCCCTGCGTAGTTTTTAAAGCATTGACAGTCAATGCCTGCTTTGCTTTTGCCTCACGCCCACTTTTGTTGGTAGCAGGCTGCTTCCTTTTGTCGCTTTTGCCTCACCCCCAGAAGGCGAGCATTACGTGCCTTCTTTTCAGCGACCTCAGCTTCGATAATCAATGAACTCCAATCGGGAGGCGGAGCAGAGTTGAGCCAGAGTTTGATCGCAGGGATCATATTCATGATGCAGGAGTCAATGAGTGCTTGTTCTGGCATACCCGGAGGTAACCTTAGGGATGCTTGTCGAAAATGCTCGATAAATGTTTGAATAGTTTCCTTCTCCGTCTGACAGACTTCTATGAGAGATGAGATGGCCATGTCTTTTCCACTGTCGTAGAACCGATCGAGGAAGAGGCATGTCAAGTCATCGAAGGATGATATGGAGTTTTCAGGGAGACTGCAGTACCAGTCTTAGGCGACTCCTTTTAATGCCCTAACAAACAGGCTTGTGATTAGGGTGTCTTCCTTCGGGAGATGCCCCATCTGAGACTGGAAGTATGTCAGGTACCGGCGTGGAGAATCCTTTTTATCGTATGGCGTCAGTGTTTATGGTTTATACTTGGGAGGATAGACCACATTTTTCCACTCGAGGGGGTAAGGTTGCGGGATTCCCATCTTCTGACTCTCCTTCTGCCTATTTTGAACCTCGAAGCGCTCATACAGGTCTCTGATCATCTCGACCAGATCTTTTGTAGAGCTAGGAGCAGGTGAAGGTGGTAGAGCCGGAAGTTGGATATTGGAAGGAGCCGATGTCCGGGAGACGGCATGACGATATACACCCGAAGATATTCATTGAGGTGGTATACTTGATTCCCCATTGGCCCCTGGATCAGGACTGGTGAAGACAGGTGCCCTTGCTAGAGTGGTCTGAATCTCGAACGCTGCTTGAGTCAAGGTCTATATAGAGGCATAGAGGGTTTTGAGGCCCCTTCCAAAGTGTTTATGCATACGATATCCAGAGCAGGAGTGTTTGATTCTCCTTCATCACTACCCCTGCCATGTAAGCTGCCATGATATGGGTGGAAGTGGATGGATCGGTTGAAGCCTCACTCTCGACTTCACTTTCCTGTGGAAGGGCCTCTTCTTCCGAGGCCTCGAATTGGCTACCCCCAGCTACATCGAGGATTGTTCCTTGGGGGACTTCCTCGTCTTCACGAGGAGGATTATCAGGAATTTGACGACCCCCAGCCACTGCTTAAGCCAGAGACTTCTTCCCTGCCCAGGTTCTTTCGGATACCCCTGAGGACTGGATTACTGTCTTGCTCTTTCTTGGCTGACTCTTGGATGACGTTACAGAGCTCAAGGAGTTGGCAGTTGTCTTTCTCCCGGATGAGTGAGAGTTGGTGAAAACATGACAGAAAGCGATCTTAGGCTCCTCTTCGGCTTCAATTGGCACTCTTTTACCGAGGCGACATCGGATGGGCACAGTAGATTGCAGTCGCTGAAACACGGACTGTCTTTGTGGTGGAGCTGCTATCTTGCAACAACAGTAATTGATGGTGACCATGGCACAAGTGTGCCCTGTGAGGTGCGTATCGTACTTATTGGTCAGCTCTCCTGATCTACGTTTGTGAGTGATCACGTTACGCAAATCATGATGGAAGAGTTCCACTTTCACACCCTCTTTATTTGCCTGGCAAGGCAAAGCGCCAGGGTGGTCATGTGAATGCTACTCCCCCAGATCTAGTTCACATGCATGAGATACGCCCAGATCATTAGTGTGGGAACAACATTTATTGTAACTTGAACCCACTTCATGTGCACCACCCAAGTGGGCACATAGGTTCAATATCGTATATTTTGCCCTGCTTGACTTGGTTTGAAACATAGTAGATGCACTCAAACGGGACATTGACTTTGAAAATTGGCTTGTAAATGCGCCCGAGTCAACCCTGTACAGCTTGTCCTCAGCAGCACGCATGATTTTGAACGATTGCTTCTGGTTCGCTATTGGCGTAGCACGTTTGTGGCGCATGGCCTGTGCTGCCTTAGATTTCTTTGTACTAGCCCGCGAAGGCGCATAGTACTCAGAATCCAATTCTACCTCGCCATAACAGCGAGTGAGTCTGTCAAAGGCAGATGTTTTCTCCAGCGCATCAGAGTTCATGCACGGGAGATTGGTTGCACCTCTGCTCCATTTGTGCATCTTCTTCGACTGAAAAGAAGATAGTTGGGGAGTGCAGTCAATACCATATTTCGCTGACAGACGTGCTGTACTAGTGGGCGCATCTTGGTTGCTAAGAACGTCAGCAGGAAGGGTCAGCTGTGGTGGCGCATCCCCTTCAGCAATGGTGCTAGGCACATTGCCCTTGCGCACCCAGACTTGGCGAGCCTTCTTCGGCTTTGGTAGCCGTTTCGAAGGACTTGTGCTGCCTTCAGAGATGAACTCCTCATACGCCTGTTGATCGAGGCGTACCATAAGTATTTTGTGGGAGGTGCCCAACTTGATGTCGCCAGATTGCAATATAATCTTATCGTTGAAGGAGAAGGTCGTCCCCAGCAGAGTCGCCAGATTGTTTGCCATCGAAAAAGGGGACACAAAAGGTTATTTGTAACTTTTGTATTTCGATTACAAACAGAACAGTATACAATGTAGGACTTAGATGTAGTCCTTTGACTATAATTTTGTTTTTATCTGGGAACCGTGTTGATGGAGCGGATGGTAATACGTTGACTCCGTTGATGATCTGACGACGGTCTTGAATACTCTGAGTGTCTGGGTTGCTCTAGATGCCAGAGCGTTTTGAGGGGAAGAAGTCACGAAGTATCTCTCCTGTTGTTTGGATATGATCTTTGGATATATTTTTGTATATATCTGTATGTCTGTGTGAAGGAATGATCCTTCTATTTATTGGAAGCAGGCTGAGCTGCCTCTGCATGCATAAGTAGGATGCGCCTACGTGTGGGAACGCCACGTGGCTGATACTGGCAGAGGCGCATAGATGATGCGCCGTAAATCTGTTTGAACTGCTGCATTCGACTGCGGTAGAGCTGACACGTGGCAGTTGCGAGGATTCAGTTTTTGTTGAGATCTTGGGTGGTTAGCGCCCATTCTTGAGCAGAACTAAGTCAAAAGACACGTGGTGCATATCTGTGGCTTCAAAGATCTCAGATTTTGGAGGACAGTGATCTGTCTTGATACATCTTGGATTGGGCGCATGGAGAGGACTGAGCTGCTGTCTTTAGGTATCAGGAGCGAGTCCGGGTGTATGGCTTTTGAGGCGCATGCAAGGCTTCACATCAGGATGCGCCTAGGATGAGGCACATGGGGTGAATTGGTATATGACTTCGAGGAGTCATAAGTAAGTCCAGGCGCATGGCTTTTAAGGCGTATGCAGAGACTTGGCTTCTATTACTTGAGATCAGGAGTAAGTCTAGGGGGCACATAGCTTTTAAGGATAATGCAGTCTTTTGGGCGCATGGCTGCAAGGCGCGTGCGAACAAACGATCGGCCACGTGGCAAGGACAGTTGTAGCAGACCAAAAGTATAATGATAGTGCTGATGTCAGTGAATCTTTATTTTCAACAAAGGGCGATTGATTAGACGGCTCTTGTCGCCTTTGTCACTCAGCATTAAATGCTTGATGATGACAAGTTTAAAAAGGGGTGCCTCGGTTAATTCTGATCTGGGCGTATGGGTCTATGTCCCACTGGGCGTATCGGTAACTGGCGCATCTGCCATGTGTCGCATCCTCTTTGGCCCATCTATTGAGTTCTTCTAGGCGTTAATGGCAGCCTTGATTTTAGCAGAATACGAAAAGACAGGTTAATTGCCATAAATACAAATTTATTGTACGAAAGTCGGAGAGTCTTCCACTTGGCGTACGGTTGTGCGCTGCCCTGGTCTATAAATAGCCGCATAAAGGGAAGCTTATTTCGATTCTTTACTTGTCTTTCCCAAAATAGAGAAGAACTCGGCTGGCCCCCTGCTTTGGCGAACCGTCGAACTCCTCATTCGAAGAAGTTTTGACTCCTTCCGAATGTGAAGATGCGCCGAGTTAGTTCTTTTGCCATCGGCCCTATTTTCGTACAAGCCTATGAGAGTGCTTGTTACATCCAAATGTCGGGATCGTCGTGCCCCGACACAGGTGGAAGGTGCTTATTGCATCCAAAGATCAGGACAGTCGTGTCCTGACTTTTGTTATGTTGGAAGAGCCGCAGGTCAGGGCTATCGTGCCCCAATTTTTTTTAGGCTAGAAGAGCCATTCCTCCTGCTAGAGTGCCCACATGCTGACTAGGAAGTGATTCGCTCTGACTATGCATGAGGATGCACCTACGCTGAGATGCTGGAATGGTGCGTCTAGCTGTAGCACTTGAGTGATGCGCCTGACAAGTGATGCGCCTGGCGGTAGCTTTTAGGGTTTTCTTTCTCTTTTGTAAAAGAATTCTCCTTTGTAAAGAGTTTAGACGTGTAATAGACTTTCATATGAAATAAAAGCCTAGTATCTTGATGTCTTATACTCTTTGTTTGTGTTCTGCTGCGCCGAATACTCTTGTCTATTCTGGCAAATATCAGTATGGGGCGCATGAGAATTTATGGCGCATAGGGACTCTGGCCTGAAATTTTTTGCTTCTATATTGCTGAAATGGCCTCCGCTGCTGCGGAATATGGGGCCTCTTAGCCAGGCCTGCACTGCTACCCGCTCCAAAAGTATTTTGACCCCTCTTGGTCTTCACTCCAAGTCATTCTCTGCTGCCAGAATGCCTGACAAAATTTGCTCAAAGGTAGCATCGCGGTCACTCATGGTCAATGACTTTACCTCCTTGATCAAGCCCTTGCGAAACCTCGTCGCCTTTGCTGCATCATTCAGTCCCTCCACAAATCTGCCCAGATAGTAGAACTCCCCAGTATACTCCTCCACTGTCAGGTTTCCCTGGGCTAAGCCCTCAAACTGGCTCTCCAAAGCACTAAGAGCCACATCACGAATGAACTTTTCCTTGAAAAGCTTCTTGAAAGCCTCCCAAGTCTGTCCCTCAACCCCGACCCTGGGATTGGTGCGATACCAAGTCAAGGCAAGGTCAAACATCTGACTACCTGTCCCCTCAATCTGTAAGCTGGTAGGAATCTGCGCTAGTCGGAAGATCCCCTCAATATGCTCGATCCAATAATCTGCGTACAGAATAACAACTGTGCCGTAGAAGTCCTTTGGCCGAATCTTTTAAAAGTCGATGATATTCTCCAGTCTCTGATGCTGAATGTAACCTCTCTGTGGCTGAATTGGAGATACCCTCTCAACTGCTGCCATGGCCACCTGGTAGGCATTATCAATGTCCTGTCTCATATCAGCTGAGTGACTGTGCTGTGCCTCTATTATCTTCCAAAAAAGTACGAACAATTGTGCTGCATCCACTAGTGCTGGAGGTGGTGGTAGCTGAAGAATGTCTGGGATAATCAGGTCAGTCATCAGAACAGGTGGAGAAGGACCCCCAAAAGCGTCAGATACTCTTACGTGAGTAGAAGTGAGAGGTGTTGCAGCCCCAACGGCCTGCTGAATCGGACGAGAGGTGGCAGACCTTTCGGTCGTATCTGCTAGGCCGGAGTGATGTGACCTAGTCTTTGCCATCATGAAGACAAATTAAACAAGGACATTAATACTGAGTAGAAAATGATATTATCAAAGAAGGACAATATTATCTTAAAGACGATAGTTATCAGAAGAATTTAAAGATAACAAAAATTAGATTAGAGTTTTCCTAGTTGTGATTGAGTACCTTATAATTTATAACCTATATCCTACTGCAGGTTGTAGTAATACTCTAGTTCGAGTACTACTACAAAACTGAGACAAACTCAGAACTCGACCTGCTTGGGCCACTATTAAAAATGTGTCATGACCACGCACCCAATGTAAGGGTACGAGACTGTGGGTTCGTCCAGCTTATATTGTAGTGTCGGCAGTAGAACACTATCCTAGGTCTCAATAACAACTAAATAGTATAATGTAACTGTCAAATATACTCTCCATACGGAGGATAATCCCAGAAGGATACAACTTAATCACAAAGTAACTAAAGAGGAATAACAACACGATATAGGATAGAAAGATATCAAAGTGTGATACAAGCGAAAATATAAATAAGTCTAAGTGTTATCAAGACATCACACAGATTATATAAAATCATAATATATCAGAAAGTAGCTGGAGACAAATCCAGATAACGTCCTAGTAGTCTAATCTAGGTACTACAGGTGTCTCCTCTAGGCTAGCTAGATCTACCTGATCATTCAGGTCGCAAGTGTCTTCTAGGTCTGCACCATCGTAAGTAGTACAGAAGTTCTCTAAGTTCTCTGTAAAATTGTCACGACCCGCACCCACTGCGAGGGTACGAGAACGTAACAACGCCCAGCCTACGCCGCAGTGTCGGCGGTAGAACGCTGTCCTAGGTCAACATACATCTAACAATATCTATCTAACAGTTTATACTCCCCGAAATGGGGGTGACATAGCAATAGAAACTCAATCACAACTAAGGAAGATATAGCACGATATGAACAGAACTCAAGAAAATGAAATAGATAAGCAGTAGTCTAAGATAATCCCAGCAATCCACAATACAAGTCTCAGATAAAAGAATATATACAAAACTGATCTCCAGAAATAGAGTCTGACTAGAACATGATCCAACTACATAGATAAAAACCTAACTATCTAGTCTAGGCAGTCGGGGGAAGGTCCTCTGCTACTGCTGGATCCTCCAGAGGGTCCAGCTCACAGGTGTCGTCTAGGGCTGCCCCGTAGTAGGTGTCCAGGCCAGCCTCCTCCTCGTCCTCTGTAATATTTTCAACAGGTCCAGTCAGGACAGGAGCGAGTACAATACATCTCAACAGATCATAGCAGGTTAGAAAATATAGACATGCAGTAAAGTAAGATACAAGTACTGAAGGAAGTGCAGTGTGTAAACAGAGAGAGAACTGTAATAGAAATATCTACTATACATAGAGAACTAGCAGTGACTAGTGAGTCAGAGTACGAGATGGCATGTAATTGGCTTAGGTTGTACATGATGAACATGAAAAGTAACAGAGTGTACATGATAGGTAAATCACATGACCATTTATACTCTCCCTACCCACAATCAATACACAAGGATCTGTTCAAGTTACGTTACGGACATGATATTTTGGTTATACAAGAGACACAAGGGCAAACATGAGCGTACATAGAAGAACATGAGAGTACATGAACGTACATGTAAGAACATGAGAGAACATGAGTGTACATGAATAACGCAGATGCAAGGAATACATGATGTACATAAAACACATGTCATAAAGTATCCGATGCGCCCGCTAAGGGGGTAACATCCCAAGGAGAGATCCATATAGTACTAATCCGTGTGACCAACGTGACAGTACAAGTAAAGTAATCTACTGCAGGAAATAATTCTAAGCAGGATATGAAATGATCAGAGAATGTACTCGCCTGGTATCTGAGTGTCCGATATGAAAGTACTGTCCGAGGAGGGGTGTCTGGCTCCTAATCAGAACAGCACAAGTCACAACAAGTCCAGAATAGTAAAATGGAGTCCTACTATGCATTCTACATGATTCTAGGTCAATCTAGGCCAAAGTCAACTCTTGGTCAACTTTGGTCAACCCTAGAAGTCAAACTAGGTCCACCAAGTCTAATTGAGTCTAAACTAGGCTAATCTCACTAGCTAGGTCTAATAAAGCTATACTAGACTCTAACAAAGCTATAAACACAACATTCAAGAATTCATAATACCTATGAATATACACTATATATATAGATACACAATTTAAGCTACACTAAACATTAGGCTAAACTATGCATACACACATTGACATGCTCTCACACATATATCTATATTACATATATGCATATAAGCATACAATATACTCATGAAACCTAAGGGAAGAAAACATGTGTAGGTGTGTGAACTTGTGTGTAGAAAAAAATAGCTAACAGTCTAGAGTAGTGTGTGTGTGGGTGATTCATGAAGTTGTGTGTGTATACAAATATGACAGTACAAGGAACAACAGTGTGCAGGAAAATAGGCTGTGTGTATGGGTGATGGGCAGGAAAATTTGGGAAGGAATTGCTGTGCAGGAACAATATGTTTCAGGAATAAATGGCAGTATGCAGGAAAAATTAAAACAGTGAAAGGAAGATGTGTGTGATATACATCCCAGTGTTCACAGGGAAACAAAAGTATGTACAGCAGGAAATAAGAGAACAGTGAGGAAATTTGAGTGTGTGTGCAGTGGCAGGAAATGCAAGTGACAGGAAAACAATAATAGGAAATCAGACATGTACTTCAATCTCAGGTTTAGTATAAGGTAAAAGAAATGAACCAACATCCCATATTTTTATTTGAATCTTATCAAGCCAAAACTGGAATGGTTAACACTGAAACTTAGGAATTATAACTGAACTCAAGCTCAGTTTTACATTAAGTTACACATCAAATTCCAGTTTTAAGAAGAAGGGAAAAAGGAATCAAAACATTGTTCTCTATCTCAGATTATTACATAATGTATCAACATGCTCTTAGCAAGGAAAGAAAAAGGAAATCAGTTTACTGACTCACAGGTTTTACATATTCAGACTCATGAGCAGTCCAACAGCAATGCATACATATATTGAAAAACAGGAAGGAATGAAGAAAGGGTAGTTCATTGATGAACATGTATAATTAACTCAAAATTATAATGTGAACCCTTAACCCATATTAACATGTATCTCAGGTTTATACCAGGAGACTGAGATTTAAGGTTGACAGAAATGTAGGCAACAAGGATTCACATGGCAATGAAATTCATGTACTCTAATCTCAGTTAAAATCAACTGGAACTTAAATCAATAGGAAAAAGGAAGGGAAAACAGTACATTGATCAATCTCAATCATAACTAAAACCAAACCCAGTTAAGAATCATTCAAAAGGACAACAGTTCATCAATTAATCACCAAGTTGTGACCATGGCAGGACAATGAGTAGAAAAATGAATTTAAGTCCTAATCTCAGTAATTAACATAACTATGCATGGTTAAAAATCATTAATAATATCGATTTAGGAACCTGGAAATGTACAAGAAAATAATTGGCAGTATCAGACATTTGGTTTCATAGAGAAAATCGATTTGCAAATAATTAAATCATGATCTAATGATTGGAGAAATAGATACACCCCTCGTGCACAACCCTACACATCATGTTTCGTGTCACCCCAAAGCCTGACACGGCGTGTCCACAGCACAAAGCATAAAGAGAAACACATACAGTGCACTAACAGTGCACTGTCTCGTGCACACGTGCACTTGTGTCGTGTGCACGACACAGGACACGAATGGTCCTCGTGGTGACACACATGGGTAGCCCACCTATAGGGCTACCCCATGGACCCACTGTCCAGTGTCCACAAAGTGTCTAGGTTAGACACGAGATCCGTGTCAGTGGGAAAACTCACAGTGCACAGACTGGGCATTTCCCATGCACACGAGTTTTCCACGCTCGACACGACACTAACCGACACAAGGCTTGGGGTGTGTCATGACAGACACCGCCCCTTGCTTTGTGTCAAGTTTCGTGTCCAAAAGCCACGTGTCGTGTCCGCTACAGGGCCCGAGTAGCAGGGGATCCCTGTAGCAGCGTGCGGCCGTGTGCACGCGCGTGTCCAATGCACAAAACCGACACAGGACACACTAAAACTATGATACAAGGACACGAACCACTAGGCTAGACCTAGATCCTATTTCCTATTCAAAAGGAATGGTTTAAAATGGTCGACCTGCCCTCTGTGGCATTAGGTCGAGCACCTTGCCCATAGCTCTGATACGTGTCCAGAACGGACACGAATCACTTGCTACTGGACACAAACCATTCCAGACCTTAGGGGGGGGACCTTAGGCTTCCTATTCATGAAAACTACAGGAGATTTAATGGAGAAATGAGAGATATACCTCTATGGGAAGATCAATGGAAACAACCTCCTTGTGAGCTCCTCACTTGGTACCCCAAATCCTCCAAATTAAATCCAAACTGAACCAAACATTCACAACAGCAAGAAAATCATCATTAGAAGTCATTGCAACAAATTTGAGGAATTTAGGACCTATAATGGAATTTTAATGGATTTACTAAGACTAGAACTCACCTCTTTCTTCTTGGATCTATTTTTCCTAAGGAGGGAGGCTAGCCCTAAAAACTAGGAGTGTATTTATAATGGGGGAATCCCTAGGTTCAGCTAGGGTGGCTGACCACTTGGCTTTGGGTTAGGGTTGAGCTAGGTTTGAGTCCAATCTAGCTAAGTCACATAATGACTTGTGAAACCACAAGCCATTTACCAATCAAATGATTTCTAAATTTCTAATTCTAGTTCTATGAATCACTAACCACTAACTTGAGTCACACTAGGTTAGACTAGGGTTACTTGACCTAACCAAACCCAACTAACTAGGGTTAGTTCCTAGGTTGGTCTACATGAGTCAAAAATCAAACTAGTCCAAATAAATCCAAAATAAATCCTAAAAATTCCCATAAATTCTAATAAATCCTATTTAATCTAAATAATAATTAATAATCCCAAATAATTCTTAGAATTACAAAAATGACTAAAATACCCCTCAGTCTGGAAATGGACACTAGCAAGACACCAAATCATAAGTCATGAATTTAAATAGTTTAAAAATAATCAAAAATTACTAAAAATCATAACATGAAATAAATACCATTAAATAATAATTATAATTACAAAATTTCAAAATTACCCTCTTCTGGAAAACTGGGTGTTACAAAAATTTTGTCAAGATATCCAATCAGGTTTAGAGCAAAATACATAACTCTGAATGCAGTTCCATTACATGGTAGGAAATATAGAACTAGCAATAGAATAAGATATATGACATATTGTAATAGAAGTACAAGAATACATGAAATTAGCGAATATGTAAACTATAATAAATTAAAGTGATTTGGAGCACAAGATAGTTATGTGATTGGTTTAGGTTGTATATGAGTAATCTACGGTAACTCGATTATACGTGAAGGCATAATCGACATATACATGAGTACACTAGGGGATTTAATCACATAACTACTTCTATTCCCCTGCCCCAATCAATACTCAAGGATTCGATCACGACATGTTACGTACATGATTGTAATTTTTGCCTGAAGTACATGATAGTATTTGAGAGCACATGAAAGACACGAATACAAGGAGTACACGATGCACATGATAAAGTACATGAACATTGAATACCCGATGTACTCGGAAGGGGACAATATCTCATGACAAGATCCATATAGTACCAATCCGTGTTTACAATGTATCAGCATCAAGTAAAGTAGTCTAGATCAAGCAATATATATATTATCATGATGAAAACAATCAGAGAATGTAGTCACGTGATATCCCGAGCAACGGCTGTGTATCGGTATCCGAACTGGAGTCATAAAGACCTATTATAAAATTACAGGGTTATAAAGTGTTTTAGAGTAGACAATATATTTAAATGTGTTATTTATATGCTGCTAGGCCACTTCTAGGCCAGAAAGTCAAACTTGGTCAAACTAAGTCAAGCCTACGTTGATACCAAGATATACCAGTCTATATTAGTCAACTCTAGAGTTTTGGCTAACTAAACTAAATTAGTTAACTAGGTTATTTGCCATTAAAAATATCAAGAACAAGAATTACAGATGAATTAGACTTGATTGCAAACTCGCTTGTAAAAGAGAAAGCCTAGAAAGAAATCCTAGGAAATAATCTAAGTACAATTGTTTAGTTTTTGATTCTGGGGGGCGACGATGGAGGCTCGGGAAAGTGTAGCAACTCTGTCTTACTCCTTGGACTATCTGTCACGGTCCTTGCTCTTGAAGAAATTATACTTCGTAGATTGCCAGCCATTTGCATGGGTGTGATACCCTGCTATTTATAGTAATAGATATCTTGAGCCTCATAGATGGACACGTGACCACGTGGCTACAACAGCACACAAAGACCTGCTCTTTGGCCACCAGCTGGTGACTTGTTGAGATTTCTTGGCAGCAAATCTGGGTGGTTGAGACTTGGTCAGCCTGCCAAGTGGCCTATCGTAGGATATGGTCAATCTACTTGAGTCATTTTGAGTCGCATAGGTCTTTTAGTATTTGGCCATACTGGACCGCATAAGACTTATGTGATTTAGGTTGCAGTTTCTCTTAGCCCGAATGTAGCTTGGGGACTTTTGAGCTGCATAGATTCTATATTCTGGGTCACATAAAGCTCATACGGCTCAGTTTGTAGTCACTCTTGGCTGCATGAAGAGCATAGATTGACCCGCATAAGGTTCATGCGGCTCGGGTCATAGTAATTCTCGCCGCATGACTATGTCCAGGCATATGGACCCTCTGTCTGGTGATATGACATTTTGTCTGATCACGTCTTATCCTCTTTTTGTCAGAGTGTAACCCCTCTTCCCAGAAATTGTGATAAAATATTTTATTTATTTATTTGAATTAAATGGTATGTACGCCATTATTGATTTATTGAATTTCGTTATTATTATTATTTTATTATGAGGATATTCGTATTTAATATTATTTTATTAGTATTGGTTATATTATTTTAAATAAATGTTATGTATATATATATATATATATATATATATATATATTCATATTTATAGGCCCTATTCTAAGAGTAAATGATATTGAGATTGTATTTTATTAAGATATTATTTAGATGTTTTGGAAATCTATTATATAATTAAATATGTATATAGAGTAAATAAATAGATATATATAAATGTATGTGTGTATATATATATAAATATATATATGTATATGTATGTATGTGTATATATATATAAAATATATATAGGAAATTGTGTGCATGTGTATATGTATAAATATATATTTGTGTATATATATATATATATATATATATGTATATGTGTATTTATATATATATATATATATATATATATATATATATATATATATATTATATATGTATATGCGGGTATACATGTATGTACATACGTATTTATGTGGATATATATATATATATATATATATATATATATATATATGTATATACATATAAAAAAATATATATATATATATATATATACATATAAAAAAAATATATATATATATATATATACATATGTATTTATATATGTGTGGGTGTATACTTATAGACATATAAATATAGTTAATATAATAAATAAAAAAGAAGAAAATGAGAATGAATACAAAACAATAGCAGCCGTAGTGTCAACTCACCCAGCCCAGCCTTGGGCCCAGGCCGAGCCAGGCAACCCCACAGGCCGAGCTTACCAATTCCACAACCGAGCTAAACTCTTTCCCCGTTGAACAGCCCGACCCAAGAAGCTACTTCCCCCCTGTTAAAACCGAGCGGACCCGAGCCCCGACTACTATTAAACCGTACGCACAACTCCAACCCTAAGAAATTTGACACGCCGCCACCTCCAACCCACGCCCACGACCTCTGCGCGTGCACCCAGCCACCACGCGTGCGCCAGCACCACCGTGGGCCACCGGCCGGCCGACCCTGCCGATCTCAGTGAGAAAACAGCATCAACCGCAACACCTACGAGGCCAACTTCGCAGCACGTGTACTCGGCGTACGCTGGATCTTTTAGCGATCAATCACTTCAGGTACAAGTACAACGTATACACCTAGAAGCCCTGCTAATTAGTTTTGTATAGAATCGAATTCGATTAGACCGTAGGTCGAATTGGAAATCGATGAAAACTGTCCGAAACAGGACACTTTTAGATATTCAAACACCCTACTTTGGAAGGCGAAAACTTGCCAACCCAAGAGCAGTTTCAAAAACCCATCTGAGAAATTTTTGTTAACCGCATATAGAGCTGTGAAATCAAGTTCATACTTTCAAATTTCATGATCTGTGTAGGAAGTTATTCGATCCCAAAGTTCTCCAAAAATCTGTTTTGATTTTTTTAGAAAACTAGAAAAACCCTCGACACGATGTGCGTCCCGCCAAATTGGGCGACGTGGTCACTAACCGAAGGCATCGAAAGCTGCGTAACGGCTTCGTGGTCGTGTGGGCTTTGACGGAATTCGAATTGGTCGCGTGTGCGCGACGAATTTGATGCATATCCGTCGAAATTTACCGTATCGGCCTCTGTGCAAGTTTCCTAATTACTTCGTGCACGCTCATCAGATCAAGACAAAACTTACGCCAACAGGACCGTATCGTTTTTATGGTCCTGTATGCCATGTTTTGTCCAATTTTGAGACAGTTGAATCGTACGCTGTTTTGCGGGTCCCACGGTCCCACTCAACGGGCGATTTTGTGCACGGCCCGTCGAAATCCAACATTGGATATACGGTTGGGTTCGTATTAGAAAACTGGACCTGTTGACATATGGTTTGACGACTTTAGAGACCGTTGACTCTAGCACGCTTTTCGGTGCAAAGCGGGTCCAACGGCGAACATCGTTTTTGCCCGAAATTATCGTTTTGCCCCTGTGCCCAGAATTGGACTTAAGGACAGACCATCCTAGCTAATTTCAATATTCTGAGAACGTTGGTAATATTTATTTCAGCATTTGGAGACTTCTGCATGTGTTGACTGATTGTGGCTCATTGAGTGGTATAGTGTTATTGGTTTCACCAGCAAAGGACCTCAGGCAAGTGCACTTTTTGATTGCTTTCGATTCATAGTAGTCTTTTCATTTCATGTCTATACATATATCTTGCTGCTTATTAACACGCTTGTCACACGGAGTAGTCGGAAGGGGAAATATCTTAGTAGACATATGAACTACCCAGAACTATCCCATGAGTCTATTCGTGAATAATAGCCGCTGCACACGACACATGCAGTTTGCCGGATTTACCCCTAGCCATTCACATGTCAAAATAGATATTTCACACCATATAGGTAGATGTCTTTTATTTTTCCTTTACTTCTCTATCGTGCTATGTCATCAGTTACCTACCAGTTTTTATCTCTCATATGTTATTTTCATGTCTTGTTAATTCTATTGTGTTTTCGTATTGCCATCGGTTTGTGTACTTGTTCCAATCATGACTGGATAACCAACATTTTTTAGGTTTAGCCATGATCACGCATAGCACTGAAAAGACAAGGGTATGCTGAGGCCGACCTAGAGAGTAGAACTAGTTATCATTTTCATTAATTGTGAGAACATTGTATTTTTCTTTAAATATAAATGTTATAACTGTTGTAATAAACTTAGAAATGTGAATGAGCAGCATATGTGATATTTTGAGCATTTATTTCTTGCGGGCTTGACAGCGTTCTACTGCCGACTCTGCGGCGTAGGCTGGCTTGGACACGTCTCGTATCCGAAAAGCGGGTGCGAGTCGTGACAAGTTTTTGTGGTGGCCCATGCAGGTCAGTTTTCGTAAAATTTTGCGAACTCGTGATGGTACGTTAGTCGTACTATTGTGAGCCTGCGACCAGAAAATGCTCATTCACAAACTTGGATTAAAATGATTTAAGATAATGACTAGGACTAGGAGTCCCTTGTTCAAATTGACCGTTGGGTAGTTAAGGTTATTAGATAGGCCATGCAATTTAGATAGCTTGCTAGATCCCTATAGATACACTATTATTTCTTTGATATGATGATGTGATCCAATGTGGAGATACCATTCACTTGGTATGTTAGGCTTACCTATAATTAAGGCTTTGATGTTGATGAACTGCTTAATTTTCTTTTGCTTTATTAGACATAAATTATATATCATGAGTAGAATTGTCTATTTTAAATTCTATTTTGCTGTAAGGAATTGATTTCTGATTTCTGATTTTGTTAATGGTGTACGAAACTCGAGTTAGATTTTGATTCTCAAAAAACTCGAACTACTTATTCCTTCTTTCAAAAATCTCGCATATTTATATTTTGACTCTCTTGACCAATGCTGCTATTACAGCCTAGTTTTTGCAAGCTTACTCTTTTATCGAGCTTGATTCAAGACATATGTTTATTGGGGACGCCCGCTAACATATTGTCTAATCAGAATCATTATATTACGGTCTGATCAACCATGATGCAATTGGTTCGCTCTTCATCTAATTACCCTACGTGGATTGAGATATAGAGGTATCCAGGATCTCATCCGAGACTGTATTGACAATTCCTTTAGAATTATACATCTGCCCTTGAATCACGTAATTGTATTCGATGACATCTTTCTTGAATTCCTTATTGCTTTTGTCTTTCACTAATTGAAAAGACGAACGCCCGTATTTGATAGATAGAGAGTATCCCCATGGCTATGATGGTGGTATACGCAAGTGTAGCTACCATCGGCCAGCCTGTGACTGGAACCTTGCCCCAAGTTACTCGTCCTCCCTTCGACCCTAAACCTACTATCCTAATCTTCTAGTCTTTGGAATCCGAAAATGATTAGGATCTTTCCCTCGATCAAATGCCAACATAGGAGACTACCTATTCTCAAAAGACCAAGTGTTGTGAGCCTCTAAGCATTTGTTTGAAGCTTGCTTCAACTAGAACCCTTGTGACCATAGTCTGGCAGGTTTGACCCCAACAGAAATTCATGACTTAGTTGTTAGAAATCTTTTCATATGATGTGCCTTCGAGAATGGTAACCCTGTTGATAACTCTTGTATACTATGGTTGTATATGTTCCTCTAATTCATTGACCCTATGTCATTGTACACACACTTTTTTTGATTCATTGAAGAACGATCCTTGACTTGACTTATATCTACAGTATTCCGTTATGCCGTGCCTCATTCTTTATTAACAAGAGTCGAGGTACAATATCCGAACTTTGAGATCCTTCTAACCTCATTATTCCTAAAATCCTGTCCTAGCTTCTAAGGTGGGTAGACTGTAAGCCTTCTTGGGATATCCGAGGATTACCGATTGATTAGAATGATTTCCATTAGGATGATAACTAGTGCCCTATGGGGTCCCACTTTCCATTTAGATCAATTTGTGCCCTCGATCGTGTCTTTAATATTCGGAGCAAGAGACCAACTGTTATCTTCTAACAAGCTTCACATGCAAGATCTAGACGAGTCCACCTTCATCTAGATATATCATGTCCCAGTCAAACTCGTCTCCTTGTACTCTATTTTTGTGCTACGACTTTTAGGTTAAAAGGACTAGCTCTAACCCTTACCACAATAACGGTATACTTCCCGATTTCCACTAGAGCCTCAACCTTGACTTAATTCCTTCGACACAATATGTGGTGGTGATCTACTCGAAGCTACTATGCACATGCCACTAGTGTGCCACCCAACCGAGGTCTCAAGTGCTACTTAAACACAATAGTCACTGCGACCATATTTTGGGGCTTTAGGAACTTTGCTAACCAACTTGACGGGCAACTAGCTCAAACCTTGGATAGAAACCTATTCTAGGATACCCTAACCTAGTAGACGTAGTTTATCTTGGGATCTCGTTCAGTCCATTGAGATCCAAGGTTTATCCAACCAACGATTGATGCCAGATAGGGAACTCATTGAGACCCAATAAAACCCATCCAGGCATACCACTGTTTTTGCACTATAAAAATCGAACTATTTGAAATAGGTCCATGTACCTGTTATGTAGTCGCCACCTCTTAGGATGTGAAGTCATTCGTAACCCTTATTCCACCTACCTGGAAGTCACGATACGAGCTTGTATTGCAATTATATCTCTTGCTCGTATGTTTAAATGGCCACGGGAAAGATCACAATCTTGATTTCTCAAATTCCATTATATGTTGGAACCTTGTTTAGGACTTCGAGAACAGAATTTCTGTATTACATGGATTGCAAGCCCCTCTAAGAAACGAAGGGTTCTTCGATTTAGTAGGTGACGAAACTTGAGTAGCTCATCTAACAAAATAAGTCAATGGTTCATAAACACTCTTTCTATCTGTATCCTTTGATACTTTCTACCGCTCTTGAAATTTCAGATTTACTCTTGATTATTCTTCCTTATCTTCATCGTCTTTCTATTTCGGAGCGACGAAGGGTCATGCTTATTAGAGTTTAATAATATTCTTAGCCACCTGTATAAATTTGTGCTTGTTAATTTTTGTGTTGCGTGATAGATAGGAGAGAATTATAGAGGCCATAAGCAGGTAGTTATCTATTAGCAGCGATTACAGACTGTAGTTGAATGATTATAAAGCTGTAGAGACATACCCCTGAGTGGAGTAGTCTGACCAAAGGTGGGTAGAAGTCCTCGGAGTTTCGTAGTTACAAAATGGCTAGGAGGAGGATATAAACTATTTTTGAGGAATTAAAAATTCGAGGACATTAAGGTAATGGTAGATTTCTTTTTCGAATTTAAGGAATAGTTATGAATGAGAATTTCGAGGACAAAATTATTTTTAAGGTGGGTAGATTTGTAACCCCTCTTCCCGAAAATTATGATAAAATATTTTATTTATTTATTTGAATTAAATGGTATATACGCCATTATTGATTTATTGAATTTCGTTATTATTATTATTTTATTATGAGGATATTCGTATATAATATTATTTTATTAGTATTGGTTATGTTATTTTAAATAAATGTTATGTATATATATTCATATTTATAGACCCTATTCTAAGAATAAATGATATTGAGATTGTATTTTATTAAGATATTATTTAGATGTTTTGGAAATCTATTATATAAGTAAGTATATATATATAGAGTAAATAAATGGATATATATATAAATATATATATATATATATATGTATATATGTATGTGTATATATATATATATAAAATATATAGGAAATTGTGTGCATGTGTATATATATAAATATATATTTGTGTATAGATATATATATATATATATATTTTTTATAGGAAATTGTGTGCATGTGTATATATATAAATATATATTTGTGTATAGATATATATATATATGTATATGTGTATTTATATATATATTATATATATATATGTATATGCGGGTATATAAAAAAAATAAAAAAATATATATATTATATATATATGTATATGCGGGTATATATGTATGTACATACCTATTTATGTCGATATATATATAAATATATACATATGTATTTATATATGTGTGGGTGTATACTTATAGACATATAAATATAGTTAATATAATAAATAAAAAGAAGAGAAGAAGAATGAATAGAAAACAATAGCAGCCGCAGTATCAACTCACCCAGCCCAGCCTTGGGCCCAGGCCGAGCCAGGCAACACCACAGGCCGAGCTTACCCATCCCAGACCCGAGCTAAACTCTTTTTCCGTTGAACAGCCCGACCCAAGAAGCTACTCCCCCCTATTAAAACCGAGCGGACCCGATCCCCGACTACTATTAAACCATACGCACAACTCCAACCCTAAGAAATTCGACACGCCACCACCTCCAACCCATGCCCACGACCTCTGCACGTGCACCCAGCCACCGCGCGCGCGCCAGCGCCACCGTGGGCCACTGGCCGGCCGACCCTGTCGAGCTCAGTGAGAAAACAGCATCAGCCGCAACACCTACGAGGCCAACTTCGCAGCACGTGTACTGGGCGTACACTGGATCTTTTAGCGATCAATCACTTCAGGTACGAGTACAATGTATACACCTAGAAACCCTGCTAATTAGTTTTGTATAGAATCGAATTCGATTAGACTTTAGGTCGAATTGGAAATCGATGAAAACTGTCCGAAATAGGACAGTTTTAGATATTCAAACACCCTACTTTGGAAGGCAAAAACTTGTCAATCCAAGAGCAGTTTCAAAAACCTATCTGAACAATTTTTGTTAACCACATATAGAGCTATGAAATCAAGTTCGTACTTTCAAATTTCATGACCTGTGTATGAAGTTATTCGATCCCAAAGTTCTCCAAAAATCTGTTTTGAAAAATTATAGAAAACTAGAAAAACCCTCGACACGACGTGCGTCCCACCAAACCGGGTGACATGGTCGCGAACCAAAGTCATCGAAAGCTGCATAACGGCTTTGTGGTCATGTGGGCTTTGACGGAATTCGAATTGGTCGCGTGTGCGCGACGAATTTGATGCGTATCCGTCGAAATTCACCGTATCGGCCTCTGTGCAAGTTTTCTAATTACTTCGTACACGTGCGTCAGATCAAGACGAAACTTGCACCAACAGGACCGTATCGCTTTTCTGGTCCTGTATGCCAAGTTTGGTCCAATTCTGAGACGGTTGAATCGTATACCGTTATGCGGGTCCCACGGTTCCACTCAACGGGCAATTTTGTGCATGGCCCGCAGAAATCCAACTTTGGACATAGGGTTGGGTTCGTATCGGAAAACCGGACCTGTTGACATATGGTTTGACGACTTTAGAGATCGTTGAATCGGGCACGCTTTTCGGTGTAAAGTGGTTCCAACGGCGGACATCGTTTTTGCCCGAAATTACCGTTTTGCCCATGTGCCCAGAATCGGACTTAAGGACAGGCAATCCTAGCTAATTTGACTATTCTGAGAATGTTGGTACTGTTTATTTCAGTATCTGGAGACTTCTGCATGTGTTGACTGATTGTGGCTCATTGAGTGGTATAGTGTTATTGGTTTCACCAGCTAAGGACCTCAGGCAAGTGTACTTTCTGATTGCTTTCGATTCATAGTAGTCTTTTTATTTCATGTCTATACATATATCTTGCAGCTTGTTGACACGCTCGTCACACGGAGTAGTCGGGAGGGGAAATATCTTAGTAGACATGTGAACTACCCAGAACTATCCCATGAGTCTATTCTTGAATAATAGTCGCTGCACACGACACGTGCAGTGTACTGGATTTACCCGTAGCCGTTTATATGTCGAAATAGATATTTTATACCATATAGGTAGATGTCTTTTATTTTTTCTTTACTTCTCTATCGTGCTATGTCATCAGTTATCTGCCAGTTTTTATCTCTCATATGTTATTTTCATGTCTTGTTAATTCTATTGTGTTTTCGCATTGCCGTCGATTTGTGTACTTGTTCCAATCCTGACTGGATAACCAACATTTTTTAGTTTTAGCCGCGATCACGCTTAGCACTGGGAAGACAAGGGTATGCTGAGGCCGACCTAGATAGTGGAACTAGTTGTCATTTTCATTAATTGTGAGAACATTGTATTTTTCTTTAAATATAAATGTTGTAACTGTTGTAATAAACTTAGAAATGTGAATGAGCAGCATATGTGATATTTTGAGCATTTGTTTCTTGTAGGCTTGACAGCGTTCTACCGCCGACTCTGCGGCGTAGGCTGGCTTGGACATGTCTCGTATCCGAAAAGCGGGTGCGGGTCGTGACACAGAGTGTCAGAGCTATCAGTTTTGACAGAATTTGTCAGATTTTTCAAAAGGGTTGATCAGTTTGCCCGCATAAGTGACTCTTCTTTCTACGGCTCAAATCAGTCTGGTTGCTTTTAATATATAATCCGAGATAGTGAAAATGGGCCGCAGGGGGCATGCCGAGTCTGTCATGCGGCTCTTCTTTATGCAGACCAATTTGGCCCAAAGTACTCATGTGGTCAGTTGTCATCCACATGAACCCCATATTTTCCATTCTTCTACAACCCCCCTTCAAAGTTTTCAAATTGTAAATTTGGAATACTTTGAATAAGAAGCATAGAGATATGTCAAGCCGTAGGGAGTCTTCGAGTCATGAGAGAGAGTCGCAGGAAAATTTTGAGCCACAGAGAGATCTTGAGCCGCAAGAAGATCCCATCCAGACTGCTAGCTGTCACTGCTGCATTTAATGTCTTGATTTGGTTTTGGATTTGGGTTCTCTTTTCAAGATAGAGCTGACGGTTATTAAGGATAAAATCCCCAAACTTCTGTGGACACACACAAAAAGAAGAAAAATATTATCTTTTCTTTATTGGCGCGAGGCACCACAAATCGAGTACGCCTGAGAGATCTTGTGCTGAGGATCCCCGAGTACAAAAAAGAATTCTGGGGAATGGGACGATGGAGATTGAGCGGCAGTTGCTCCTTTACTCCGTTGACACTCCGATTACAAAAGTGGAAGAAAACCTAAGAAAATTGCTAACTCTCGGCTCAATGACAAGAAGTACAGCAATTTGGCTCTTGAAAATGCTCTCTGTTCTGTCTTTTGAAGAGGGATGAGACCCATTTTATATAGTAGTATCTGAGCTGGAATGATGTTATACGCCCACATGAGGAAAATATACTAGTTTTTATGTGGGCGTAAAGTCCTGCATTGGGTGCATAGGGTGTAGGCGCATGCAGGCTGCAAGATCATGGATTGGTCGTTGTGTTAACGTGGTCGCATGCTTCGGTGCATGACTGCTCGTGGAGACAGACGTGGTCGTGCGCTTCGGTGTACGTTTTGATCATGGCTTTGACCGAGTCACTTGGGCGCATACCCCTGTTTCAGGCTATGCGCCCTCATTCACAGGGTGGCTTGGGCGCATAGAGCTTCACAGGGTAGCTTGGGCGCATAGAGCTTCATAGGGTGGCTTAGGCGTATAGAGATTCATAGGATGACTTGGGCGCATAGAGCTTCACAGGATTAGTTCGGCTCATATGTCCTCATTGGCTGAAATTTTTATGCTTTTATAAGACCCCCTGCAAAGTTTTCGATACTTGAACGAGTTCGAAATACTTTGAAAGAAGCATGGACCGTCTTCTTGTGATGCAGTAGGCGCATAGTACGGCCCACTCTTTGGGCCCATAGCATTTGGCCAGCCTGTCAGAGAGACGACTATTGATATCTTCCTCGAAAATTGGAACTAACAAATTGATCGATGAGGAATTTGAAGAGGGCCATCCTGCATACGTCGTCCACGTCAGCAAGTGGCAGTCATATAGTATACAAGAGGCTGGATCTTCACATGGGCGCATAGGCTATGGTGGGCAAATAGCACATAATGGGCGCATAGGCACATAGGAAATAGTGGGCGCATAGGAAGTGGCCCATGCCTATAAATCGGCTCTGAAGGATAGAAAAAGTTCATTATTCTCCTCTCTTAGAACTTTCAAAAAGACTCTTCATCTTCTTTCTTTAAGAACCATGTCTCCCAAGGTCACCAAGAGATTCGCAAAGGGCAAGGGGGCAGGGCCGAGTGGCTCTCCTCCTGTGGCAGCATCTTCACCAGTGCAGGACCCAATTCTGGTAGAGGCCACATCTCAAAAATAAAGTCTCGGGCGTTAATTTGCGACGCTCAGACTTTTTTTCTGCCTGGACAGCGCCTAAGGCAACATATTTCTGTTAGCATTATTTTGTGCCCACAGAAGTCATGCGTCAATACTGTGGTGTGCTATGCGCCCACATGTTGCCATGTTATGCCCCCACATGCTATTTGCATGTTATGCGCCCACGTACTGTTGTATGTCATGCGCCCACATGTTTGTTTTGGGCGCATAGTCCTTTGAGCGCATAAGAGTCCCTCAGCACTTAGTTTTTCCTGCAGATTTCTGAGTCTGACTTTCTCTTATGTCCTTGCAGTATCCATGTCGAAGGCTGAGACCGTTGTGAAAGAGGAGATGCTGCCTCCTTTCATCAAACAAAAGTCACTGTTCGTTAAGGAGGAGGTGATTCAAAAAATTGAGGAAAAAAAGAGCTGGCGCCCATCGGGGAGGGAATTACTCCCAAGATTGAAGCTGTTGTAAAGGAGGAGACCAAGTCTGAGGGTAGTAGCACTGGGAGTTCTGACCCTCCTGCCCCGGCCGAGGACCTTAATCAAATTGATCCTTCATATACGAAATGGTTGAGGAAATGGTATATGCCTCACCACAACTAGGATCTGTGGGTTCCGATAAATGTCCATATTTTGTTTTGGTATTTTTGTCTGTCTTTAGCTGTAGTTTATGTTTTTCTTATTTTGGACATCAATGTAATCCTTTACTTCTTGTCCAGATGAAGAGATAGAGAACTTTTTGGTTTGCTCATGAGATGTAGTCCGGTGAATGTAACTGATTTTGAAACAAAAAAAGAATATATTCACTCTATTTTTTGCTTGTGGTATCTGTGGTGCTTGTACTAGAGGGCCTAATACAGCATTTGTGCATAGGGTATACCGCTGGGGGGCCCCCTTTCCTTTTTTTTTGTTTGGACTTATTGCCCCTTTGTGCATCTGGAAATGCGAGCAAATAGATTTGAATGATACTTTCGTGGACCTATTACCCTTCTATACACTGGCGGTGCGGGTAATAGGTTTGAGACAAAACCAACAGAGGTAATATGGACATGATAAATTATGTGGTCTCGATACCGTGTCTTTTATCCCGGGTTGGGTACAGGTGTTAAGTCGGGAGACTATCGGTATCAGAGGTAATATGGACGTGACACATGATAATCAAGAGTAGTTTTTAGTGGAATGGATTTTTTTGTCAGATTCAGCTTCTTGGCAGGTATCCCTTCCTAGAATGGAAGAAACTCTCCAAGCCTCCTTTTTGACGGCCTCCACTGAAGTTGACGAGATGGCCCAGGAAGTCATCAAGCTTTCTACTCTGTGCTGAAAGTGAAGCTTCCTGGAGTCTTGAATCGAAATGCTGCCCTTGGCCCTGTGAAGGCTGTTACCGAATGCCAAGTGGCGGCGGTCGAGAGCATTGCCGGTTATGAAGACCGGGCCAATACTCTGAGGAAAGTTCTGAATGACCTGGAGGGTCAGGTGGCCAGGTTTCGGGATACCAAACAGCGAAGCCCGACATCGTTGTTTCGTGCAGAGGATGAGGCTTTAATGACGGATCTTGCGGAGGAGAAGGATACTTTCCATGCAAGGAATGATGTCCTTGTTCGAGAGATTGGCAAATTGGCTGACCAGCATGGTCAGTTCAACGTTACAAGTGAGGGGAGTGCCGCCTCGAAGAACAAACTGGCTGTACAGATCCCCGAGAAGTATAATCATATTGTGCAGATCCAGAACGAGATCGCTCAACTGGAAGCCGACTTGAGGGCGGTAACATCTGAACAGGAGGATTATTTGGCTCATGCTGCCATGACTGTCACCACTTCTGCCCATTTAGAAGAACAACTGGCAAAGTTGGAGGGAGAGCATTTGAGTCTTATCCTTTTCGAGGATGAAGCTGCTCATCAAGAAGAGGCGCGCCGTCGAGCTACCGCGAAGTCTGAAGCTGAAATCGTGGCTCTAAGGGACAACATCAATCGCCTTTGTATCCCTTAGATTCTTTGTAACTCTTTTTTTTTCTTCCAGCCGTCATGGATCTTGTACCTTTTTTCTGTCTCTTGATAGACGTTCAAGTCAAGAATAAAGAATCTTTTCAAAGTGAATGTAGTTTTGTGAAATATCGGAACTAGAGGTAATATGGACGTAGCAAGGATATTTTTGTTGGGTATTCCGCTGGAGAATTTTGATGTGGACCTATTATCCGTTTTATATTCAAGTTTTTTTAATATAGATAATAAGTTGAACAAGGCTGCTAGTAGAGGTAATATGGACATAATAGCAAAAGATGTTCTATATCTGACCAGAAGTAATATGGACGTGGAAAGATATATAACGTTAGGTGGGAGTGGAAAATTCAGAGGTAGTTTGGACGTGATTATCCTTGATGAATGCTTTGCTCAGAGGTTATATGGACATAGCAAAACATTTCTTAATCATTCCACTGGGGAAATAATTATCGAAAAACAATTCAGAGGTAATAGTGACGTGACTTGTTTTCGTCAAACCGAGTTTGGACGGAGTCAAAAACGGGAATGATTCCACTTGGAAAATATTTGACAGGACCTATTATCCAAGGCGTATTCAAGACTCTTGAAATACGGATAATAGTTAGATAATTTTTTTGAATCACATGAACGTCACACTGTACATTTACATGACTGAACATTATGTAAAAAGGGTTACACATAGTATTTCTTCAGAAACTTGCGGTTGATAGGCATCATGAGCAAGTCACCATCAGGCTTGGTTAATCGGTACGCACCCTTAGAATACATTGATTCTATGATGAAAGGACCTTCCCATTTATGCTGAAATTTTCCTTTCGTTTTGTGTGTCATGACCATTATTCTTCTCACTGCTAAGACTACATTAATGACTTAGAAGATTCACTCCTTCACCTTTTTGTTGAAGGCTCTGGAAAGGCATGCTTGGTATAGCTCAATATGCTGCTGAGCTAACAAGCATTTTTTGTCTAGTGCCTCGAGCTCCTGGAGTCGCAGACGGTAGCTTTCTTCGGTAGTCAACTCGCTGGCTAGGGCTACTCGAAGAGAAGGAATCTGAATTTCTAGGGGAAGAACTGCTTCGCTCCCATAAACCAGAGAGAATGGCGTACTTCCTATTGGAGTCTAGACCGTTGTACGATAGGCCCATAGACATTCGTCGAGCTTCTCATTCCAATCGCACTTTTTTGAAGACACAAACTTTTTGAGAAGTTTTATAATGGTTTTATTGAAGGCTTCTGTTAGCCTGTTAGCCGCTGGATTGTAGGCAGTAGAGGCTACATTCTGGATTTGATTCCTATCGCAGAACCGATAGAATGCATGACTTGCAAATTATGGACCATTATCATGGATGATCCAGCGAGGTAGGCCGAAGCGGTAGATAATGTGATGTTTGATGAAACTGATCACGTTTGATGCCTTCACTTCGGTGAGTTGTATAGCTTCCGCCCATTTGGAGAAGTAATCGGTTATGGCTAGGATGAACCGATGTCTTCTGGAAGATGGCGGGCTGGTTGGTCCTATGACGTCCATGCCCCAGGCTTCAAAAGGCTAAGTTGCTGTCGCCGGGTGTAGAAACTCCGAAAGTTGATGAATGAAATCGACGTGGAACTGACAAGCTCTACACTTTTTTGCATATTTAATAGCATCTGCTATCATTGTGGGCCAATAATAATCCATTCGTTTGAGACAATCTTGTAATTTGGGGCCTCGTTGATGTGCACCATAAACTCCGTCGTGAGCCTCCCGGAGTGCATGTTTGGCTTCTGTATCTAATAAAAATCATAACAGTAGCCCATCGTAAGAGCGTCTGTACAACATCTTGGTAGCCGTGTCGTAGTAAAATCTGAGGGATCGCCTTTGGATAGATACTGCTTCCTTCGGGTCCTCGGAAAGGATTCCATAGACAACGTAGTCTATGAAAGGAAATCTCCAGTCTTTAACATAGACGTTTGTTTCCGTTTTGTAACTGTGATGAATATGTAAGGCATTTTTCACACAGAATAGATCTCGACCATACACTGTGATCGACTATTGAGTATTAGTAAGGATGGTCAAGGAAGCAGCGAGACCGGCTAGAGCATATGCTTCTATATTCTGTAGCCAAGGCACATGCTTGATGAAGAATCCAGCGAACGTAGACGCCAATTCGATTGTTGCTCTGTGATAGGGGATGAGATCTTCATGACGAACTTCATAATCCACTCGGACCTGACTAACTATTAGCTTGGGATCGCCGTAAACTTCTAGATAGTCAACTCCCAGTTGTTTTGCCAGTTGCAGGTCGATTAATAGGGCATTATATTCGGCCACGTTGTTAGTGCATGGTTCTACGAGAGAATATGCATGATGTATAACCAGATGATCAGGTGACACGAGCACGACGCCTACACCGGCTACAATATTTCCTTTAGGTCCTGTTCTTAATGCACCATCAAAGAACATTCGCCAAATGGGAATTTCATCAGTTGCAGTGTTAGACTCCACCACTTCATCGAAGATTTCGTCCACTACACCAAAATAGACAATTTGAAACATTAAGCTTTTTTGTTTTGAAATGGTATAGAAACGTTCCTAGTTGATGGCACATATGTTATCTGTTCCAAAAGTATTAAATGTTCCTAAAATTATTTTGTCTAAAAATAAATATTTATTATATTTTGTGGAACACTTTGTAGGTGTTCTAATTTATGTTCAACAAACACCCACTACTTACGTGAAGGAAAAAAAGTGTTCCACGGCTCTCTCATATATTCTCACTAATTCTCTTTCCTCTCTCTCTCTCTCTCTCACTCTCACACTCTCGAAAGACTCGAGAGAGAGACCGCCGCAAGCCCCGATCCCCCACAGCGTCTCTGAACAGGTCAGTAATCATCTCCCTCTCCCTCTCCCTCTCTCCATCTTCAACTAACCCCCTCCTTCCGTCCCCTATCCCCTCCCTCCGTCCCCGCTCTTTCTCTCTTCCTCCTTCCTGATGCGGTCTCTGATCTGTTTCAACCTCTTGGCCTGCCGTTCCCAGATTCAATATATTTATGGTTCGTATAATGTTTTGGGTTTTATTGTGATATCTAGGGTTTCAGCCTCTTGGTCGTATTTCCAGATTCAATATATCTAGGGTTCATATATGCATGATGGAAGCGTGTTGAATCAGTATTACCGTATCAATGTGTCGTATACATGTTCATGCAACATAGATTTCAGCAAAACCTACATGACACTACAAATTTGGAGTCATGTTAGTGGATTGTAGTACCAAAACACTAAAATACAGTTAGGACAAGCCAATATCTGTTTAATATCTTGTTGATCAAGTCTGCATCTATTACTTTTGTGTTATACTCGTGTCGGTGTAAATAACTTTTCAGTGATCAAATACTAACATCTGAAGATAACAAATTAAAAACTGCAATTGGGACATATTTCCTGTGAACAGGCTAAAATCTATAGTGGGTCAGTGCATTGTAGTCGTATGGATTATTCACACACATAGTTTACAGAATTGGCCGATACCGATAATGTTTGGCATGTTCCAATCCCATATTGACCGACATCGAGGGGTCTCTTTTTCAGTCCATTCAAATTAAGAAAAATAATTGAATGAAAAGACCAATCATCAAGGGTCTTAAAACATAGTAAGACTGTAAAAATATGTAAAAAAAAAGCAATTGTGACTATTATTTCATTCAATTCCAAAATTACTGATAAAAACACAGACAATACTTAAAATCTGGTTATATATAAAAAAATATGTTTAAATTTTTAATAATGTATTAATAGCTACATGTTTTTCGATACCAAAAAAATCCAATCCGAAACTACCAATACTAGTGATACCACCAATCCCGATATTGATATAGATACTGCGAACCTTGTTAACACACTATAAAATACACTAGGGACATGCCAAAATTAGTGCAGTATCCTTGATCAAGGCCACATGTATTACTTCTGCGCTATTCTCTTTTCAGTGTGAATAACTTTTCAGTGATCTAATACTAATATTTGAAGCTAACAAACTAAAAACTGCAAATGTTCACATATTTCCTTCGAACATATAAAATCTGTAGTATGTCAGTGCATTGTAGTCGTACCGATTCACACACTTCTAAAATACACCAGGGATATGCCTGTATCCTATTGATCAAGGCCACATATATGCATCATGTTGCATTGGTGTATGTTTGATGCAGATGGGACACACCTATTCATGTGGACGCTGCGAGCGACGGCATCATCGCTCCCTTCCTCTACCCGGACTTGGAATGTGACTTCCGCCTCCCGTTGGTGAAGAGCATCAATGTCAGCGGGCACAAGTATAGGCTCGTGTATGCAAGCATCGGATGGATCATCTAGAGAAGCAAGGATGACCTGCCCGATGAGCTCATTCTCCATATCAACTACTTAGGTTCCGATCAGCCCACGTTCACTCTTAATTTCTCCAAAGGTATGTATGTACTAATTGCTGTGGAGAAAATAATTCCACTCTAGGGAGCATATTGCATGTGTCATGCTATTAACACTACTTGTTTTCCTTGAACATATATTCAGGTTCCAGCGAAATTATTGCCCAATATTATCACCTTATTCGCTTAGGCTTTGAGGTATCATCCAGTCTTTGCTTAGCAATATTGTTCCTATCGACTAAATAACAATCATCAGTCACTACAGAAATCTGTCTGTTGAAATATGCTATCTATCTTGCACGGACACAAAAAAATAATATATATCTCGTCTTGTTTCTACACCCTTATCTATGTCTATATTTCTTCAAGATAGGTGATTATCTATGTTTCACAAGTACAGACACGTATATTATTGGTTGTATTTTTGTGTTGGATTGTATCTCATTTCCGGATGAGCGTTCAAAGAGGGTTTTCTTGTATGTTAGTGGAGTGTGAGTGCAGTGAGCAGCTTAGTGTATAGGCATCTGGGGTAAAACAGTTGTGTATGTGTATATAGGTAAGCCTTAGAGAGTGTAGTAGTTCCTGCAGCAGAGTATACTGCAGCACTGTGCAGCTTAAGTAGGCAAACAACAGCTGCAGTATGCTGCAGCAATAGCAGAATCTAGCTTCTACAGTACAATAGAGCACCTCTGTGCAGAATTTATCATATATATATATATATATATATATAATTCACTGGTTAGTCTTGCTTCCTTTTAATATATTACAGTTGGGATAAATTCTCTATCTAAGGTCAAGGAAATTCTACTTCTACATATTTCAGTTCATTATTTGTTTTTCAATACTCATTATTTATCATTATTGTTAGATTTCATCACCAAAGAGTTCCATTGGTTATTCTTGTACGTGGAACTGCATGTGCTGGAAAATCCATAATTGCTACACAACTTGCACAAAGGCTTAATTTACCAAAGGTCTTACAGGTGATCCATTTCCTTTATGCTAGTAAAATTTGATTTAGATTGGGACTTCTAAAACGAGATTAGCTAGAACTAACACATTACTTTAAAATGTCCACAGACATACATGGCTTACGAGTTACTGCGCACATCGACAGTGTAAGGAATCTAATATTTCTTCTTGACATTTCATTCAATAAGAAGTTTTAATTATATCACAGATGTACAGCATCCAACTTTGGTAATACATACATTAACTATCCTATCTGAAGGGTTCTATTAAATAGGAAGATTGTCATGGTTAGAGATTGATTTTTTGTACCAATTTTTGGACATTTAACAAAAGTTCTCTTCGAGGAATCTTTAGAGAAAGTAAGCTAAATAAAAGAACCAAAATTGTTCAGGGATTAAATATTGAATGATTATATTGAGGAATCTTTAGAGAAAGTAAGTGACAGCTCCAGGAAGTTGCATATATGTCGTGAATGGAAACTCAATCAGCAATTAGTCTAGGAAGAGGGCTTCAAGGAAACATCATCACCAAGCTAGAAGATTATAATCACCATTAGGGTCATGAGAAATAGTTCCCAAAATAGGGCATTAAAAAATTAAAGCTATGCTTAAAAATACTATATATGCTCTTTACATAATAATTATATAGTGTTTCACAATTGTTCTAATTTCCATGAACGTGAGAATGTTAGTTGTATTCAATCATGTTCTTTATGAATCAGATGAGTCTTCTGATACAACAAAGTTTCTAGTCCACAAGATATAACAAAATTTTGTTTGTTCTATACTGTAAGTTATATGCCATCATACATGTAGAATTAATGTACGCACATGCTAATTGAAAGTACTATAGATAAGACTTGTATAAATTAATAATTTCTCTTGTTTTCAGAATTGCATTCATTTAATATCATACACCTTTAAGTTTTGAATAATTTGCCATCTTGAGCTAACTGTGGTAAATCTGCACTACAGTAAAGTTATAGGCTCCTTATCTTTTAGATGTAGGTATCTTTTCATGATTGTGACAATAAATTCACTTTGGGAGTTGGTCGACGCTTGTACATGTGTTACCTGAATTTTATGATATGTGATTGGAACTATAGTGGCTTTGAAATTGACCCTCTAGGACTTCAAACCAAGCAATTACAAAATCCACAAAATATTGTAGACATGTATCATAGCTTATTGTTAGCTGGGAAAAGTGTTCGTACTTGAGTTTCTATATTTTTCTTTGTAAGATCTTTCATACGCATGGTCAATTTGTTTGATTCTTTACAATTTGAGAATATTTGTGTCAAATTGATATGTGTGTGCGTATATATATATAAGTGGATACGATTGAGTATCATAAATTGTGCTTATGTATCAAGGATACTATTTGGTGGTGGTCTCATGGCTTTGAGATATCGTATTGATGACTTAGATACAATGTGTCTTGAGTCTATCATGATACCATAGTGTTATGTATAGGGGGATATACTTGTGTATCATCGATACCTATGGGAAGTGTTATTATACTTCGTGCGTTACATTATTTCTATTGCATAATATATCGCTTTGAATCGACTTTATAATTCTTGTGTTGCACTATTTTCATTATAATGTCTCGCTGCTTTATGTTTTTGCCACCAGGATTCAAGAAGGCGGCGAGGAGCGGTGACAACAACAACAACGAAGACTTGCTCAAAAAGGTACATCCTTTATGTTGGAATATTTTATTGATCTTTCAAATTGGTAGATTATATTGGATTTGACATAGTACACCCGTTAATATCAATATTTGAAAGGGTTTGACTTTTCATAGTTTGATCAATTTACTGTGACATAGTATAGTTTATTCTTCTTCTTCCAATTATCATGCTATGCTAATGGACCAAAAGGAGCCTCTACGAACTATACGTGCTAGCCTCTGCAAACTGCATGCTGCAAGTTACTTGTTGCATTTTTTGTTGGAAATCTCCCATTTTGCCACTGGGGAGATTCAAACCAAATAGCATTCCTCTTGTGCTTTCATACATTAACCACTTGATCTAATGCACTTTGGCTGTTAAATATCTATATTTTAGTTAATTTATTCGATTCAAATTGCTATTATTTGGGATATATCCAACCGACTTTGGACTAGGCCCAGCCAACTTGACTTCTAACCATTGTTCAAAGTATCCTTATCAGAATCAGTATTGGGACCTTCTTAGTTGGCAATTTCAGTGCAGTTTCGGGGAGTTTCTAAGGGTTTCAGTGGTTTTTTGAATGGGTTGGTTTAGGTAGTTTTGTTTTCGATATATATGCCTCTGCACTACCATCCCAAACCTAGTCAAGTATCTTTAGTACATCTGCAAAAATAATTACTTATAAAAAAAAATAAAGTTTAAACAAAAAGTAACCCAAGTATAAAGTTCTCTTTGACAAGGCTTTGTTGTTCTTGTTCTCATCGTCATTGTTGTTGTAGTGGCCTTTTTCAAATAAAACATTTCTTGCAAGCTTGAACTCTAAGATGAAATGCTAAATTCTTGACATAAAGATCAGTGCACTCAAGAGATACCCCGGTGCATTGCATTATATAGCTAACTGTACCCTCAATTAAGGATAGGTTGACAAATTGACTACACCATGTACACTGTTTAGGGTTTATATACTTTAACCATATTAAGTGAACTTAATATGAACATTAAGTATTATGTGCAAGGACACTTCAATATAGGTGTTGTGGTCATGTTGGATAATAGGCACTTCGACACCAGTATTTGGGGACACGCTGTTGGGTCGGGTAAACTTTATATAATAAATTTTATAATACTACTTATTGTATCTCAGGCATAAATGATGTATCTGAAACATGTAATTTTCATGTTTATCGATGATTATAAGATACTATGATGATAGTTTTAGCACATAATGGGGCTTAACTAATATTAGAATTCATCTTTACATGTTCTATTTTTTAATAGATAGATCCAACTATGGGATCGCTATAAATTTATATGATTTGTTTATCATATATGTCCATACAATTTCCCATATGCATGTATCATTCTATTCTCAAAATCTCTAATTTGTTCCTTAAATTGTACCATCTTGCCAGACTACATCAGTGCAACATAAATTGAATATGGACCAAGGTTCATGTTAACATTTTGGAACCTTCTAATGAGTATTAGTATCGATAGTTTCGGCGGCTTAAGATCAAAAATTTGGAGTTATTTATTTCAAAAGCCCCAAAAAGAAATTATTGGAAAACTATAAATGTATTTATACATTTAGGCATAATCTTATGTATTATTTATCTTTTTTTCCTAGTTTTAAATAGAATAATATTTAACATTGTTGAATTATTTAACCTACAATGCACATTGCTAATTATGAAACCCAAAATGCATGCAGGTGTTGCCATGCAGGTGTTGCCAGTTGCTGCTAGCTTTGTTCAAATCTCTATCATTCTATTGGATAAAACTTTTGGAATTATCTAAATTTTGTTTTAATGTTGCATGCAGGTGTTGCCAGTTGTTGCCAGATTTTAACTTAAACTTGTTTTAATGTTGCATGCAGGTGTTGCCAGTTGCTGCTAGCTTTGTTCAAATCTCTATCATTCTATTGGATAAAACTTTTGGAATTATCTAAATTTTGTAAACAAATATCATTTAAGATCGAGCTAGATTTATGTAGTATTTGTAATTTACATTGTATATACTATTGATGATGTTCTATAAAGATTTAACTTTTGGGATATGTTATTGATTGTTTAATTTATATTAAGCTGATTTCTTTGGTTAATTTAGTGGCGCTCTTGGATGTTGATTGAAGCGATGTATAAAAATATTGCATCATTTATTATGTGTTTTTATGTATAGTTTATGAATTATATTTGTGGTTCAAAACAAAAATTGGCTGCAAAATTGAAATTAGAAAAACACAATGGAATTAATAAAGCATTTCAAATTTAGCCACATGAATAATTTAAAATTGTTGGAAATTATATTATTGGAACTGATGCAAAACGTTTCAGAATGACATTTAGAAACGTTTCAAAGACGTCCTAAAAAATACGTTAGGAATGTATTGTATGTGTTTCAAAAGTGAATGTTAGAAACACTTTATAGACGTCCCAAATATCTTATAGGAAAACATTATGTGTGTTCCAAAATCTAATTTAGGAACGCCTTCTAACCGTTCCAAACTAATATTTGCCACACTTTATACATGTTCCAAAAAATACAACGCCACTTTTAGGAACGGTTTTGATATGTTCCTAAAAATATTAGGTACATTAAAAAACTGTTCCTAAATGTCTATTTTGGTGTAGTGGTCGTAGAGTTTGGAAGATTCTGGCACCGGATGTGTAACACCCCAGTCCCAAAATACATAGGACCAAGTACGTGAACATGCCAGCTGCACATGTACGAAAAATACTCCAATATATGAAATCCTTATATATGCAAATAAGCTGTAGATAAAATAATCACAGGCCAGAAATATATAATCTAATCTCATCACAGCTCAACACAGAAGAATATAGAGTCCAAATAATAAATAAACTGTATCAAAGATAGTCGGGTGAACATGCTCACTCCAAACAGCTATGAAAAATAGTCTCACAAGATCGGAGTCCAACCTCCGCAAAATAGAAAGAAAAGAGATGTAAAAATAATGTCCACTAATGTCTCAAATAAAGAATAGACTAGAAATCAGTAGGGACTGCCTCGTCATCGATGTAGGATAGCTCCAACGCCGCACCGTACTCCTGTAGAAAATTGTTTAACCCTGGAGAGATAACCAGGTCCTCAGAGGGACGTAGCAAGATACAAGCATGCCATATAAACTGTGATAATATAATAAGAAGGAAAAAGGATGCATGCAATCGGGTTCCTGACCATTCTACTGTGTATATGCAGTTGAGATACAATCCTTCGACGAATGAGCCCTGGCTGAATATAGGATCCGGTATAGTCCCCTCTTGGGCACCAGTGACCGAGCGCATGACATTCCAAGAACGACAGTGGCCAACCTGAGAGGCTAAATCATACTCGTATCTCCAGCGGAGCTTCCGGGTTACAAGGGAAGTGCAATCGAAGCCCATACGTCAGGTATTGTTCTCCCCACCCAATGCCTAGTATCATCATCTCCATGACTGACATGTACCTCTAGTAACCGCCAAGTCTTCTAGCATGCAATTCTATTGGCAGTTACTCCTATCCGTCGCACGCTCCATACATATCGATGGCCAGCCGAATACGCGGATATGTATCCTACAAATGACTTACATCATGTGGTAAAGCAAGTGTTAAGGTCGTATGAGATATACCAATTCCTCAACATGAATTGGTGGTTACTAAACTAAGTCAATGCGAGAGATAAATAAAAGCGAGAAAAGCGACCGATAGAGTCGCTTGTACCCAAGTTTGACTTGGACGCACAGTTTTCTAGTATCAAGAAAACGAAATGCAGAAAATAACAACTGAAAATAAGAAAATAATAATCACAGAGTAAGGTGGCAAGGTATCTTGCCTGATGGTGCAAAATGGCAAGACCCGAAAATCACAATGTTAGCCAAGAAGCATCATAATCTCCAAACAACTCCATGTAGAAGCATGGAAAATGATCCATGCGGCCAGGGAACCCTATGCAACTTAGATAGCCCATGCGGCTCAGAGATTCATGCGGCACAAAGGAATATGCGGCTCGAGATGTTCTATGCGGCTCAGAAAAGAAAGACACGTGGCTTGCAAACAGTTCTTCCCCCCTGCTCTATACTGCATTAATTAATCTGACGGCTGACAGCTCTGACGAGTGACAACCCTGACATAAAGATGTAATTATGACTCCGTCATAATGACAGACCCCTAGGGAAATGAAGGAGATCTCTGACATAATCTCCCGAGATCCAGAAAATGCCACGTAGCCTTGACACGTGGACAGTTGTATGCGGCTCAAGCGAAGACTCCCTATGCGGCACTGGCCGAAGCTCCCCCTATGCGGTTCAGATCAAAATAGCCCTATGCGGGTCAAACAGAGGTCCCCCTTATGCGGCTCAAGAAGAGGCCTCCCCATGCGGCTCGCAAAGATCATCTCCATGCAGCTCACTACCCATTATGTGGCCCAGATTATCATGTGGTTCAAAGCAGCCCTGACACGTAGCCAGTCTTATGCGGCTCAATCCTTATGCGGCTCAGATCCCCCCAGTGGCTCCCAGGACACGTGTCTTAAGCTAATCAATTTCCCAGATTTACTGCAATCAAAGATTGGGTCAAATCCCAATAATCTGGGACACGTGGCGGGAGAATGAGTTAAATTTATTCATTCAGATTTTCAGACATCAACAGATCATCATGAGGGAAATTTATTCCAATCAGCATTAATTACTGATGAGATTTGGTGTAATCTACACTTAATGGACCAGATTTATCACACCCAAAATTAATGGCCTAGATTGACCAATCAACAAGCCGCCGCCATTTCAAGGAGGCAATCATTGCAAACCCTAATGATTGCATTTCATTCCTATAAATAGCAGGGTGCCATTCCCTTGCAGAAGGAGAGAACAATCACGAACACCAAGGGGACAAAGATCAATCAACAAAGAGAGAGACCCCCTGTTCGAGATCAGAGTGCCAGAGCACAATGAGAGAATAGCCAGAGAGCAAAGAGAGCATTTCTTCAACGCCAAGCAATCTTCTGTAGCCAAGGCTGCATATTGACCGTCCAAGGAGTAAGGCAGAGCGGCCATCGCTTTTCCGAGCCTCTATCGTCACCCCCCATAATCTAAAATAAATAATTGTACATAGACTGCTGTACCTAGGTTTTCGTCCCAAGGCTTTCTTTGTACAAATGAGTTTGTAACGTGAAGTAAAAGTCCAGTCCTCCCATAAAACTGTTCTGCTCTTTTATATTTCATGGCAAACACGTTGGCGACTCTGCTGGGGAAAAACTTCTCCACGGCTGAGGAGATGGTAACACAATCGGATGCAGCCAAACTTGGCTCCACACAACAGAAGATGGTCGTCCGCTTCGACCAACAGGTGTTTGAAGAAATGCCCCCCGAAGGAAGCGCTGGCCTGGTCCAAAAGCGCACCCGTACAAAGAAGGCTCCTAAGGAGTGGAGGCCAAAATTGTTTGCTCCTTCCCAGGCCTTGGACGAGGTACTCTCTACTACACAAAACGGCGATGGCGACTCTCGCGCGGCCCCACTTCAAGCTATAGAGGACTCTGCTGTCCCCAAGTCCGACAGAGGAAAGCACTACGATGCTGGACTTGCAGTGGCGAAGAGCAATTCTATGTGCTCCGAAAAGAATCTGAACAAGGGCACTAGCCGTAAAGCGAAGACTCATGCGGCCAAGATTGCCAGCCGCATGAATGATGACCATGCGGCTGAAACTGCTAGCCAAATGCATAGTACTCATGCGACCAGGATCTCCAGCCACATAGAGAATACTCATGTGGCCAGGGATTCCAGCCGCATGGAGAAGATCCATATGGCTACAACTGCCAGTCGTATGAAGATTGTTGATTCTAGCCACATGACGCCTACTCCACGTGGCTCTGTCTTCGATCGCCTCTCCTATGGTCCTGATCTCTTGTGCTCCCAAGAAGACATGTCTGATTCTCTCCAGCACCACTTAGACTCTTCCTACTATGTGCCCTCACGTGCTAGAGTGAAGAAGTCCAAGGCGACGCGGGCTTGGCAAGCCCAGCCGACTGTCCCGACCTCTGACCATCTGAGCGCTCCGCATACCGTTATGCGCGCCTCTGATGGGAAGTTGTACAGAACCACTCGAGTCCAGCCCCCAGCGGCAAACGGATAAAGTGGTTTCTCTGACCTGCGTGAGGCTATCCTCCACAAGCGCAAGGAAAGAGAAGGGGCCTCGGTGTGCAAAGAGTCCTCACATGGACTGTCACCCCCAGTTTTCAGAAATAGAGATATTTTTGTCATTTTACACTTTTGAATATTTTTAAAATTTATTTTATTATTTATGATATTATTTTGGGGTTGAAATTTATTTTATTATTTATGATATTGTTTTGGGGTTATTTGAGTCGGGTTCGAATTTCAACTCAATCCGACTTGAAACGGGGACCCGGGGGTAGTTTGACTCTAGTGGGACCCACACACTAGTTAGGCATGGCCCACATGATATTAATTTTAGTCCACATGATAGAAATATTTTAGTTAGAGGTTAGACTAATTATTACGGATAAGGTTAGTGTGATTAGAGACTTTAGAATGACTAATTTAGCCCCAACCAATTAGCCCTTTCCTAATACTCATAGAATAGGTTAGTGGGGGCATTTTGGACCTTACCATAATAGGACAAATAGCCCCATATGACCAGCCACTTTGGGAGAGGATAGGCTCAAGTTTATTTCATTATTCTCATCCACACTCTCTCTCTTGTTCTTCCCCAAATTCCTAGAGAGTAATCCCTAGCAATTTGTCCACCAAATCCTTCCATTTCGCCACCAAATCTTCTTCTTTCCTTCTCCATTCTAGCCAAGGAGGAAGCTACCCAAGTTTGGGAGGATTCGGAGCTCGTTCGTGTCCTTTTAGAATCTCTGCGTGTCGGTGTCGCTCCGGGAAGGCTTTTCTTCGATTCGGTCTACCGGGAGGTATAAATCCCTTCTTCTTTTCATTTCCTCATGCATATAGGTCTATTTTGAACCCATAGGAATGACCCCCATGGTTGTATCTCCATTTGTGTCCATTTTGTGTCCATTTGGAGGTCATAGGAGTGTCCTTTGTGTTGTGGTTGTGTCCATGTGGGAAAACCCCAAATTTGGACACACTATGTGTTGTTGTTATGTATGAATGAATTATTACATGTTTAATCTCATATTTTTGTATTGGAGATGTGTTTTATAGTGTCTCATGTATATATATTAGTGTAGAGAGTGAGTTCTTGATATATTATGTTATATACTTGTGTTCTTTTGTCTCAAACTACCCAAATCCGTCATGATTTTTATCCACGTTTTTAATTTCAGCCCTAACTTAGAAATGTCATAACTTCTAGCTCAAAGCTCGGTTTAATCTTCCGTTTTTTTAAAAGAAGCGTATTGAAGTTAGCTTTCCAAAAACATATATTAGTAGGCCTAATTCCTTCTGTAACTTTCTGGAGAATTATTTGAGTGTCAGCTGTACGAAAGACAAACGCGTTCTCGATGTTTTTACGATTCCGGGAGTTTCCGGAAACGAAAACGCGATCCGTTTAAAGTTTCGGAAAGCTAACACATAGATCGATAACATACTTTAATCCTAAATTTTAATTCATGCTGAGATGATACAGTATTGATTATTAGTAGGAGTTACTATTCGGCATATACATTTTGTGCACCCTTGTATGTAATATAATGTTCTATTTGATTTTAACCCATGTTAATATATATACATTATGTAATTAAATAGAGAATGCAAGCATGAGTAAATGTTTAAATAAATGATGTATGAGGTGTAAGTATCCTATCTAATGTAAGCCTGTATAAGTATGGCTTGTAATGAATATGTAGGTTCCATAGTATGTAATGTATGGTGCATATAGTAGTGCAAGAGAATAAATGAATGATGAATGAATGCAAGCATAAATGTAATGTAATAATAGATGTAATGTTCTATGTTAACACAAATCCTATATTACCTCATGTACCCCTTATACTATGTAGACACTATCACACTTGACACTTTGTTCACTTACATTTTGACACTCTTTGATACGTATACACTATGTATGCCCATTTAACCCTCACTTGCCCCTTTGCCATGTTCACATACACACACATAGCCTCTTAAATAAGTATTTATGAATACAGTTAACTTAGCTATGTATGTATATTATATATATGTTAGCATATTGTGTTGTAATATATAAGTTTATATAACCATTTGAAATGCCATGATTATAGACCTAATGTTGAATACCAATATATGCATGTGTATATATGTGTAGACATATATTTTTTAATGTAATAGATTACCTAGTGTATATCCAATGTGAATTCTTGCCTATTTGAGTGTTGAATAATTGTACGCTATATAGAGTTGGGTGTATGTTGGCTTGTATAGCCTTGTATTGATGTGTGCTTGCTAGGATAGTCTTGGTTAGGCCTAGTAAGACTTGCTGGGTTAGGACATGGCCTAGTTTGACCTAGATTCATGTAGAATGCATTGTAGTGCTTTATATTACCCTTCTGGACATGTTGTGACTTGTGCTATTCTAATTAGGAGCCAGACACCTCTCCTCGGACAGTATTTTAACTTGGACATTCAGATATCTGGCGAGTACATTCTCTGATCGTTTCATACTTGTCACGAATTATATTCTCGCTCTAGATTACTTTTACTTGATGTTGTCACGTTATCATCACGGATTGGTACTATATGGATCTCTTCTTGGGATGTTATCCCCCTTAGCGGACGCATCGGATACTTTATGATATGTGTTTCATGTACATCATGTATTCCTTGCTTCTGCGTTATTCATGTACACTCATGTTCTCTCATGTTCTTGCATGTACGTTCATGTACTCTCATGTACGCTCAAGTTTCCTCATGTGTTTCCTGTATAACCAAAACATCATGTCCGTAACGTAACTTGAATAGATACTTGTGTATTAATTGTGGGTAGGGGTGAGTATAAATGGTCATGTGATTTACCCATCATGTACACTCTGTTACTTTTCATGTTCATCATGTACAACCTAAGCCAATTACATGCCATCTCGTACTCTAAATCACTAGTCACTTACAGTTCTTACTTATCATGTATAAATATTTCCAGTTATCAAATATCTCTCCTATTTTCATGTACATCTTCTTACAGCGTTTCATGTATCTTATTCTATTGCCTGCTTTATATTTCCTGACATGATATGAACTGCATGAGATGTATTGTGCTCGCTCCTGTCCTGACTGGACCTGTTGATAAATTTTACAGATAGCCTGGGATTGCCTGCTAGCCTAGAGGAGACACAGTAGAGGTTGTTTAGATAGTTATTTTATTTTGTCTGGAGTTGTATTTACTTGTGGATTACTGTATTTGAGTTTTGAGATGTATTTCTGGGATTACGTATCTTAGATACTTAGACTTCTATCTCCTGTATCTCTTTTGGATTTCATGTTTATCTATCTTTATCATTCTACCTTAGATTGTGATTGAGTTGTACCTCTGTGTTGGCCTCCTTATGGAGAGTATTCATATTATGCTAGTTATAGTTCATGACCTAGAACAGCGTTCTACCGCCGACACTGCGGCGTAGGCTGGGCGTTGTTACGTACTCGTACTCTCACGATGGGTACGGGTCGTGACATGGACGTCACTGCACCCAGATCATCGTCAACTGCTGTTGCAACAACGCGACAGTAAAAGAAGATCGACCGTCCGTCTTCCAAAGACTACAACATTCGAGCTCAGAGGACGAGGCGCCTCCTGTTGTCTTCTGCAATTCTACTCAAAAAATCCCCGCCGAGGGGAGAGAAAAGAAGACAAGCATCTTCAGCCCAAAGATATCAACCACTATAGCGAAGAAAATGTCATTTAAACGGTTGTCTACCACCGAAGTTTTCCAAGGCACCGGTTCAAAGACGAAAGCTGCTGCAGTAGGAGATTCATCATCCACATCACTGGGGGTCGCTGGGACTGGGGGTAGCACTCCTCCGAACATCTACGATAATCCGATGTTCCAAGGAGACGAACCCGAGGAAACAAATCTCACATCAGATACAGCAGATGTCGACGTCCCAGAGGACGTCCACGACTCTCAAGATGAAGCAAGCTCTGAAGCTGGGGGTACTATTCCCTCCGAGTCCGAACCAGAAGAGAACATTCCCACATACCCCAATGACTTCTCGGTACATGGGTATGACTCGGAAGGCATGTCTTCCACCGTTCCTTCCATCTTTCCTTATGTAAGGACAGTATTCATAACGGATAGCAACCAAGGGGGTTCCAGTGATCGCCAACGCATCGACACTCTGGAGGCCATACTGCATGCCTTAGTCAAGTCTGTAGACGAGATCAAAGCGGTCATTTCTACTCTGCAAGGAGGGACGCCTGGCCAAACAACACGGGTCCCGCGGTCAATGCGGATTCGAACTCAGCTGCACCGAACCCGGGCAATAATCCTCCTGAAACGACGGCTCCTACCGCCGTAGATGAAGCCAGGGAAGCGAGAAGAGAGGTCCAGGAGCTCCGAGCCATGTTTCACGCTCGAAAAACCTCTCAAGACCTCAGAATACGGCAACCATACCCTGCTGCATGGAGGGATATTCCTTTCCCACCAAGATTTAAGCCGTTCAACATCAATCCTTATGTTGGCAAGACCTCAACAAGTCGGTACATCACTTACTTCGAGGTCACCACCGACCATCTGCCCCAAGACGATGCCATCCTTACACGATTATTCATCGGGGTATTGGAAGGGGTCGCCTTCGATTGGTACCGCAATATGCCAGACAACTGCATCTACTCCTTTACCGGCTTCAAGCGCATGTTCTTGGAGAGATTCTACGAAGTAGGACAGGACGTCACAATGTCCTGAAGAGGAACTATATTGAGCGATTTCGTCAAACCGCAATGAAGTTGTCGTCTGGTAACCCGGATTCCTCTTTGATTGAAATTTGCCAAAAGAGATTGCTCCCAACAATCAGTCTCTGGATGGGCGAAAGTCAATTCAAGGACTGGAAGACATTCATCATCAGTGCCACTAGTGCCGAAGAACGGTTGAAGAGGGCTTGCCAACTGGGATTGCACATCTCGGAGGGAGAAAACAAAGGCAAGCGTCCCAATACCAACAACGACAATGGGGGTAGCCCCTCCAACAATCGGGACAACAGGGGCAAGCAGGCTAAGGTGGCCGACACAGCCAAGAAGCCTGAGTAAAAGCCAACCGACAAACAATGGCCGCAAATCACTTACTCCTTTGAAGACAGCCACGTCGAGCCCATCTTGGATATGCTGATACAAGGAGACAGAATTCAGCTTCCTCCACCAAGACGGAAACCTCGGCCGACAGAAATGGAGAATTCGAAGTACTGCCATTACCACCGCTACGTCCACCATGCTACACACGACTGCTACCAACTGAAGCGATAAATCCAAAACCTCATCGATTCGAACGCTCTGGCCATCTATTTCGAGGAGGTAACCGTAGTAGCCAACATGGTATCCGTACAGTTCGGCAGCTTCCCTCCAACAGAGACTCAAGACGGGGTAGTACCCATCCCCCTGGCGACGATGGAAATTGCTAATCTTCCGCCTTCTCGGGATCAGGCTGCTGGTCTAGTGCCCCTCACCACATCACGGGGGGAAATCATGTGGGTCCATCCGGACCTGGTACCTGAAGTGACTCAGTCCATACTGCCTTCTGTTCATAAGAAGAAGAGTGGAAAAGTCAGATCCTGCCGTACAATCTCGGCGGATGTTGAAGAAGTCACGACTGTCGTTACCCGATCTGGGGCACAATCCTAACCTGTGGCTGACAACTCAACTGAAGATCATCCGCCAACTACTGCTGATGCTTCAGGGCCTTCTCAGCCTCCGACGATCGACAAGCCTAGGCCGAAGGAGACTCGCTTCGACAAATCCCTCCGAAAAGAGATACCTCAAGGGCTGGAGAGGCCCTACAACTTCGATATCTTGGCACAATTGGCTAATACACCGGCTAAATTGTCCTTATACGAACTCCTGAGGCTCTCAAAGGATGTTCGCACAGCTTTGAGCGATGCACTCCAAAATGCCGATGCCTATCTAGCTCAGGTCAACCTCACAGGAGAGAGCCCGCCTACAAATCTCCAAGACAGCGCTTGCACACGAGCGATGCCCAATATTGTCTTCACTCCGCAGGACATGCTTATTAAAACCAATCTGTACGATCGCCCGCTATACTACACTGGATACATTGGGGACGTGAAGGTAGACCGGATGCACATTGATCCCGGCTCTTCCATAAACATCATCTCGAAGGGTTTCTTGCATCATCTCCATATTCCTATGCATCGCCTGACGCCAATAAGCACTGCCATCAGCGGTTTCAATTCTGGCATGAGCTACCAAATTGGGAAGATTCGCTTGAAGTACCAAATTGGTGATCTCCAGTCAGAAGTAACCTGCTACGTCATAGACGCGGACACTTCCTACAATATCCTCTTGGGACGCCCTTGGATACACGATTATATGATCGTGCCTTCCACGCTGCACCAGTGCTTCAAGTACGTCGACAAATACGGCTTTGTGAGGACAGAATTTGCCAACATCGATCCCTTCAAAGGAGTCGAATCCTACTACTCAGATTCCTGCCTAAACGAGAAATCAAAAAGGCACCTGGACGAGGATGTGCAAGCGCTAGCTGAAACGGCCTCAGGATCAGAAGAACCTCTGACAATCCACCTTCAAGCTCACAAACCTGGAAAATCCACACCACTTTTGACCGCTCTGCGTAAGGATGCGATCAGCCTCTCAACACAAGAAAGACAAATGATAATCCGGCTGCCAAGGTCCGGCCAAGCACCAAGACCCACAACGGAGCCACTGACAATCAGGTTACCGAGAGTCGGCCAGCTACAATCAGAAAAGTTCAATCCCTCTGATAAGCCAATGACGATACGACTTCCTAAGAAGAGTCGTCATCCCGATGCAAAGTCTGGAGCGTCTAACGAGCCAACTACTTCCCGCCCAGCATCAAGTGCTAAACTGGGGGTCGCTAGTTTGCCGACAACTCCACGCTCGGCTCCACCAACAGAGCCCCTGATGATCAAGCTGCCCAAGTCAACCCTCTTAGGGTCCTCATGACTAAACCAGGGACACTCAGCTCTCGCCTCGCCACATGGGCAATATTGCTGCCTCCTTATCATAGGGTCTTCGTCCCGTAAAAGGCTGTTAAAGGTCAAGCTCTGGCAGACTTTTTAGCAGCCCACCCAGGCTCGGAGTCGTCCAGAATATACGAAGAAATCCGAGATGAGGTCGCTGACTCACATGCAACCTCTCACGATGATATATGGCGAATGTTCTTCGACGGTGCTTCGAGAACTGGACCCAAGGGTAGCACCGTTGTTGGAGTCGGAGTGGTATTGATTTCCCCTACCAGACAGGTGATCAGTCGTGCTTACTCCCTCATGGAACCCTGCTCTAACAATGTGGTCGAGTACAACGCTTTGGTCATTGGCCTCCAACTGGAAAGAGAGCTGGGGGTAGAATATCTTGAAGCATACGGCGATTCGCAGCTAATCGTCAATCAGATCCAGGGTTCGTACGAAGTCTGCCATGAAGACATGATTCCCTATCACCAAATAGCGATCAACATCATTTCGTCATTTGAGGGATTCTTCATCGAACATGTCCCCAGACTCCAAAACATCTTAGCCGATGCCCTAGCAGGCCTTGCCGCTTCCTTAGCAGTGCTGAACCACACTCATCATTCGGTTGACGTGATAGGCCACGAACTGGTCTGTCCCAAGAACATCGTTCAATTCGTGGCGAGCTAGTCCGCCCAAGTGGTCGACGAAGCACCAGACTGGAGACAGCCATTCATTGACTTTTTCGTCTACGACATCCTCCCCGAGAATCCAAAGGAAGCCACTTCCATCAGAAGGGTTCTCTCAGATTCTTGTACGATACAGAGACGAACATGATGTACCGCCGATCCTATGATGGATTATTGCTTCGGTGTCTGTCAAACGCAGAAGCCAAAGAAGTCGTACGCGAAGCTCATGACGGTGTCTGTGGGGCCCATCAACCAGGCCCAAAATTGCAAGACCGTCTTTGCCGAATGGGCTACTACTGGCCCACGATGGAAACAGATGCGATAGACTATGCAAGAAAATACAAAGCCTGCCAAGTCCACGCGAACTTCATTCACCAACCATCCGAGTTTCTACATCCGACGGTGGCATCCTGGCCGTTTAAAGCATGGGGATGGATATCATCGGTCCAATTGCTCCACCTTCCTCCCGAGGATACCGATTCATACTCGCTTTTACAAATTTTTTCTCCAAATGGATGGAAGCTGTCCCACTTGCGGAAGTAAAGATGTCAAACATGATCAGCTTCCTCAAGCATCACGTCATATATTGCTTTGGACTGCCTCGAAGGATCATCCACGATAATGGTCCGCAGTTCGCTAGCCATGCCTTCTACCGGTTCTGTGACAAGCACCGCATCCAAAATATTGCTTCAATGCCATACAATCCAGCAGCGAATGGGTTAGCAGAAGCATTCAACAAGACCATCATCAAGTTGCTCAAGAAGTTCGTATCCTCCAACAAGCGCGACTGGAACGAGAAACTTGGTGAATGCTTATGGGCGTACCGTACTACCGTCTGAACATCCACTAGGAACACACCATTTTCCCTGGTATACGGGAGTGAGGCAGTCCTCCCATTGGAGACTCAAATACCCTCACTCCGTGTTGCCCTCACTTATCAATTGACGACAGATGATAACTACCGTCGTCGGCTGCAAGAGTTGGAGGCCTTAGATGAAAAGTGCCTCTTAGCTCAGCAACGAATCGAGCTATACCAAGCACGCATCTCTGGAGCCTTCATCAAGAAGGTTAAAATCAGAATATTCCAAGTGGGCGACCTCGTTCTGGCAGTCCGGAGGCCGATGGTTATGACTCACAAAACCGCCGACAAATTCCAGCCAAAGTGGGAAGGCCCATTTATCATTGAGGCTGTATTCTCCAACGGTGCTTACCGCCTCGCAAAACAAAATGGAGACTTGCTCATATTGCCCGTCAACGACAAGTTTCTGAAGAAATACTATGTCTAAACGACATTCTATCCAGATCATCGAGTTATGTACCCGCTGGTACCGCTGAACTCACATCTACATTCTTTCAAAATCATCGAGTCATGTACCTGCTGGTACCGCTGAACTCACATCCATATTCTCTCCAGATTATCGAGTCATGTATCCGCTGGTACCGCTGAACTCACATCCACATTATCTCCAGATTATCGAGTCATGTACCTGCTGGTACCGCTGAACTCACATCCACATTATCTCCAGATTACCGAGTCATATACCCGCTGGTACCGTTGAACTTATATCCACAATATTCTAGATTTTCGAGTCATGTACCCTCTTGTACCGCTAAACTCATGTCCTCCTTCCACAAAAATATTCCAAACTACCAAGTCATGTACCCGCTGGTACCGCTGAACTCATATTTCACCATTTTTAGGATCATCGAGTCACGTACCCGCTGGTACCACTAAACTCATATCCACAATATTTCAGATTTTTGAGTCATATACCCGCTGGTACCGCTGAATTCACCTCCTCCTTCCACAAAAAATTCCTAAATTACCAAGTCATGTACCCACTGGTACCTCTGAACTTACACTTTGATTCCAAAATTTATGAATTGTCGAGTTATGTAGACGCTGGTACCCCTGAACTTACATCTCGGTCACTCTTTTTAAGGAGAAAGTCATGTATAACCATACCTCTGAACTTTCTTCCTGAAAGAGATCCTTCCTCATGACCAACTACCCACACTCCCAGTGCAAAAAAAAGGTAACGGATCCACAAATTTCCAAAAAACGACCACGTCGATGTTACCTCTGAGTCATCTCAATTTCGCCAAAAATGAATCACCCCTCTACATAAGAACTTCCATGTCCTCATTACCTCTGAGTCATTCTATGTACCCCTCTTTATTGAGCCCACTCCTACCATGTCCTCATTACCTCTGAGTGGAAGGGCTCCGTCGAAGAAACCTTCATACTTGTCATGTCCTCATTACCTCTGAGTAAGTATGTCGATTCCCTTTCAACCTATTATCTGTACCCACAACCGGAGTACGACAAGGATAATAGGTCCACAAATGTCCTCTGTTGACCACAAATATCCTCCGTTGAATTCACTCCTGCCACGTCCTCATTACCTCTGAGTAGAAAGATTCTGCGGTGAAACCCTCATACTTGCCATGTCCTCATTACATCTGAGCAAGTACGTCGGTTCCCTTTCATCCTATTATCCGAATCCTAAGCCAGGGTATGCCAAGGATAATAGGACCACAAATATCCTCTGCTAAGTTCCTTAGCACAACCCCACCATCTCTCATCATGCCCCGGGAGCCCAGCTGCTCTACGATATTCTTTTCCCGATACCAGGAGCATCCATGACCACTTTGCCATGGCTATTCCAGGTGTCCTAACCAAACTTGTTATCCGTACCTAAAACCAAGGTATGCCATGGATGACAGGTCCACAAACAAGTCCCCCGTGCGGGGCAAACACCACCATCATGTCACAGGCACAACAAGCAATACAAATGAAGGGTAGAATGGAAAGTACTCTATATTTGAAGGAAGAAAAAAGCATACATGTTTCGTGACCACGTCCTCTCGAAAAGGGAAAAAAAGAAGAAACAAAAGAAGGAAAAGCCGACTACATTTCGGCATTATACAATTCTAGGAGACGGTTTCTCACTGAGGTGGTCCCCCGCTCAAGCCGCTGTCGAGCTTGACGTTCAGCCTCTGGGATAATCGCTCCCCATTATCCAACTCCATGAGCGCCTGGCAGTCGTCTTCCAACTTCTTCAGGGCAATCTCCAGGTCAGTCGAAGCTTGATTAACCCTGTCAGCCTTCTGGATGATTAGCCCCCTGTCAGTACGGGCAACCTCAAGTTCAGACTCCAAGGAAGTCAACTTACTCTGAATCACAAGGATCTGCTCCCGTGTGTCACTAATCTCACGAGAGGTTGCCTCCTCCCAAGCCGTAACGTCTTTATTCTCGTGACTCAATTGATAATACCGATCAGATAAATCGTTGAGGTCCTTCAGTATGGCCAGCCTGGTTTTATCCCGAGCAGCTTTGGTCCTCTCTTGGCAGCGATAAGGAAACCCCGCTCCTGCTTTATAACAGCAGACAGACCAGCCTGCCGCAATACCTGAAGCTCGGCCACCAGCTGACCAGTCTCCAACAATTTTGCCTCCAGAAGTGCGGCCACCCCTGCACCACCAAGAAGATTCTTAAGGATATCAATTTGACCCTGAGCGCATTGCCGGGCCAAGATGAAAGAGGTCCCTCTTTCCACAGCAGACACTATCCCCCTCTTCAAGTGACGATAAAAATTGGCAACCACGTCTTGGAACGCGTCGTCAAAAACCTCTACAGAAGATGGCGTCAGAGGAAGCATAGACGATAACTTCGGAGGAGTGATGCTAGAACTTGCCACCAGAGAAACAGAGTCTGAGTAGAACGATGCGCAGACGGTGGCTAACTCATCTTCCGCCGCCCGAAGAGCCTGGACACTCGGTAGGGCCGAGAGGTCGACTCTCGAAGCTGCCAGAGCAGAGGATGATGCAAGGACCATCGTTCCCTACCCCGACTGCCTCGCTACCTGGCCTGCTGCACTCGAGCCCTCAGAAGGCCCATCAAGACGAGCCGGAAGGTGAGGGGGTACGCTCCTCTCCACCAGTGCCCCTTCGGCTGAGTATGTCTCAACAATGTCCATCCTCGGCACTGGAGAGGCAGGACCTGTATGCCCAGAATAACAGTCAATCGATGTGACCCGAAGGACGTGATGATAGAGCAGATAGGCCTCCTTACAGGTTAAGATTCGGCTTATCTTACCAGGGGAGGAGCATGGAGGCTGCAGCTCATTCGCAGCTGGCATGGTCTCCTCACCCGTGATCTTCGAGTTAAACTCGGCCGCGTCCTCTGTCCCCGCCACCTCGAAAGGGGATACGGCTCGATCAGCATCATCTTGAGAAGATTCTGCGATCTCAGGGACAGGCTCACGGGAGCCCCCGTCATCCCGGGTCACCACCTCGGCATCTTGAAACTCTTTTTCTTCTTCTGACACCTACAAGAGGAAAAGAAGATGATTAAAATCGAAGCTAGAAGGAAAGAAGGAAGGAAGAATCGGGAGTGGCTTGGTTACCTCTGACGCGGGGTTAACTTCTTCTCCACTTTCTCTTATAGCTAGCTGGCGGTGTCTGGTCGCAACCAGCTTCCGGGAACGAGAAATACCACCAACATGACAAACTTGTCGGCTATGCTTTGGAGCAGGGCCAGGCGCAACGGGTGGCTGATCTCCCACCATCTCATCTGACAAAATAGGCGGCTGATCCACCTCTACGTCTGCCATAGGAAGGGTAGAGTCATCTCCATCATGTTCGTTGCCTTCATTATCCTCAACAGCGGAATCCAAATCTGGCACTTCGAGTCTAGTCTTTCTCTTCTTGGCCCCTTAGGGCCCTTCCTTCAGGCCGGTACCAATAATAAAACTGGCACCCGGGTTAAAACAAACCGGGGGCTTGTTCGCCATGACATGGTACAAAGCCGCCATGTACAAGATCTCCACTGACGCCTTAATAGCAGGAATCGAAAAATTGATACGGGTATGGAATGTATCGTAGTATTGTCAAGCCCTGATACCATCAAGAAGGCTACCTTCAAAACCCAGACAGGAGCTGGGACTGTCTAGAAAAAGTTGGATGTACCTAAACTGTCGGGCAAACCTGCTAGGTAGATAAGGCTCTAGAAAAATAGTATTGCGGTTACGATACACCAGATGTGTGGGGCAGATGTTACACAGCCATAGGAGCATCTGGCCGTCCAGAAGTTGAGGGGGCACAATACTGTCAAGATGTACAGTCTCTATGTCCTTAGCAGTAAAGCGAGGGACGGATACGAAAATAAGGTACATATCTGCCCTCGCCAATGCCATCCGGCAAGCCCGTATGGTCTCATACTCCCCAGACTCATCACGATAGCAGAAAATAAACACGTCATCATCAGTTACACTGTCTTCAGAGCCCGGTCTCATCAAAGACGGATAATGCATCAACAGCCACCCCATCAAATAGTGATAGGGCAACTCAGTCCGTTCAAAATCCTTGGTCACGTCACGAGCGATGACCTTGGATGTGAAGGTGCGAAGGCCACGGTGTATGCTGCATACCATGGCCGGGAGGATAGCTAGCCTGATTTACAAAACTAACTTCATAGCCGGAAGGATGAAGTTACGACTGATTCTCTCAATAGAACCAGCTCCTCCAGAGACTACACAGTTTTGTAGCCATATCATCAAAAATTCTGCCAGGAGCGCCTTCTCTGATAGCTCTTGTGTATCCTGGTAAAAATAACCGAAAGAGTCGATTTTACTCCCGAATCTGTCACTGGTGGTGGTCACCCTCTTAGCCGACGACACCAAGTCCTTAACCGCCTCCCGGGATCGAGGGCGACGGGAAGTAACTCGACCTGAGGCATCTGTCGGGAAGAGATAGTGCACCCAGTCCTTGGTGTGGGGAGCATTCCCTTACGAGTTGTTATCCTTTCTGGCTATCTGATGACATGTGCTATAGTAGAACAATATCTCTTGGTAAAGGGCCACGAAGCCTGGATACCGCCTTTCCAAATCTTCGAACTCCTCATTCGTGGGAGTATACGCCTCAAAAGCTTCGTCCCCCCAAGGAAGCTTGGAGACCGCGTCCATTTCGTAGAGCGCAAGTGCAGTGCCCCGTCCCGCAAAGTCAATCGGAGGAATCGAAACGCCGACGGCGTTGGAACTTAGCCTTGCAACGGCTGCTCGAAGGCTCGCTCGGTCAAGACGACCGCTCGCTCAGGTGGGGTAGTTTCGGTGAACTTGCATCATCTTTGCCTTCACATAATAATTCGTGTTTTCAACTTGCACAAGTAGGCTTAATAATAAAAGAGACGAATCCACGTAGCTAAGGGAATAGTCCCGACGGGTCAAAATAAGTTAGAACATGGAAAACGTCCCACGGTCGGCTTAGAGTTGGTGCACGGCGTGCTTTGAAAATGACACTAGGTCCTTTGTCTCGTGGCTTGGGAGAAGGAATGTTGGTCTTTGACACGAAACTATGAAATTAGCCTAAGTCATAGGCGTCGCCCGCATGAATGCTTGTTAAAGCATGCACGGTCCTGTCCCGCAAGGCTTGGCATAGCCTTTGCTCGTCCCTTAGGTTAAGTTGTAGGCTTGAGTGAGTTAGGCAAAGTTATGTCGGTCGACCTAAGTTATTCTACGGGCTGTCCCGCTCATTCTGCGATTGTCAAGATAAATAGTCCTACGACCCCAAGGCCCGTCATATGAAGTTTGACTTTGGCGACAGCGTTACGTAGAACACGAGTTGGTTTTAAGGTACGAGCCATGGTTGGTTCAGTAGAAAGTTAGCCACGGTCTGTTGATACTTAAGGAATATGTTATGTTCAAGTTAAGTTGGAAGGCTAGGCAGTAGCTGTTCCCTGAGTTCAAAGAACGTTAAGTCTAAGCGATGGTTCGTCGCCGAGAGAAAATATATCGGGACTGTGGTTCAGTCGCCGAGGCAACCCTGGTTTGGGCTCTGCAATGGAAGTATGAAAAGTGGAAAGAGTAAAACAAAGGAACTGTGATAATAATGAGACTATACATTACGTTAAGTCTAGAAGTTAGCGTAGGCACGTGGTCATGGACAACTTGTCGACAAGGGCGATGGTATCTTCGAGCGGCAGCCCTGGGTCATGGGCACCGACTCGGCCTAGGAAGAACTAGGTTATAGCCGAGCTGGGTAATAGGCAATCGGTATATCGTGGACTTGCATCGGGGATCGCCACCTGCGGTACAAGGGTCCCGAATGCCAGGCTATGTCCACGATGGCTAGTTAATGCCAGTGACCTTTCATATAGACGTGTCGGCACGGGCGCCAATCCGCGTGAGTGCCTTTGGATTGAGTTGAGTTGGATATGTATGAAGTTAGAGAACACAACGTCCGGGCCTAAGATTTGGCTACAATGAAGGCGGCGTGCTTCGGCACGAGATACGGCATCGAGTGTTAAGTCGTTGGCATAAAGTTGCATGAGTTAGGCTTGAGCTGTTGCGAGTTAAGTCGAAAAGGGCCGTAGGGCAAGTTGTGTGAAGTTACGTTGAGTTGCTGGGCACAACCTCGAAATATGAGGAACGGCCGCATTGTCACAACCTAAGTGTAGGCGAGACTAAGCAAGGAGGCGCAGCCTCGGAGATATTGAAGTACGAATCGAGTTATGGCACGACCGAGTCGTTACGTCCCAGAGTTTGGCACAAAAGACAAGTATAAGTCGGTGCGTCGACAATGCAAGCACGAGAAAGGTCTAGAGGCAAGGAAATGGAGTCTTTCGTGTAGTTGCGTCTCTGATTATGGCCGTAAGGCAAATACGACTGGATAGGTTAACGTTATTGGCACGAGAAGGGTCTAAGGCAAAAGTATGAGTTAACGTCGTTGTGCAAGCACGGGATGGTCCTTAGACACAAGTATGCAAGACGTCGGTCCTAAAACTGATCCTAAGGCAAGACTAGAAAGACAATCGAAAGGGTTTTAAGCTGCACAAAGTAAATGAACGTGTCAGTTTTGTATGGGTGGGCGAGAAGCTCACTCCACCAGTACAGTTGAGTACTGACACCCACACAGTGTTTATGTGCAGGCACAGGTAGAAGCTCGTGGCGTGGAGCTCGCTTGGATGCGTCGAGGCACGGAGTTCCTTGGCGATTCGAAGCGTGCGGCCGCGTGGACTGAAGACTTATACAGGACATAATATATGGACATCGCCTTCCGAAGCTTCCGCTGGCTCAAGCATTGTAATCGAGAGATGAGAGAGAGCAGAGTGACTTGTAATTGAGAGAAAAGTGAGCAGAAGAGAATTGTAATTTAGCCTTGCGCCCATAATGTAATCTTGTATTTAATATCAATAAAAGAGCTTCTTTTGGAATGACTTGTGTTCATGTGCGCTAATTCTAAATTTCCGCTGCATGTTTTAATATTTCTGCATGGGACTTCTGTGCGACGACCTCGTCGCCACCGATGTAATCAGCCATTATGAAACTGTCTTGCACGAGCGCAATCTAGGCTCGTGCGGCATCACGCCTTAGCGAGGACGATCGCTCCTACGGGAGCATGGGCATGACATAGTGGTATCAGAGCACGTCTTTACGTCCTTAGACCGTCGATTGAATTCTTTAACTTCGATGTTTCCGCAAAACTCTGTTGCTTCCGTAAGTTGTTATCGTTGGTACGCTCTCTCTCAAATGTCCCTCGGCATGTCCATACAATAAGTCTAAATATTTTCGAAAGCTCGTATAAGTATTCAACCGAATGCATCGATAGGTTATGGCCTTTGTGCCGAACGGTATCGAACATGACTCTATAGAGAACACATGCTAAGTTAGCAAAGTCGCTTGCATGCCCAAATAGTCCTATGTCAACAGTGGCAAGTGAGCGTGCAAACTCGGAATATAGTCCGCACGGGATAGCTATGCATACGACCTTTTGGCTAAGTTGTGCTTCACGTCGCGCACCTCGACCCTTGGTGCAAATAAATCGCGAGCGATAACAAGTATTGCTCGGTCGGAAATGGAGATACACTTAGAGTGTCTATCGATAGGAACGCTATCAGACTAACGCTTAGGCGTACGCAGAAGATCGGTTTGGATTTTGAGGAGTAATGCGAAGGACTTAGTTCGTCGATACGACGTGAACGATTACGCTAGAGATTCGTCGAACGAATCTGAAGGGCGAGTTAGCGAGTAATACGAACGCGATTTGTAGGCTAGATCGGATGGCTTGAATCCGAGTGGTGTATGGACTTTTCTTGGAAATCATTCGAGCGAAGATTGAGGATTACGAGTATGTCGACGAGGCGATGCGATCGCGCAAAGCCTTATAATACATCACGCTTAGTGGATCATGACTTCGAATGTTCCGAACAAGATGTCGTCGGACAACTTGTGATCGAGCAACGCGTGTTAGAAAATAATTCGGAACGATGAATGAAAATGAATTGTCTTGATCGAGGAAACTTAGAGGATCGTGCGTACGATATCGGATTTATTCAAAATGAAATGTGACTGGAGTTTTGAACAACGATCTTGAAATGAGCTTGAGGAATGGCAACTGAACTTGATCTTGAATATCGAGGAATGTGGTATATCCAGTTCGGACAATAGCATCAGTCGCACGATTCGAAATTGGTTGCAAAGGAAGATCGTCAGGTTACGCATATCGTCGATGGTATTGAGGCGTATCAAAGATCGATATGTGATAACTTGGGGGTACTCCGACTCAGCGAAGACGATCGTGCAAATGTTATTGCTCCGACGAATGCTATACTCGGGATATCGAAATGTGTCGAAGAAAGGATAGACTTGGCTCGAGGATTTTCTAGTTGAATGAATGACGGTCGGACCATCGAACTTGGATTGGATGTAAAGGATATGTTTGGATTTTCTTCGTCGATAACCACAACGTTGACATTCTTGTCTTATGCGAGCGCTACTCCAGCCTCGTACATGCGTCACGCCGATTTGAGACGATCACTCCGCGTGAGCGCTGGTATGGTGATTCATACAGCGGGGGTGATCGACCTAGCTTGGCGTGACAATTTGTGTGCTTCGATTTGTGGTTTGACGCGAAGGTGACTCGAGAATGGATTTGTGTGCTTGAAGAATCAAACTTGAGGATTGAGTAGGTCCAATCCGCGTATCGAAAATAAGTTAGTCTAAACTCAAACAAGAGTTATGCCCCGATGAGAATGATTATTCCGCGGGTGCGTTGCATGGTGATTCATGAACCACCGTGGATAATCGAACTCGCGTGAGATTGGGGCGCAACGTATTATCGAGCTAGATGACCTCGTTATAGAATACATGAATTAGTTAGAATTGGTGATTTGAATGGATTCGAATACGTGCAACGAATGCGTTGATGCGAATAGGTGATCGTGCTCGATGTTTAGAAATCTGAGTGACGCGAGCTTGGGTAGAAAATCCCGTACTACCGACTTTGGTTTGACCCTAGGATTGGGGTCAGTATTGGCATTATTGTTGGGGAACTATGATTTCATTTCTGACATTGACTTAGCCTCGTAAAGATTGGCCTAGCGGTTAGGCGAAACGCCCCTGTTGCAAGAGTTATCAATCGAAGAATTGATCTTGAGGATTGGTTTGAATGGATAGCATGAATCACGAACGTAGGAAACCCTGCTCAAGAGACTCGGCTGACATGCATATATTTCAGGGATGCCTGGGTATGTGCACGATACGACTCGAGTGAGAATGACAAATTCTCTATCATACGGCTTGGCTGAATGCATGTATTTTGGGGACGCTTAGAATGCGTGCACGATCCAGCCAAGTGATACGATGAGTTCAAGCAAGACTTGAGGAATAGGAGAGTGTCGGGACCTTGAAATCATGTTAACGGAAAGAATGATAATAGTGCGAGCATGGCTCGGACTCAAGGAAACGCGTAGGCGTATCTCGCTCGACTGTCATAGTCCCGTGTCTAGGCTCGATTAAGTCTTGGCCATAGAAATGGTAGGATGGCTTGCCTTTAGGAAAGTCTCGAGGACGAGACTTGTTCTGAGTGGTGTATGTTGTAGTGTCCCGTCCCGCAAAGTCAATCGGAGGAATCGAAACGTCGACGGCGTTGGAACTTAGTCTTGCAACGGCTGCTCGAAGGCCCGCTCGATCAAGACGACCGCTCGCTCAGGTGGGGTAGTTTCGGTGAACTTGCCTCATCTTTGCCTTCATATAATAATTCGTATTTTCAACTTGCACAAGTAGGCTTAATAATAAAAGAGACGAATCCACGTAGCTAAGGGAATAGTCCCGACGGGTCAAAATGAGTTAGAACATGGAAAACGTCGCACGGTCGGCTTAGAGTTGGTGCACGGCGTGCTTTGAAAATGACACTCGGTCCTTCGTCCCGTGGCTTGGGAGAAGGAAAGTTGGTCTTTGACACGAAACTATAAAGTTAGCCTAAGTCATAGGCGTCGCCCGCATGAATGCTTGCTAAAGCATGCACGGTCATGTCCCGCAAGGCTTGGCATAGCCTTTGCTCGTCCCTTGGGTTAAGTTGTAGGCTTGAGTGAGTTAGGCAAAGTTATGCCGGTCGACCTAAGTTATTCTATGGGCTGTCCCACTCATTCTGCGGTTGTCAAGATAAATCGTCCCACGACCCCAAGGCCCGTCATATGAAGTTTAACTTTGGCGACAGCGTTGCGTACAACACGAGTCGGTTTTAAGGCACGAGCCACGGTTGGTTCAGTAGAAAGTTAGCCACGGTCTGTTGATACTTAAAGAATACGTTATGTTCAAGTTAAGTTGGAAGGCTCGGCAGTAGCTGTTCGCTGAGTTTAAAGAACGTTAAGTCTAAGCGATGGTTAGTCGCCGAGAGGAAATATATCAGGACTGTGGTTCAGTCGCCGAGGCAACCCTGGTTTGGGCTCTACAATAGAAGTATGAAAAGTGGAAAGAGTAAAACAAAGGAACTGTGATAATAATGAGACCATGCATTACGTTAAGTCTAGAAGTTAGCGTAGGCGCGTGGTCATGGACAACTTGTCGACAAGGGCGATGGTATCTTCGAGCGGCAGCCCTGGGCCATGGGCACCGACTCGGCCTAGGAAGAACCAGGTTATAGCCGAGCTGGATAATAGGCAATCGGTATGTCGGGGACTTGCATCGGGGATCGCCACCTGCGGTGCAAGGGTCCCGAATGCCAGGCTATGTCCACGATGGCTAGTTAATGCCAGTGACCTTTCATATAGATGTGTCGGCACGGGCGGCAATCCACGTGAGTGCCTTTGGATTGAGTTGAGTTGGATATGTATGAAGTTAGAGAACACAACGTCCGGGCCTAAGATTTGGCTACAACGAAGGCGGCGTGCTTCGGCACGAGATGCGACATCGAGTGTTAAGTCGTTGGCATAGAGTTGCATGAGTTAGGCTTGAGCTGTTGCGAGTTAAGTCGAAAAGGGCCGTAGGGCAAGTTGTGTGAAGTTACGTTGAGTTGCTGGGCACGACCTCGAAAATTGAGGAACGGCTGCGTTGTCACAACCTAAGTGCAGGCGAGACTAAGCAAGGAGGCGCAGCCTCGGAGATATTGAAGTACGAATCGAGTTATGGCACGACCGAGTCGTTACGTCCCAGAGTTTGGCACAAAAGACAAGTATAAGTTGGTGCGTCGACAATGCAAGCACGAGAAAGGTCTAGAGGCAAGGAAATGGAGTCTTTCGTGTAGTTGCGTCTCTGATTATGGCCGTAAGGCAAGCACGACTGGATAGGTTAACGTTATTGGCACGAGAAGGGACTAAGGCAAAAGTATGAGTTAACGTCGTTGTGCAAGCACGGGATGGTCCTTAGACACAAGTATGCAAGACATCGGTCCTAAAACTGATCCTAAGGCAAGACTAGAAAGACAATCGAAAGGGTTTTAAGCTGCACAAAGTAAATAAACGTGTCGGTTTTGTATCGGTGGGCGAGAAGCTCACTCCACCAGTACAGTTGAGTACTGACACCCACACAGTATTCATGTGCAGGCACAGGTAGAAGCTCGTGGCATGGAGCTCGCTTGGATGAGTCGAGGCACGGAGTTCCTTGGCGATTCGAAGCGTACGGCCGCGTGGACTGAAGACTTATACAGGACATAATGTATGGACATCGCCTTCCGAAACTTCCGCTGGCTCAAGCATTGTAATCGAGAGATGAGAGAGAGCAGAGTGACTTGTAATTGAGAGAAAAGTGAGCACGAGAGAATTGTAATTTGGCCTTGCGCCCACAATATAATCTTGTATTTAATATCAATAAAAGAGCTTCTTTTGGAATGACTTGTGTTCATGTGTGCTTATTCTAAATTTTTGCTGCATGTTTTAATGTTTCTGCATGGGACTTCTGTGCGACGACCTCGTCGCCGCCGATGTAATCGGCCATTATGGAACTGCCTTGCACGAGCGCAATCTAGGCTCGTGCGGCATCACGCCTTAGCGAGGACGATCGCTCCTATGGGAGCGGGGCGTGACAGCAAGCCCCATTTCCCCTACGGGTGTATAGAAGGTTCCCGTACGACAGTTATACATCTCCAGTAGAGACATGAACAACTTCTTGTTTATGGGCAAGCCGTGGCTGGTGCCCCGAATAGCATGGTAAAGGCCAATCTCACACAAAAAGGCCTCATACTTTTGTAAAATCCACATAGACAGATTGGTCCACGAGGAAACAGGATGTATCCAACTAGGAAGCATCAACCGGCCAATGGGGTAGGAGCCCTTTCGAGCAAGTTGATTTATAAAAGTGTCGGCGGTAAAAAATGTGAAATTGGGGCCCGGCACATTCAAGAAAGTACCTGGGACCAATCCTATTACAGAACAGCTGGTGTGCACCTTGCCTGCAGTCACTGACTTCAGGCTGTTGTTATAATGGATGTCTCCCACAAACATCCCACCTCGGGTAGGAGTTAAAGCCTCTTCCATCTTCCGGTCCAGTAGGAGCATATTGAACAAAGATAATGGAAAGTGTCGCTCCATTTGGGGGATGCGGATCACCATCCTGTTAGAAAAAAAACTCCAGTTCTCCGACACCTCTAGAACATGACTGTTCTCCAAAGTCAAGGCGTCTCCAAAGAAGAACGCAGGCTTCAAATATTCCCCTTCGAATTTCTCGGAGTTCATCATACCGTTAAGGAAATAGAAAGGTTGGTTCTTGATGGCATTCAGTCTAGCCGGAGGTTCGTCACTCAGAAACTGGTCCGTCATATGCTGAACAATATGGTCGTACCTATAGCCCAGAGCAGCTTGGACACTACCTACCAAGAGTTCTCCAGCAGCATTAACCGGCAGATTCACTAAAAAGAAGATAGAAAAAGATAAGTTGAAAAGATGGATAAAAAGAACTGATTGCGAGCTTCCAAACCTCATGCGGCTCAGAAAAACACCCATGCGGCTCCAACTTAATGAAGCCTTATGCGGCTCCAACTTAACAAAGCCACATGCGGCTCAAGCTCAGAAGAATACTTATGCGGCTCCGTTCAGTGAAAGTCCATGCGGCTCAGCGTCGCTTATGCGGCTTCGTCGGCGAAGCGCGTATGCGGACACAGTGGCTATTCTTATGCGGCTCGCAGCTCAGCCATAGGACGAACATACGGCTCACAAAGACTCGTGCATAAAATATGCGACGTAGCCATAGCAGTTAGGTTTCTTTAACTCATACAATGTCCTTACCAGTAATAGGGGGATGAACGTCAGGATGAACATCGGGTACGACGACCGACGGAGGAGCGACCGTAGTCGAGGCAGAAGCAGTCTTCTTGTCTTTTACTGTTGCAGTCGATGAAGAGGACGCCTTCTTGCCCTTTGCTGCCACGGTCTTCTTGGGAGCCATTAGTTATCGGAGAAGAAAAGGGCAATCGGGATAGAGAAGAGTCAAAGCAAAGAAGAAAGTAACGGAGTTATCTCTCTCTCTCCAACTCCTCTTATTTATAGGAAGATGAGAGAGGGGACACACGTGGACTAGTAACCGCCTCGTAGAAGACGCAACCGACTCCTCGGATTTTGTTTTCGAGATTCACCCAGGGCATAAGATCCAAAAGATTTAATAAGCTGACCCTTGGGATTCCCCCTAAAAACGGCGCTAAAACGAATTTAAGGCAATTAAAGACCCGCACATATGGCAAAGAGCTATGCGGCCGAGCTATCCATGCGGCTGAAACACCCATGCGGCTGAACCATCTATACGGCTAAGCCATCCATGCGGCCGAGACATCCATGCGGCCAGCACATCATATGTGGCTAGAAAAATTTATACACAGCCATGCTTCTTATTCAAAGTATTTCAATTTTGTAAATTGAAAACTTTGAAGGGGGTCTTGTAGAAGCATGAAAAATAATCCATGCGGCCAGGGAACCCCATGCGGCTCAGAGATTCATGCGGCACAAGGGACTATGCGGCTCTAGACGTTCCATGCGGCTCAGAAAAGAAAGACACGAGGCTTGCAAACAGTTCTTTCCCCCGCCCTATACTGTATTAATTAATCTGACGGCTGACAGCTCTGACGACTGACAACCCTGACACAGAGAGGTAATTATGACTCCATCATAATGACAGACCCCTAAGGAAATGAAGGAGATCTCTGACATAATCCCTCGAGATCCAAAAAATGCTATGTAGCCTTGACACGTGGACAGTTCTATACGGCTCGAGCGAAAACTCCCTATGCGGCACAGGCCGAAGCTCCCCCTATGCGGTTCAGATCGAAATAGCCCTATGCGGCTCAAGTAGAGGTCCCCCTTATGCGGCTCAAGAAGAGGCCTCCCCATGCGGCTCGTAAAGATCATCTTCATGCGGCTCACTACCCATTATGTGGCCCAGATTATCATGTGGTTCGAAGCAGCCCTGACACGTGGCCAGTCTTATGCGGCTCAATCCTTATGCGGCTCAGATCCCCCTATTGGCTCCCAGGACACGTGTCTTAAGCTAATCAATTTTCCAGATTTACTGCAATCAAAGATTGGGTCAAATCCCAATAATCTGGGACACGTAGCGGAAGAATGAATTAAATTTATTCATTCAGATTCGTAGACATCAGCAGATCATCATGAGGGAGATTTATTCCAATCAGCATTAATTACTGATGAGATTTGGTGCAATCAACACTTAATGGCCCAGATTCATTACACCCAAAATTAATGGCCTAGATTGACCAATCAACAGGCCACGCCATTTCAAGGAGGTAATCATTGCAAACCCTAATGATTGTATTTCATTCTTATAAATAGCAGGGTGCCATTCCCTTGCAGAAGGAGAGAACAATCACGAACACCAAGGGGACAAAGATCAATCAACAGAGAAAGAGAGACCCCATGTTCGAGATCAGAGCGCCAGAGCACAAGGAGAGAATAGCCCGAGAGCAAAGAGAGCATTTCTTCAACGCCAAGCAATCTTTTGGAGCCAAGGCTGCATACCGATCATCCAAGGAGTAAGGCAGAGCGGCCGTCGCTTTCCCGAGCCTCTATCATCACCCCTCAGAATCTAAAATAAACAATTGTAGTTAGAATGCTGTACCTAGGTTTTCGTCCCTAGGCTTTCTTTGTACAAGCGAGTTTGTAACGTGAAGTAAAAGTCCAGTCCTCCCATAAAATTGTTCTGCTCTTTTATATTTCATGGCAAACACTCCAGATGCTGAAACAAACATGAAAAATGCACTCGGCATAAAAGATATACCTAGGAAACGACTGTCCAAAAGTCTAATTCCGGAACAGGGGCAAAATCATAATTTTGGGTCAAAAGAATGTCCGTCGTTGGACCCGTTTTGCACCAAAACGTGTGCCAAAGTCTATGGTCTCTAAAGTCGTCAAACTATATGTCTACGGATTCAGTTTGAGGAGAGAAACTCAACCGTATATCCAGTTTTGGATTCCGATGAGCCGCGTAACAAATTGCTCGTTTGAGTGGTCGCGGCGGGTCTGCCAAAAAGGGGTTCCAATTCGACCTTCTCAGAATCGAACCAAGCTTGGCACATAGGACCAAAATTTTGATCCGAACCTGTTGCCGCAAGTTTCATCTCGAATCGATGACTGTACACAAAGTTAGGGCAAAGTTTGCAAATTGGCGATACGGGAGTATCTTAATGGATACGGAATGATTTCGTCGCGCACACACGACGAAACTGAGTTCCGTCAGTTCCCACACGTCGGCAACGTCCATACGCATCTTTCGATGCATATAGCGTGTGACCATATCGACAAGTTTGTCATAGTGTACGCCGTATCGGACAAAATTCTAAATTTTTTAATGTTTTTAAAGCAGTTCTTCTCACAAGTTCATCGATCCGTAACTTCCTGTACAATAAATAAAAATTGAATCTACCAGATGGGTTTTCATCTCATATATGTTAACTAGGACAGTTTCATTTGTTTCCTACAAATTATTAATATCTGGGCCGAAATTACCCTTCCAAAGTCAGGGGTTGGTGTGTTTTCTCGGGTTCGTTTTCGAGGAATTTTCCTCTACTTTCCCAAATCTTTTATGTGACTTCCTATTCATTAGATTTTTTTTTTAATTTTTACGGTTTATAGATGGGTATGTTGTCTATGCACAGAAGTCGATTGATCAACTTTTTGTTTAGCAGAATCAAAAATATTTGGATTCGAAATAGGGTACCTGGGGTCTTCAAAAACAGAGGGTTCTCTGTTTCCCTGTCGGCTTTGGGCGGTTGGCCTGCGATCCGGTCGTCGACGACGGCGATCAGGCAGCCGACGTCGGGCATGGAGGTGTGGGGGAGGTCCTGGAGTCGGAGTTTGGGTTGAGGATGCAGTTTGATCGATGGTTTTTCCAAAAATCCCTATTTCTCGACTGCTTTTATAGGGTATTTAAATCTCCTATTTTTAATTGGATTTGAATCTGCAGGGTGCTAGGATTCGATATAGGTTTAAGTCGATTAGGTAGAGGGAAATCTAGCTAGGATTTTGTAAAAAATCACAAATCAAATGGTAAGATATGGAGAAGTTTGGATTTAAACTTCCTGTGAAATTTCTGATGTGCTCCGCTCAAACGTACGGGTGGGGAGCTGGTACTGTTCACAGGAACAGTTCTCCCCCTTTGCCTTTTTTTTACTTAAACATATATATCTCTAATGTATCCCTAGGCTGCCAATGCTCAGCCTTGCCCGCCCCTTTGCTGGGGTGTGGGCCGGGCCCCCTTTATATCTTTTTTTTAACAACTATAGAGATTTATGTCTATATATATATATACTTATATATATATATATATATATATATATATATATAAATTTTTTTTTCATAAACCAAACTTTATTGAGAGAAAAGGTTCATCAATTACAAAATATTGCTCTATCCAATTCCACAATGCTGCCAAGTAGTCGGAATAGACGGATGATGCTTGCAACGCTTCATAGCTTTCCCAATTTGTCGATGCACCTCATGAACTAGCTGGTCCACTGAATAAGTATACTCTTCATAGCGCTATTTATTCCTGTTTTTCCAAACCACCCAGCATACCGCCGCAACTACAATCTCCTTTAGGTGTATGTTCGGCCTCCTCCACCATATAGCAAATTCTGAACTCCTTGAGATGATTTGAAACTCATCTTTAAATTTGCGCCACACTTGAGACACCAAATCTCCATCTTTAAAAATATGTTGCGCAGTCTCCACACTAGAGGCTATGCAGCAGTGGCATTTCGAGACTAAGTGATACCCCATAGCTTAGATATTATCATCAGTTGGCAATTTGTTATGAAGTAATCGCCAAAGTAAAACCGACCACTTATATGGAATGCATGTGCTCCATATGTGTTTAAATTCAGAACGGACAGGAGATGGTATACGCGTTACCTTCCAAGCAGAAGCAACTGAGAACTTCCCTGTAGCCGTAGGCGACCAAGTCCAGTCACCCGAATCCAGAGAGATGATGTGATGATTAACCAGCTCCCTTCCTTGTATCAGCCGCTTCCAAACATAGAAGAATTTATGTGGAGTCCCTGCTGAATCCAGATCCTAAAATTTGCAGTATCTTGCTTTTATAAATTGCTGCCACAGTCCGTCTTGAGTCTTCAATTTCTACCATAATTTGACAGTGAAAGCGTCCATAGTGTCTGTTAACGCTCTCACACCCAACCCTGCTTCCTCTATCGGCCTTGCCATAGTACTCCAACTTGCCCAGATGTGCTTTTGAAGGCCGTCATGAGTACCCAGAAGAAACGAACAAACAGTCTTTCCAAACTGTTCAAGACGGCCTTGGGCGGATTGCAAGCCGCAATGGTGTACATTGGAATAGAAAGCAATACAAACTTTAATAAAGTCAACTTCCCGCCATAAGATAGAATTTTTTGTTGCCAACCTTCCAAGCGCCCTCTTATTTTAGCAATTAGATCCTCATATAGCCTTGTGGTCCGAACGCCAACTGCCATAGGGCAGCCAAGGTATTTGAACGGGGGTTGCTTAATGTCGAACCCAGTGATAGCATGAAGCAGCTCCTTACGAGCAAAGGTTGGCAATGTATAAATTGAAGATTTTGAAACATTAATAGATTGGCCAGAAACTCGTTCATACCTTGTCAAGACTCCATGAATTAGTTGCACTGATCGAATGTCCCCAGCAGAGAATAATAAGACGTCGTCCACAAATGCTAAATGGATGATAGCAGGACAACAACTTGGTGCATAATAATGCTTGAAAGAAGCATTCTCCACCGTCTTATTTAAGTTTCTGGATAACACTTCAGCTGCTATAATGAACAGTGCTGGTGATAGGGGATCCCCTTGCCGTACACCCCTGAAAGCTTGAAAATATCCTGAAGAAATGCCATTTATAATAGTGGAGTACCAGACATTATTAATCAGGCGAAACACCATACTAATCCAGCCTTCAGAAAAGCCAAATCTCCTCATAACTTGTATCAGAAAAGACCAGTCTAGCCGATCATAGGCCTTAGCCATGTCAAGCTTAATCGCAATATTACCACCTCTACTATCAGTGTTCATAAGACTCATCATTTCTTGAGCTAAGAGTATGTTATCGACAATCTCTCTAACCTTAACAAATCCACTTTGTTCAGGAGATATAATTCTAGGAAGTATCGGAGCAAGACGAAGAGCCAACAACTTAGAAATAATTTTGTTAAACACAGTGCATAAACTGATAGGCCGAAAATCAGGCATATACCTGGGGTTATTGTGTTTAGGTATCAATACCAAAGCTGTGCTTGTAATGGCCTTCGGCAATTCAAACCCCGCCATGAATAGAGAGATAGCTTCAGTAATATCCTCTACAATAATCGACCAGCAGCCCAAGAAAAAACCAACTATAAATCCATCAGGACCCCCTGCACTGCTATCATCCATGCTTTTGATAGTTTGCAAGACCTCATCCTTCGTAGGTGCTGCAGTTAGGTTAACAATATCCTTCTCGGACAATAGACGTGGAATGGCCTCCAAAAATGCAGCATCCTCTTCAACTCTAATACTTTTGTACTGCTCTTCATAGTAAGTATTAGCTACTTGTTGTATCTCCTTCAAATCAGTTTTGATGTTGCCTTCCGCATCAAGGATATCGTGAATGTGTAATTTACGTTGTTTGCTATTAACACACTCATGAAAATACTTTGTATTTCGATCACCTTCAATATCCCATCGAAGACGTGCCTTCTGTTTCCAAAAAGAATCAACATATGAATGACGTTGCTTTAGCACTGCGGTAGACCTGTCCAACTGCATTCGACTCTCCATTGTTCTATCTATCTCACAAGCAATCTCATCAGCAAGAACTTGATCCTCCGCAACCTTAACCTCCTGGAAAATGCCACCAAATTTATTATGACTCCACTGCGATAGCGCCGAACGACAAGCAGCAAGTCGATTGCACACACGGACCAAGCTATTAACATGGTTGGTAGAATGCCAAGCCTCTTGTACCAGCTGCATGAAACCCTCTTGTTTAGTCCAGAAATCAAGGAATCGAAAAGAACGTCGACCACCTTCTTGTTTGGAAGCCAATTTGATCATGAGCGGTGCGTGGTCAGACTCGGCCCTATTTAGATGTTCCTCCTTCGACAATAGGGCAATAGCAAGAAACTCCTGAGAAACCATCATTCTATCTAACCTCGAGCCCATTCTCTCCCCATATTTGGACTTAAACCATGTAAATTTACTCCCAACTATAGGGAGATCAGACAGGCCAGCAGATGTTTGGAAATTAAGAAATTCCTGGATAGATATTTGGCAAGGAAGATGTCCCCCAATCTTCTCATCTGTCCCAGATATAGCATTAAAATCCCCTCCTACTGCCCAAGAGAAATTGTATAGGGTCTGTATGTTAAGTAATCTATCCCACATCTCCCGACGACCCTCCTTCTTATTATGGCCATGCACAAAAGAAAACATAACAGGAGACATGAAGAACTCATTCTTAAATGTAATAGAAACTGCCTGATCACAAGAATCCAATAGAGTGATTGTACAACCCGGCTTTGCTAGCACCCATATATTATCCTTCTCATTAGCATAACCCTTCTCAAAACCAAGCTTCACCTGGTAATGAAGTAACTTAGTATTATCGACTTTAGGCTCCAGAATAGCCAGTAATTGAACTTTGTTAACCCGGCAAATATTTCGAAGTCTTTTAAGAGCCATCTTATTTGTAACCCCCCTAATATTCCAACACATGATGTTAAACATTGTTGGAGAATAGGTTTTTATCGGATTTAGAGAGTGTGGTGACCGAGCGTAGGACTCTATCTGTAGGTGCTGGTGGCTGCTTCTTACGCTTAGTCTTAGGTTTCTCCTCTGCTGCAAACATCCCAGCCTCTTCTTCTTCAACTGCATCAGCCCAGCTTCGAATTTTGCCATCCTCCTCACTGTCTTCTTCCGTACGAACTTCATCGTCCAGATGAGGAGCTGCAGGCTCTTGATCAGTAATATTTTGTTCATCAGAGACCAAAGGATCTTTTCCATTTTCTTCGTCTTTATTAGGAGACTGGACCGCCGTCCCATCAACCGGGGAAGCTACATTCATGGGGGCTTGAGTGACCGGATCCTGATCTATTATCTGGAGGGTATTAACCGGAGACTAGAGTGGCTGCGGACTAGATGTGACAATCCTCGTTGGCTGTGCCGCATCTTCCCTTTGGGCAATATGAATGAGTTCCTCTACTACAGGTTGTACACTTGTTGAAGCATGAATTGGAGGCTGAACATTGGTTGGTACAGGAGTTTCCTTTTGTAGAGGCTCCTTTTCTCGTTCTTTATGTTTAATTTTGCATGAGGCAAGTACATGGCCCTGATGACGGCAGTGAGAGCAGTAAAGTGGGGTCGATTCATACTCGATCAACTGCCAAAAACTGCCACTAGGTAAATTAATGCGGATACGATGCTGAATTGGCTTTGAAGCATCAATCTTCATAAATATACGAGCCATGCTTGGTCGAGATAACTCCGACGTAGCCTTGTCTATTTTGAGCGGTGTCCCAATTGCAGCAGCAATAGCAAAAAGAGCATCCTTGGCATACAGATGATGAGGGAGATTAGGTAATGTAACCCAAACTGGGATTTTAGAAGATTCATGCGTAGGAGAGAAATCTGGATCCCATTTGAAAATTTGTATAGGAGCCCTAGCGACGTACCATAACTCCTTAGATCGGAGCCTAAGAAAATCGAGTTCACTGGATGGCCGAATAAGAATGTGCTTCTCATCGATAACCCCCGCCGAGATGGATCCGACGAATTCAAAACCAGATAGCGCCTTCCTAATCAAATCGATTGGAGGCCTATTATGTGAGAACTTTCCAATCAAAGCGAATTTTAGAGGATCTGCTAATAGAGTCTCTTCCTCCTCCGTGAAGGAGATTGATGGAGATCCTTTGAAAGAAGCAATCGTCCGCGGCACAATGATAGGAATTGATTGAGTCGATCCCTTCACTGCCTCCGCGAAGGACTTAGCCGCCATACCCTAAGAGGTCAAGCAGTGGGGAAGCCACCAACCAAATAGTTTTGGTGGCTTAGAAGAACCCCGGCCCGGCCAAAGGCCACGCCGGCGTAGGTGGGGAAGATGATACTAGGGTTTCAGGAGCGGCAGCTCTTTACGAGATCTCTTTTCTATATGTATATATATATATATTTTTTTTTTTTCTAAACTACTTTTTATTCATGAACTGAGAAACAAAACAGTACAGCTTCTAAAAACTTCAACAAAAACTTCCCAAAAAAACATCAAAACCATAGCGACCCCCCCTTAATGCTTGCACTTGATAGAAGCTTTTTCAATTTGCCTCCGAATTTCTTTGATCACTAGCTCCGTAGAATATCGATATTCTTCGTATCTCCATTTGTTACAATTTTTCCAAAGAACCCATATCGTGGCCCCGACTGCAATTTCCTTTTGATGAAGCCTCCTGCCAAGCCACCATCTGTTGAGCCTCTGCATCAACGACGAAGACCCGCGTGCTTGAACCCTATATGCTCTTTGCAAATCACCCTAGACCTCCGTAGCCATCTCTCCTTCGTGGAATATATGATTGAGGGACTCCTCCTGGCTCTAAACACAACAATGGCACTTAGATGCCATACTAAAACCAAGTTTGACAATGTTTTCGTCCGTTGGCACCTTATTGTGAAGAACCCGCCACATGAGTATCGACCACTTGTACGGAATACACTTTCCCCATATGTGAACGAAGTGTGGGACAATAGGAAAGTGCCTTCGGGCAAGATCCCAGGCCGACGACACTGTGAACCTACCCGAAGTAATACGCCACCCCCATCCTGAATCATGCCGAATTATGAACTGATTAGCCAGGTACCTCCCTTCTAGCAATCTCTTCCAAACATGAGTCGCATTGGATGTAACCATAACCTCACTAGGGGGGAGCTGGGAACAATACTTGGATTTGAAAAATATAATCTATAGGCTTTCCTGAGTAGAGAACTTCCACCAAAGTTTTATAGTAAAAGCCGTCATCATGTCTTCCAATCTTTTAACCCCTAGCCCACCTTCTTCCTTCTTACGAGCAATATAATCCCAGCCAAGCCATGCTCATTTCGGGGCCCCTTGGAACGATCCCCAAAAAAACTCACTACAGATGGCTTCAATCCTGCGTAAAACAGAAATTGGGGGATTGTACGCCGCCAGAGTATACACAGGTATAGAGGACAGTACTGATTTGAGAAGAACAAGTTTACCTCCTGGGGACAGGGTCTTGTTATGCCATCCTTCAACTCTAGCCCTGATTTTATTGATCAACTCCTCGTACATGCTGGCATTACGATACACAGCCGCCATAGGACAACCCAAATAAGTGAATGGGGGAGTGTCAATTGAGAAACCTGTCCTGGAAGCCAGTTCAGACACCCTCTCAGCAGGAGCTTTATTAGAGACATCTAGAGAAGTCTTCGCCACATTAATCTTCTGTCCCGAAGCCGCCTCATAACGTCGTAACTTCTCCTGAATCAATGTTATCGACCTAATATCCCCAGTCGAAAAAAGCAGCACATCGTCCGCATATGAGAGATGCGTGATAGGTGCACATCCCCGAGGAGATATGAAAGGCGTAAAACCCTCCGTCGAAGGGAGTAGCTGTAAATTACGTGATAAAACTTCGGCAGCTAGGATGAACAGAGCGGGTGAAATAGGATCACCTTGCCGCACACCACGAAAAGCTTGGAAGTATCCAGCTGCTTCACCAATGATCAAAGGAGAAAACTACACATTATTTTGTAGACGGAGCATCATATCCACCCATTTGTTATGAAAATCGAACCTGCGCAATACCTTCAGCATGAATCTCCAATCTACTCTATCATAGGCCTTCATCATGTCTAGTTTAATAGCAATATTCCCACCCCAATGTTTCTTATTCATTTTGGCCACCATTTCTTGTGCAAGAATGATATTGTCTACAATTTCCCTTCCCTGCACGAATCTACTCTGTTCTGGAGAGATCAGTTTGGGAAGGAGCGGCGCCAGCCTGAGTGCAAGGGTCTTCGATATAATCTTATTAAGCACAGAACATAAACTGATTGGCCTATAATCCGTAAAGTATTTGGGTTGCTTAACCTTCGGAATAAGGACCAAAGAGGTGTTTATGATTGATCGGGGTAAGGAAAACCCGTCGAAGAACATGCCAACCGCCTCAGTAGTGTCATCCCCAATGATGTCCCAGGCTGAAATGAAGAACTTCAGAGTAAAACCATCAGGTCGAGATGTACTATTCATGTTGAGAGACTAAATAGTGTCCATGAGCTCCTTCTTAGTTAGAAGGGCAATAAGCCGATCATTCTCTTGCTCCTCTACTAAACTAGGAATGACATCTGACAAGTCATCATCATCCGAAATGTCACCTCACTCATACAAGGCCCCATAGTATTCCTTTGCATAATCTTTGATCAGAGTTTTGTCAAGGAGAACCGCCTCATTGTCTGTGGTGACCGAATGAATCCTTAAAGCTTTCTTCCTGTGATTAACACAATCATGAAAATTTGCTATGTTTTTGTCCCCATCTATGTCCCATTTAATATGAGACTTCTGCTTCCAAAAGGCTTCCTCTATTCGAACACACTGTTTCAAATGAGCAATAGCTAAAGCAAGTTTCTCCCTATGGAGACTTGAATTATCCTCCTCAACCTAAAGTTCAGCGGCCAGGACATCATCTTCTGCCTTTCGAACAGCTTGAAAAATATCACCATAGGTAGCCCTACTCCATTTGGATAGCCGCTTGCGACATTCATCAAGTCGAAGAGCTACCCTCGTAATCCCATGACGGTGGTCTACAGAGTGCCAAGCCTCATGCACGATGTTGTGAAACTCCTCGTGAGCAGTCCAAAGATCAAGAAATCTAAATTGCTTGACCCCCTCCGAGTCATTTGCAAGGAGCCAAACCAAAATTGGAGCATGATCTGATTCCGTTCGGTTTAGGTGGTCCTCCACTGAACACGGAGGCAATTGAAGCCAGGCATTGTCGACAAAAACATGGTCGAGACGTAAGGCACGTCTGTCCTTGTTGTTTGACTTGACCCAAGTAAAAGCGCTACCAGTAAAAGGTAATTCTGTAACTCCAGCTGCCAGCTGAAAATTTGCAAACTCCTGCATCGAAAGATCATCTGCAGGACGCCTCCAATCTTCTCCTCTGAGCGAAGAACAGCATTAAAGTCTCCTCCCACAATCCATGGCCATTGGTGAAGACTCTGGATGAGGAACAGCCTATCCCAGAGAAAACGACGACCTTCCTTCTTACCATCACCATGCACGATAGTGAAGAGCGACGTCACAGGCAGCAATGCGTCAGAAACCCTAACTGAAAGAGCTTGATCACAAGTGTCAACCACATCAATAGAACAGCCAGACCTCGACAGGATCCAAATATTACTTCTATCATTAGAGACAGCGAAGGAAAACCCTAGCTTAACTTTATAATGCTGCAACTGAGAGCTGTCAACCTTAGGCTCTATGATGGCGAGAAAATTGATTTTATTCACCCATAGCAGTACTTTTAATCTTTTAAGAGTCATTGCATTGGCAATCCCCCTAATATTCCAAATAAGGAAATTAAACATTAATGGATGGGGGATTACCAGAGGAAGCTTTGCATGCAGCCGAACGAGTTGTTCGATCGGATGGTTCCACAATTTTTTTTCCCTTTTTCTTCTGCTTTTGCAAATCACATGGCTCTGTCCCTGCATTTTGACTGCTCGAGGGGTCTTGGTCTCCAGGTGGGCCTTCGTCACTCTCTTCATGATCCGAGGGAGGATCAATCTCAGCAAGTTTATCACCAGTTGTACGAGTAAGGTTTTCCTCCTCATCGACCAAGTCGGACCATCTAGTTGGCATACCTCGCCATTCCCCTTCATCCAGATCATCTGGTGGTGAGGCTTCCTCCACTGGTTGGGTTGGAGTGGCCACCACCGCCGTCTCCATAGTAGATGCCAAACCCGTCATATCAGCCAGTTGAGGTGCCACGTGTTCAACGTTGGTTTGCTGTAAGCCAGGATTTTGAATAAAAGTGCTTGGGTTTAGAGCTAAAGAGACATGCATTAATGGAGGGTTTGGAGGTCCATCAGCGGTTATCGTGCCACCATCATTCACAGGAGTAATGACGGCAAGAGAAGCTGGCTGGTTATTAACCACGCGTGGTTCAGGGTTAACATCCTGACGCGTGTCCGGCTGATCATTAAGTACTGCTTCCGGCCTGCTTTCCTGCTGTAGAGATTTTCCTTTATTCTTTAATTTGTACGAGTCCACCGTATGCCCTTGGTGATAGCAATGGGAACAAAACAAAGGAATATTCTCATATTCAATATGCTGCCCCGTCCTTTTGAAAGGTTAATCCAAACCCGCCGTTGAATCAGCTTGTCTGCATCAATCTCGACGAATACACGTGCCATGCTCGTACGTGCTAACTCTTCTATAGGCCGATCAATCTTTAGGGCGGTGCAAATCGCATAGACGATTGCAAATAAAGCCTCTTTGGCATACAAGTGGTAAGGGAGATCTGGCAGATTAACCCAGACCGGCATGAGCGAAGACTCAATGGCAGGAGAGAAATCTGCCTCCCACTTAAAGACCCTCATAGGAGCCCTGGCAATAAACCAGATATCTTTGGACCACAGTCGAAGATAGTCCTCCTCAATGGAAGGACGAATAAGCACGTGCTTACGATCGATGACCCCTGCTTTGATGGAACCCTTAAACTCAAATCCTTGCAGGACTTTACGAATCACCTCGATGGGCGGCTCATTGTGAGAGAATTTCCCAATGAGCGCATACTTGAGTGGGGCAACCAGGGCCTCCTCTGCGGCTTCAGAGAAGGTAATGGACGACGCTCCTTTGAAGGAGGACACCGTGCGGACGGCAAGGCGAGGGGGAGCCTCGGCCCTATCCGCCACCACTTGTGCGAAAGATTTGGACAGGGAAGACGCCGGCCTGGCCAAGGCCAAGCCGGAGACGACGGACGAAACTCTCAGGAATCTTCAAAGCGGCGCTCTAGGGCAGAGCACGCTATCATATATATATAAAATATATATATATATATATATATATATATATATATATATATATATATATATATATATATATATATATATATATATATATTTTTTTTTTTTTTTTTGCAAAATAAAAAAATGGCTTAAAATGGATTAAGCATATAGGTATATATATATATATATATATATATATATATATATATATATATATATATATATATATATATATATATATATATATAAGTATATATATATATATATATTTTTTTTTTTAAGCATATAGGTATATATATATATATATAAGTATATATATATATATATATATATATATATATATATATATATATATATATATATATATATATATATTTTATATATATATATATATATATATATATATATATATATATATATATATATATATATATATATATACCTATATGCTTAAAAAAAAAAAAATTTAAGTATATATATATATATATATATATATATATATATATATATATATATATATATATATATATTTCTTGCATAAGTAAATGGCTTAAAATGGATTAAGCATATATATATATATATATATATATATATATATATATATATATATATATATATATATATATATTTTATATATATATATATATATATATATATATATATATATATATATATATATATATAAATATCCACACCTATATGCTTAATCCATTTTAAGCCATTTATTTATGCAAGAAAAATATAAGGAGTTTATTAGTAAATATGTAAAATTTATATATTTTATAGTAGACTACAATTAATAGCAATTTCAAACATGCACACACATAATATATATTCATTCATTAATTGTACTACTAAACTAGAAATAATAAATTTTCTAAAATAATATAATTATATAACAAATATAAATAATAAAAAAAAGTATAAATTATGGGGGTTTACATCCTACCCAACTTAAAGAAAATTTCATCCTCGAAATTAAACTAGGGTAGGGGGTCGAATGCATTGCAAGCAAAGAACTATTAAGGAACTAACATGGGCAAGGCATACTTTGGTTGTCGAACAAATACGGGTAAAGATTTTGAATGTCGTCCTCGCGCTCCCACGTAGACTCCCCTGGCGAGTGATGCTTCTATGCCACGCGAACAAATGATATAGATTGATACCCAACGCCTTCACTCGACGATCAAGAATGCCTACCGGTTGCTCTTCGTACGACAAGCTCGGTCCAACTGTGATCTCGGAGTGATCAAGCACATGATTGTCATCCGCCACGTACCTCCTCAGGTGAGATACATGGAATATATCATGCATTCCCTCTAGCGATGGTGGCAAGGTCAATCTATAGGCAACCTCTCCAACACATTCCAAGACATCGGAAGGCACGATGTACCTTGGACTCAATTTGCCACGTCCTCCGAATCGAATCGTATCCCTGGTGGGGATATCTTATATAAAAAGAATCCAAATTGGCTCCATGTCCAGGTATTCTTGGTTCGAGGCTCTACCCATCATATAGAAGTTGGCTAACCATAAAATCGTCATTACAAGACTTCTGAGAAGGATAATTCCTAAGGAGTGGTATGAGAATGTTTGGCCTTTCTGATCAAAGTCATGAACTCGAAGGAGCCAAGATTCCTTGGGGTGGTCCTTAACACAATAAGGAAATTTTTTTTTACCGATTTATACTGCTAAATTAAGGTCATGCTCCAGCAAGATGGTAGATATTGTATTGGTCGAAAAGGTATAGAAGGATTTCATTTTGGATGATCCATGGGTTTAATATATATAGACAGGACAAGACCTCTTAGAGGCAATTTATACCATCCTTCCAAGGTTAGGGTAGCATAGTACAGGTTCTGAATCGAGTGGTTGGCTAGTTTGGAGTCGAATTGGTTAGATAGGTGTTGTAAGTCTGAAAATGTGTATTCCGTGACTTTTGTGTATATGTAGTACACGGTGTCTTAATTTGGTGGCACTTTAGTGGTATGTGTGTAGTGGTTTCGAGTTGTTCGTAGCCATATACTGGGTCAAGGGAACCGAATCGAGGTTGGGTCTCTAATCAAAGTCGGATAGTACCTTGGTTTTATAGTAAGGTTTATATTTGGTCTTCATGACCCGGAAGTCGTATCATAAAAATAGAGTACAAAGGGACATGTTTGAGTAGGACTTGGTATGTGTCACGACCCGCACCCTGTGTAGGGGTACGAGAAGTGGGTACGTCCAGCCTACGCCGCAGTGTCGGCGGTAGAACGCTGTCCTAGGTCAATCATCTAACAATATAAAGGTACCTGTACAGTATATACACACCGAATGGAGGTGACATAACAGAACAGTCTCAATCACATCTAAAGTAGATACAGAATAGTAAAGGTAGATAGAAAGATCAAAAGCACAATGTAATACTATTAAGAGAGAGAAAATCTAAGTGTATAAGATAACAACTCAAGAACATCCAGCTCAATACAAGTCTCTAAATATAAACTACATCTCAGAACAACAACTGAAATTCAAATAACAATGCTGAAAGAAAAGCTAAAGCCTAGCTATCTAGCCTAGACTCTGGGAGTAGCATCCTGTACAGCAGCTGGGTCCTCCAGAGGAACCAGGTCGCAGGTGTCGTCTAATCCTGCTCCGTAATAGGTAGTACATAGGGCCTCCTCCTCATCCTCTGTAATATTTACAACAGGTCCAGTCAGGACAGGAGCGAGTACAGTACATCTCAACAGATCATAGCAGGTTAGAAAATATAATCATGCAGTAAAGTAAGATACATAAACTGAAGAAATACAGTATGTAAACAGAGAGAAACTGTAATAGAAATATCTACTATACATAGAGAACTAACAGTGACTAGTGAGTCAGAGTAAAACATAAACATATGAAAGGCATAGGAGACTCATGACTACAGCTAAGAGAGTGATTCATGACTACAGCTACTTGGATAATATTCACATGTCTATTTCTACTCCCCCATCCCCCAATCAATACACAAAGATCTGTTCAAGTTATGTTAAGATTCGTGAAACTTCACATGGCTCATAAAATGAGTGATACGTGAAGGTGATTCATGATGGCTCTGTGAACATGAGAGTACATGTGTCACAAGCGATTCCTGAATCAGAGGAAGCATAGAGATACGTGATGAATCGTAAAACGCACAAAACATGCAGTATCCGATGCTTTCGAGGGGGATAACATCTCATGAAAAGATCCATATAGTACCAATCCGTGTGACCAACGTGACAGTATCAAGTAAAGTAATTTAAAGCAGAAAAATAATTCTATGCAGGATATGAAATGATCAGAGAATGTACTCGCCTGGTATCTGAGTGTCCTAGATAAAAATACTGTCCGAGGAGTGGTGTCTGGCTCCTATTTTGAACAACACAAGTCATAACATGTCCAGAATAGTAAAATGAAGTTCTACTATGCACTCTACATGAATCTAGGTCAATTCTAGACTAAAGTCAACCCTGGTCAACTTCAGTCAACTATCTAGTCAAAGCTAGGTCAACTTGGTCAACCTAGACTCAATCAAGTCTCACTAGGCCTAACCAGTCTACCCTAGCTAAACACACCTCATAACTAGGCTATACAAGCCACAACCACACAACACTTCTATGAACAAGTATGCATATAGGTACTTATATGTATAGGTACATATACAAGGATTAAACCAGGCTTGTATAGGCTATTGGCCTATACTTGCATGGCCCTTAGAATACATCCATAGAAAAGTGCTCATAATATCATGTGAACATAAATAGAGGTATAGAGAGGGGCATATTTATAGGTACATGTAAATGTGTGTGTGAAAGAGTGAATATAGGTTGTGGGTGTGTTAGAATAGTATACAAGTGTCCATGAATTTAGAAGTGTACATGTGTGTGTGCATTTGGTTATAGGCATGTGTGTGAGTCATGAGGGTGTGAAGAATAATGTACTTGTGTCACAGATATTGGGGGGTACATGTGACTGATTTTAGAGTGATAGAAAAATCTATGGGGGTTAACTAATGTGTGTGTGTTCATAAATGCTTGTGTGTGTGTAGGCTAGAGGGTTATGTGTGCAGGAACATAGGGGTGAGCAGTGAGGAGTGTGGCAGGAAATCAGAACAGTGATTGAGAAGGAGGAAAGTGTGTATGTGTACCATAAGACAGTACAAAAATGGAATGAAAACCAATTCAGTTTCAGGTATTCATTAAATTCTAAACTAACATGTATCCATACACAATTCAAATCTAAACTGAATCTCAGGAATTCTCAAGAAATTTCATTTCTCAGTGAATTCCTAACTGAACTTAGGTTATCATTTCAGTTTTAACATTAAAGCAGTTTATCATTGAAACCCTAGGGATTACAGGTGAACTCAAGTTAACTGTTGATCGAACTCAGTTTAAAAATAACTGAAAAGAAAACTGAAAATCTCAGGAAATCCCATTTTTCAGTGTGTTTGTGTATGTTCTGTGTATAGGAATATAAAATCTCAGGTTTTTCAAACATGTATCAGTGAATGACAGTCCTCACTGGAATTTGAACTCCCTTCCATCCATCCATTCAACAAAATGAAACCCTTGTCTCCTAAATAGGATATATGATGTGTAGTAATTAAAACCTAACATAAAACATGTTATAACTCATTAAACGAATTTCAAACAGGAATAAGAACAGTGAAACATATCACTGATACACCACAGTTTCAGAATAAATAGGGAATTCCCATTTGACATTGAATTATCATCTAATAATTTATGAAAAGGGTTGGTAATTAATAACAACATTGTGTTTGTGTCCTACTACTTGTTCGTGTCCCAACAAGTGGACACGAGTGTGTCCAGCATACTCGAACACATACGAGTGCACTGCACAGTGCACAGTGTCGTACAGCGAGTCCAAGGACTCGTGCACTCGACACAGGCCACGTGGTGACACGTGGTCGTGCATACGTGTAGCCCACGTATAGGGCTACCTAGTTATCACCCTGAATCGTGTCTGTAGGTGTCGTGTCCAAAGATTCGAAGCCGTATCAGTGAGAATAATTCACGTTTACAGTACTGTTTGCCATGAAATATAAAAGACCAGAACAATTATCGGAGGACTGGACTTTTACTTCATGTTACAAACTCGATTGTACAAAGAAAGCCTAGGGACGAAAACCTAGGTACAACAATCAAGTACAATTGTTTATTTTAGATTCTAGGGGGTGACGATAGAGGCTCGGGAAAGCGACGGCCGCTCTGCCTTACTCCTTGGACGATCGGTATGCAGCCTTGGCTCGGGGAAGATCTGCTTGGCGTTAACGAAGAAATGCCCTTCTTGCTCTCCTCGTGTTGCTCTTCTGGCTTCTCTCTCTCTTTGTGTATTTTCTCTCTGATTATTAGGGGGGATCTCTCTGTGTGTATATTTCGCAAGGGAATGGCACCTTACTATTTATAAGAGTGGGGGCCTCATTAGGGTTTGGATACTTGCCCATTCCTAAAGTGGCGGCGGCCTGATGATTAACCAATCTGGACCATTGGTCTTGAACGTGAAGGATCTGGGCCATTAATATGGATAGTGTTGAATCCTGTGAATGATTAATGTTGATTGCTTTAAATCTTCATAATTGATTATGTCAAGCTTGGATCTCTCACCACGTGTTCCATTGGCTTGATTATGAATGATATGGCCTGATCTCATTAATTATGAGGATAGCGTTAAATATGATTATTGGGATCTGGTAAATCTCTGATTAATTTAATACCACGCATCCTATAATCACCCTGCTACCAGCTGTCATGTCATGGGGGCAATTGAATCTCTGCCACGTGTGTCACGACCCGCACCCTAGAGTAAAGGCACGAGACGTGAATACGTCCAGCCTACGCCGCAGTGTCGGCGGTAGAACGCTATCCTAGGTCACAACATCTAGCAATGTATATAACTAACAGTTTATACTCCCCGAATGGGGGTGATATAGCAATAGAAACTCAATCACAACTAAGAAAGATATAGCACGATATGAACAGAACTCAAGGAAAGAAATAGATAAAACAGTAGTCTAAGATAATCCCAGCAATACAAGGTCTCAGATAAAAGAATATATACAACTGATCTCCAAATAAAGAGTCTAACTAGAACATGATCCAACTACATAAAGATAATAGCCTAACTATCTAGTCTATGCAGTAGGGGGAAGGCCCTCAGCTACTGCTGGATCCTCCTGAGGGTCCAACTCACAGGTGTCATCTAGGGCTGCCCCGTAGTAGGTGTCCAGGCAGTCCTCCTCCTCGTCCTCTGTAATATTTTCAACAGGTCCAGTCAGGACAGGAGCGAGCACAGTACATCTCAACAGATCATAGCAGGTTAGAAAACATATAACATGCAGTAAAGTAAGATACAGGTACTAAAGAAAAATAGTATGTAAACAAGAAGAGCTGTAATAGAAATATCTACTATACATAGAGAACTAGCAGTGACTAGTGAGTCAGAGTACAATCATGAACATGTAAATGGCCTGGGATGATTCTGATAAGACACTAAAGAATGATTCTGATAAGAAACTACTGGTGTATTATTCACATGTCCACTTATATTCCCCCGTACCCCCAATCAATACACAAGGATCCAGCCAGGTTCTGTTATGATGCTATGTAATAGACCCCGAAGGTGATAGACCCCGAAGGTGATAGACCCCGAAGGTGATACATAGTAGTCCCACAAATGGGATAAGGATTCTAGGAAGACTCTACGATCATAAGAGTATATGTCGTAAGTGATCAAAGAACCAATGAAGCATATGATACGCCATGCAAGTGAAACGCACAGAACATGTAGTACCTGATGCTCCCTAAGGATAATATCTCAAGAAGGGATCCATATAGTACCAATCCGTGTGACCAACATGACAGTACAAGTAAAGTAATCTACTGCAGGGAATAATTCTAAGCAGGATATGAAATGATTAGAGAATGTACTCGCCTGTATCTGAGTGTCCGATATGAATCGTACTGTCCAAGGAGGGGTGTCTGGCTCCTAATCAGTACAGCACAAGTCACAACAAGTCCAGAATAGTGAAATGGAGTCCTACTATGCATTCTACATGATTCTAGGTCAATTTAAGCCAAAGTCAACTCTTGGTCAACTCTGGTCAACCCTAGAAGCCAAACTAGGTCAACCAAGTCTAGTTGAATCTAAACTAGGCTATTCCAACCGATACTAGCTAGCACCATGCCTAGCAAGGCTAGGCAAGCCTATACAAATTACATCACAAAATAGCTTAGCTAAATTCTAGAGCCCTTATCTAGTCTACAACCTCACTATACCCATACATTAACACCACACAATAATATAGTACATAATCTAGGCAAAAAGTAAACCTATATCACTAGCTAACAAGGAAATATATATATAGATATATATACATTCACACAATACCACATCTACATATTGTATATGCCTTTAAGTAATCATGGCCTACATGTAAGGAATATAATATAGAGAAAGAGAGAGAGAGAGTGCCAGTGTGTGTATATGGCATACAGGAAAATAGTGTCAACAGTGTGTATACTTGTGTGTGATCAGGTATTCAGTGAGAGTACAAACAGTACTAAAATGTGTGCAGGAATTAAATATGTGACAGTGAACAATATGAAGAATTGTGTGTGTGTGTACATTGGCTAATAAGTGTGCAGGAAAATACTCCAAACAGTGAGCAGTGAAGACAAATACTGTGTGTGTGTGCCTGTGCTAGTAGGCAGTGCAAACAGTGAAAGAAAAGGGAAAACATGTCTGTATCCTTGTGTTCACAGGAAGACATTGGCAGGAAACAAGTAAAGAAGAAGAGGACAGTGGGTGAGAGTGTTCCCAGGAAACAGTTAAACCAATCCCAGGTTTTGAAATCTCAGATTTTGAGAACAAGTCTCAGTTAGAAAGAAAGGATAGGAATTCAGTTCATGCTCTTTAATTCAGGTTTTAACAAATAACCCAAACCAATTCCCAGTTCAGTCCACATAGAGAACATTCAAAACATTTCAATATGAACCCAAATCAGTTTGAAGAATATTAACAGTGAACTAGAAAAGTATCAGTTCATGATATATTATGAACATCCACCTATTGACAGTCCATCAATTTAACACCAATTCATAACCATGCAAGACAATGTATATAGGAACATGATTAGAGTATAACTCAGCAATTAATCATCACACTAGGATTTAAAATCATTAACAATATTAATTTAGAAAAATGGAAATGTACAGGTAAATAATTGACAGTATCAGACATTGATTTTTATAGTGAATCAACTAGCAACTAATGAATCATGAATCTAAAGCTTGGAAATATAAACACCCCTCGTGCACAACCCCACACATCATCTCGTGTCACCCATAGGCCGACACGACGTGTCCATAGCAAGAAAACACAGAGTTATACACATACAGTGCACTGTCAGTGCACTGTCTCGTGCACACGTGCACTTGTGTCGTATGCACGACACAGGACACGAACAGATCTCGTGGTGACACACATGGGTAGCCCACCTATAGGGCTACCTCATGGGCCCACTGGCTTGTGTCTACGAAGTGTCAGGGTCGGACACGAGACCCGTGTCAGTGGGGAAAACCCACAGTGCACTGTCTCAGCCAAAACACGTGCACAGCTAAAATCTACGTAGACACGACACGGGGACACATGGGGCTTGACACACGGGGTGTCAGTCATGGCCCCATGCCATGTGTCAAGTTTCGTGTCGTCGTGTCCAAACGACTCGTGTCGTGTCCGCTACAGGGCCCGATAGGCAGGGGATCCCTGTCGCAGCGCGCGACCGTGTGTGCGCGCATGTCCACAACATCAAACCGACACATGACGACACAGAAATCAAGATACAAAGACACGAAATAGTAAGCTAGAACAAAACTCTATTTCCTATTCAAAACAAAATCGAAAATAATACAAAATGCTCATTGAGGCATTTTGTCAAATACCTAGGACTAGTGATTGATACGTGTCCAAAATGGACACGAATCCATCGACACTAGACACGAACCTAATCCAGACCTTAGGGGGACCCTTAGGGCTTCTTATTGGTGAAGACTACATGAAATTTCATGGAGATTTGAAGAAATTACCTCCTTGTGAACTTTCAATGGAAAAAGCCTCTTCCTAGCTCTTTGCTTGGTATCCCAATCAATTCCAATCAACACCAAGCTGAACCAAAACATTCATAACAGCAAGAAGGACAGATTTAGAAACTATTGCAACTAATTTGGGGATTTTAGGACCTATAAATGATTTATAATGAATTTATTAAGACAAGAACTCACCTTCTTGAAAATAGGGCTCTTCCTAAAGAAAAGAGGCAACCCTAGATTTGGGAGGGGTTTTATATGGTGGGAATCCCTATGTTGATAGAGTGGCCGGCCACTAGGGCTTGGGGTTAGGGTTTAGTCATATGGTTGGGCCTTGGGCCAAGTTACAAAGCTAAATGTAGATTAACTTAAATAAGGTTCTAAAACCACAAGTCATGACTTATGACTTCTAATCCTATTTGCTAAGATGACTTAAACCAAGTGCTAGGCTAGGTTAGACTAGAGTCACTTGACCTAACCATGGCACACTAACTAGGGTTAGCTTCTAGGTAGGTCTACAAAGTCAACACTAGTCAAAAGTCAACATAGTCAAACCATTTCAAATAAATTCCTAAAAATTCCCATAAATTCTAATTAATTCTAATAAATTTAAAATACCCCAAAAATGACAAAAATACCCTCACACTAGAAATGTGGTAGTGACAACGTGTCTTAATGGTGGACCCTGCCAGAGTCGTATGACATCCGTGAACCGCATAAGACAGTGTCTCGATGAGCCGCATAGATATAGTACTTGCGAGCCGCATGGGATGGTTTCTTGGTGAGCCATAGGAAGCTGATCTCTGCCAGCTGCATAAAGTTGTTCTTCGATTGAGCCGCATGGGATGGTTTCTTGGTGAGCCGTAGGAAGCTGATCTCTGCCAGCCGTATGAAGTTGTTCTTCGATTGAGCCGCATGGGAGTAGCCACGTGGCAATCTTGGATCGTATCAGAGATTTTCTTATGTTCCTGAAGAGTCGGTCATTATGGCGGGACCATCATGACACTTTATGTCAGAGCCGTCAGCTGTCAAATCATGGCATAGCATTAAATAGGGCCATTACTCGATGGCCAGCTGTGTGAAGGGATCCCACGGGGACACGTGGTGATGATCGAGCCGCATATCTCTGTTGGTCATTTGTGAGCCGTATATACTTTCGAGCTGCATGAGGCTGGAAGACTCTTTGAACCGCATGGGACTGTCCTATGTAAGCCGCATGGATTCTCCTGTCCCGAGCCGCATGAGGCTGAGGGTCTTTCTGAACCGCATGGGACTGCCCCTGTATGAGCCGCATGGGGTTCTCCTGCTCCGAGCCGCATAGACCATCATTCTGATATTTTCCATGCTTCTACAAGACCTCCTTCAAAGTTTTTAATTTGCAAAATTGAAATACTTTGAATAAGAAGCATGGCTATGTACCCTTCTAGCCGCATATGCTACGCTGGCCGCATGGATATCTCGACCGCATGAATGTTTCAGCCGCGGGGGTCTGTCAGCCGCATAGCTCTTTGCCACGTCTTTATGCATGTAAATCTTTTTGAGACAGAATCCCAAGAGCTTTAGTCTTTAATGGGCTAATTTGGCTCGATAGCCAAAGAGTCGGTTACGTTGCACGAGGCATCGGTCCATAATTTTCTGTCTATAAATAGAAGGGCAGTTGGACGATCTTTCCTCTTAGACTCTTCTCGACTCAGATTCTTACCGCGTCCTTTCTTCTTCTGATCATCAGACGACAATGGCACCCAGGGCTTCTAAGGCTGTGAAGAGGGCTGCGGCGAGGAGTAAGAAATTTGCTGCGTCCTCGACTGTCGTGCCTCTATTCGTCTTGACGTCCATATAGCCATCGAAGGTGGGGATTATGTAGTCGGTTGAGTACTTTGAAACCCTAATAGAGCCTGCTTTGCTGCATGCTTTATGCGTAAGACTTTGACGTGAACTTCTCAAATTATATGGTCCGCATACACTTTCCATGACTGAGCCGCATGGGGGTATACCCCATGTCAGAGCCTGTCACCCCCAGTTTTCACAAACAGGGGTATTTTGGTAATTTTCCACTTTAAAAATTATTTTGGAATTATTTAATTATTATTTGTATTATTTTGGGGTTATTTGAATCGGGTTCGAATTTCAACTCATTCCGACTTGTTTTGACTTGTTTCGGGGACCTGGGGTAGTTTTGACCTTAGCGGGCCCACACACTAGTTAGCCATGGCCCACATGTTAGATATTTTGGTTAGAGACTAGACTAATTATTTTTAGTTAATATTAGTTAGAGATTAGTGGTTTCGGTTTGACTAAACTACCCCCGACTTAACCCTTTCCTATTTTCTAGCTAATTAAACCATTGGAGGGCAAACTTGTAATTTACCAAATAGGACAAAAAGGACTTGTGACCGGCCACTAGGTGAAGGGATGGGGAGGAGAGAGAAATCACTTTCCCATTCTTTCTCATCCACTTTTTCTTCTTCTTCTCCAAAGGCTCCTTCCACTTTTGAAGCTTCCCATTGATTCCTTCTCCAAACCAAGGTAATTTCTTCTCTAAACTTGTTTCTTTTCTCATGTAGATTGGTTAGAAATCCATTAGGAATGTTTCCCATGGTGGTGTCCCCATTAGAGACCATTTTTGTGTCCTTTGGATATTTCTAGGGGTGTCCACATGTAGGTTTGTATCCCAATAGGAGAAACCCTCTTTTGGACACATGAATATTGTTCTAATATTATTTTTGTGTTGTTCTTCCATATATTCCAGATTTTTGCACATTTTAGAATGAGTTTATTCAAGTACCTAAATGTATCATATTCTTCTTTCATTTGATTATATTTGTGTGGTTATATATATATTTCTATATATATATATATGGCTTATATATATATTGGGGAGTATATGGTAATGTGTTTGTGTGGTTTTGGTGTGTCCTAAGGGACAGCCATGGTCGGCCAAGGATGGGGGGAATATTGGTGTTGATGTTGGTGTTGGTGTTGGTGTGGGTGTTGAGGTTAGTAGTGGTGGTGTTTGTGTGTTTGTTTGTGAGAGTTGTGAGGGTTAGATAGAGTGGTTAGTGGAGCGATAAGGGGGAGGTTGTGCTACTGAAATCACAGCTATTAGGGGGCATGACAGCCCCAAAAATTAGCCCCTATTTCCTAAGAACAGCCCCTACAAGTTGCCCCACAAAATCAGTCCATAAACCCCTTGAAAACCCATCCAAAATCACTCCAATTTCACCCTTCATAGCCACCAATTCACCTATAGTTATGCCCACTTTTCATGTCCAAACGACAGTCCCAATCCCACTTCAAAATCAGTCCACCAACATCCCAAATCTGTCCATTTTATTACCTATGTGTGTGTGTGTATTTGTGAGATGTGTGTGAGTGTTTTGTGAGGTATTTTGAGTATAGTTTAGTATCCTATAGTATAACCTATATCTAAACTAGTAGAAAACCCATTAGGAAACCTATAGAGAGGCCTATTAGAGTGTGGTATCATGTGAGGGTGAGTGGTGTTGGTGAGTGGGATAATGAAAAGGATAAATTCATGATATAGGTAAGGTAATGGGTAAAGGGTTAGCATGTGTCCTAAGATGGTCTAGATGCTTAGGATACCCAAATTTTTTGGTAGGTAAACCTTAGATAGGTTGATATCTAGCTACCCTAAGGAGCCTAGGATAGTATCATGGGTATTTGCAAGGTTTCATTGGTAATGGGCTAGGTATCGGGATTTACCTTGGAAGGGTAAATGCTGGTTTTGCCTAGAAATAGGATATTTGTGTTAGAAGCCTAAGATAGAGTCAGGACTTGATTTCCGTGGTTGGTAACGATCAAATATGGTACTCAAAGACTAGTTTTGACGTCGGTTGACCTTTTTGACCAAAAGTCAACAAAAGTCAACCGAGAGTCAAACTTAGCCTTTAAGCGACCCGATTTGACCGAAACCAACCCAGAGTTGACCAGTTGACTGAAAGTCAAAAGTTGGTCAACATTAGACTAGTTTGACCTAGGGTTGACCCAGAGTTGACCAGAGTTGACTTTTTGACCAAAAGTCAATTGTAAGTCCACCGTTGATCCCGATTGACCTAGTTTGACTTAGAATGACTCCCAGTGACCTAGTATGACCTAGTATGAACCAGTATGATCTAGTATGACTCAGTTTGACCTAGATTGACCTAGTATTGACTTAGACTTGCATTCATGGCTTGTATTAGCTTCCTTTTTCAGTATTTAGCCCTGTTTGACTCATAGTATTTTATTTTAGGTCTGTGATCACTCTGAGCGTCTGTTCACTCTATCAGCTCAGGACCACAGGCGAGTACATTCACTGATAGTTTTCATTGTCTTGATATCTACTATATCTGATTCAGTCGTAGTGTTTTACTTGATTCCCGACACGACGGTTCACGGACTAGTATACGTCGGATCCTGTCATAAGATGTTATTCCTGGACTTTCTTGGTATACGGGTATGAGATATTTCCGTGTTCCTGTACTTGTATAGACACCGATTCCTAAGGGGACTTGTTACCCTCTTACGGAACCCCGTGTCATGATGTGCCATGTCCGGATCCGTGATACTATTCGGGGATAGAGAGGAATTATTAGGGGTTATGTGATCAAAGCCTCCGTGTGTTACTATATATTGCTAGCGCCACCCTCACCTCACGTAGGGTGTAGCAGATACCCCGTGCCGGTTATCTAGGTTGGCCGGCATGACCCTTTTCAGAGATTTTTGTGTGATTGCCGGGCCAAGTGGATAACCTTTTTCTTGCTTCCTAGCCGATCACATTTTGCCCTAATAGTTCAAATCACTTTTTATTTATTTGTTGTCATATCTTACATTCCAGTTCACCTTTACTTACTGTACTTTCACCATGCTATGATTCATATTCTCTTATGCTCTACCTGACTTTTATATTGTACCATCATGATGGGACTAGGTTCTGTTTGAAAGAAGGGTTACAACCTCGGTCTTTGTTTGGTTTAAGGGTTGTAACTCGGCTTTCAAATGGTTCCCAAGTCGCCTATATTCTTTGTCTTGTATTTTATTATTATTGTCTCTTATAGTATTTCTCAATTCATATGGAACTGCTGTTGGTGTTTTGTACTTACTCATTTTCCTGACAGGATACCGTTGATAAATTTTATAGATGATTTAGAGACTGATTGCCCGACTTACTACGGGATAGAGTCTGATGGACTTGACCTAGACAGGGGCTTAGTGGTAGAGCCTCTAGACTTCGTTCATCCCGAGTAGCCTAATTTTAGTTAGGTTTGCCTGGCCTACGAGCCAGCTAGTTCATTTCTGTTGTAGTATCTTTATACTTATTATTATTCTGAGACTCTGGATTTTATGTTAGCTGTGACTTGTGGATATTTCTGGACTCGTTTCTTGCTTTATCTATCATATCACTTTTCCATGCTATCTACCTTAGTTTTGACATATGTGATTGAGACTGTATTGCTATGTTCCTCCGTTCGGAGTGTATATACTGTACAGGTACATTTATCTATTTAGTCGTAGTATTTACAGACCCTATATACAGCGTTCTACCGCCGATTTTGCAGCGTAGGCTGGACGTAACCACGTGCTCGTGCCCCTCTTCAGGGTACGGGTCGTGACACGTTTTTGTGGTGGCCCATGCAGGTCTGTGTCGCAACTAGTGCGAACTCGTAATGGTGCTCGACTTAGAGTGCTAATTATGAGCCTGCAATTAGGACGTAGGATTAGGGTATGATAGGAGTTACTCAATCACATGTTAGGAGATTCTGATCTTTTGATTACCATGACAAATTCTTTTTGCATTGAATTTAATTGTCCGTCTTTGATATTCCTATCATGTGCCATATTGATTTCTTATTTCAACCTATCCTCATGATGACGATTACTCGCTCTCAGGCAGCGGGTTCTAGCGCTGTACCAGGGAGGCCCGATCCGGTGGGAGGTCTTCCACCTCCAGCTGCGGGAGCAGCAGTGGCAGATCGGACAGTTCTTCCACCTCCGACAGCGGGAGCCACAGCTGAGGGAGATGCTACCATAGTTCCTGCCCTTTTGACGGGAGAAGCAGCAGCAGCAGCGACGATTCCGAAAGGTCTTCCACCTCCAGCAGCGGGACCGTCTATGGTTATTCCAGATGTTCTTCCACCGTCGCCTCCGATACCGGTAGATGCTCATGGTATGATGGCCCTACTGCAGCAGATGCTGCAGACGCAGAGAGCACAGGCAGAGGCACAGCACCGTTAGGCAGAGGTACTACGACAGACGATGGAGAACTCGTACCGGTTAGCTATGGCAGCAGTGGAGAGAGGTGCACCGGCTACAGTTCAGGGAGCACCAGCACAGCAGCAGGGCCAGGGGAGGCCCGGTACGCATCTCGACTTCAGAAAGATGAACCCGCAGGATTTCAGGGGTACCGAGGGTATCCTATACGCGGACGACTGGCAGAGGATGTCCAGCGGAGTCTGGAGTTGGCAGAGGTTCCGAGAGCTCTGTGGGTGACTTCTGCAGCGAGCCAGTTCTTCGACATAGCATTGACTTGGTACCGCACGGATCCGCGTGCGTCAGTGAGAGGTATATCTTGGGAGGACTTCAGGAAACTCTTTAAGGAGAAGTTCTACCCAGATGTAGCCTTGACAGCTTTGGAGGGGCAGTTTGCCAGTCTGGTGCAGGGGAACTCGTCAGTGGATGAGTATGCAGCGGAGTTCTTCCGTCTGAGCAGGTTTGCACCCAGTTTGGTTCAGGATGAGGGGTGCAAGGCCCGGAAGTTCAGGAGGGGTCTCATTAATGCAGTGTACACTCGCACATCTGGGCGACGAGATGCGACATTTGAGCAGATCTTGATGGAGGCTCAAATTAAAGAGGAGGACTTCGGCCTCAAGCCGAAGAGGAGCAATGACGCTTTGGGATCCAGTTCGAGTGCAGGGCCAGCGAAGCACCCACATTTCCAGCAGAGGTAGTTCCAGTAGCATAAGCCTCAGTTGCAGATGTTTTCCATAAATAAATTCACTTTATTTATTATATATCTGGGAAAATTACAACTGTAGGAATCCGATCTAGAAGATGATCGCTTTATCCCTTGGACGATGCGAAGAAGAAAAGCTCTCAAAATTGTAACAGCAATTTAGATATCTGTGTATCTGTACAATGAATGAGAAAAGAACTCTATTTATAGAGTCAAAAATAACTGAAAAAGATAACTGTCTTCACAGCCTCTGCATAGTTGAAAATCACGCAGGATTTAACATACGCAGGGTTGTGAGCAGTTACTGGACGTGGCCTGTAACTGTTGGACACATGGCAATCATACATGAGTCGTGTGCAAGTTACAGGACACGTAGGCGAGAGATCAGTGGCATGGCTGCCACGTACTCCAATTTGATGAAATCCACGCAGACTTGGATCAGAAAGCACCCTTATCCACGCAAACTTAGGGGTAAGAAGCTTCAGAATCCACGCAGACTTGGGTCAGAAAGCTTCAAAGTCCACGCAAACTTGGGGGCAGAAAGCTTCAGAATCTATGCAGACTTGGGGCAAAAAGCTTCAAAATCCACGCAAACTTGAGGAAGGAACATAGAAGTTCAAAATACACGCAGACTTGAGCAGAAGGCTCAAAATATACGCAAGCTTGAGGCAGGACTGCCAGCTGTCTTGATTCGACGTGCCTCGACTGACACAAAATCTCTGACAGTGATTACTTTGTCAGTCGCATTAAATGACAAGAAGCTCTTTTGGTACACCAACTTGATGAAGGCTGAGTCTTGTTGAAGAAGATTTCAAAAGTCACGCAATAGTCGGCTGTGATCTCTCGAGTTCCGTGCATACGTGGCATACGAGGAGACATTCTTCGACTATCCTACTGTCAGTCATAATGACGTTTCTGACAAATGATGAGCTGTTACTAGCATGATTTTTAAACATTTGTCCTGATCAACTCAGCATGACTTTGAGACTCCGTTCTGATCAACTCAGCGTGACTTTTATTTTTAAGGCCTACAGCAGATCCAGTAGGCACCGGTGTGTACCCAGCAGCATCAGGGTCAGGGTCAGAGACAGAGGCCAGGGCACACTAGACAGGTGTGCAGGAAGAGATTGGGCACCTGCTTATACTGTGGGGCGTCCGATCACCAGCTGAAGGACTGCAGTCTCCTAGGGGCTGCGGACAGAGGACAACCAGCCAGAGGACCAGCAGTTCAGCAGAGGGGTCCTCCACTTCAGACTCAGCAGCAGCATTTTCAGCAGCACCAGAGGGGAGCCCCTGTGGGCAGAGTGTTTGCCCTGACAGCAGAGGAGGAGGCAGAGCCAGTAGGCGATGTGGTGGCAGGTCATGTTCTTCTCGATTCATTTTCTGCGTTTACCTTATTTGATTTCGGTGCCTCGCATAGCTTTGTGTCTATCTCGTTTGCTCTGAGACACAATATTATTGCTGAACCCTTGGGTAGTACTTGCAAGATATTGACCGGGGGAGGCATCATCCTGGTCAACAATATCTACAAGGGCGGAGAGTTACTGTAGGAGGCCGAGTTTTGGGTGCATACTTGCTCGTAATGCCCCTTCCGAGGTACGATATGGTACTTGGAATGGATTGGTTGAGCACGCACCATGCTACTATAGATTATAGAGGTGGTAGGATTTTGTTTAGGCCGTCCGGAGAGCCAGAGGTTGTGTTTTCCAGAGGAGCAGCTGAGCCGGTAGATGGGTTCTGCGGAGCTCTACTGGCGGGGCAGGCATTGTCGCATCCGTTGATTGCTGATTTCATGGATGTTTTTCCAGAGGAGTTGCCTGGGATGCCGCCGGATAGAGACATTGAGTTCTCTATAGACCTAGTGCCAGGTGCTGAGCCCGTTTCGCAGCACGTCTATAGAGTCAACAACAGCGAGTTGGCGAAGCTGAAGAAGTAGGTCGACAAGCTGCAGGACAAGGGATTCATTAGATCCAGTTCATCGCCTTGGGGAGCGCCAGTCCTGTTTGTACCGAAGAAGGATGGTACGATACGTATGTGTATTGATTACAGGGCGCTCAACAACCTTACTATCAAGAATAAGTACCCATTGCCGAGGATCGACGACTTGTTCGATCAGCTAAGCGGCGCCAAGGTGTTTTTGAAGATAGATCTGAGATCCGGCTATCATCAGCTGAAGGTGAAGAAGGAAGACGTTCCGAAGACAGCTTTTCAGACTCGGTACGGCCAGTATGAGTTCACAGTGATGCCATTTGGGTTGACCAACGCCCCAGCTGTGTTCATGAACTTGATGAATAAGGTATTCCATCAGTACCTTGACAAGTTCGTGGTGGTCTTCATAGACGACATCCTGGTTTACTCCAAGACGCCAGAGGAGTACGAGGAGCATCTGAGGATTGTGCTCGAGACATTGAGGAAGGAGCAGTTGTATGGGAAGTTATCGAAGTGTGAGTTTTTCCTAGACCAGGTCGAGTTCCTGGGTCATGTTATGACCGAGCACGGGATCTCAGTAGACCAGAAGAAGATTGCTGCCGTAGAGTCTTGGTCTACGCCCAGTACAGTTGCCGAGATTCGGAGCTTTCTGGGATTGGCAGTCTACTATCGGAAGTTTGTCCAGGATTTCTCGCGTATTGCGAAGCCGATGACTAGACTCACCAGGAAGGACGTGGAGTTCGTCTGGACTGAGGAGTGTCAGGCCGCCTTCGATGAGCTGAAGAAGAGGTTGACATCAGCTCCTATCTTGACATTATCGTCTGGGATCGGTGGTTTCTCGATTTACAGCGATGCTTCTGGTCGGGGTCTGGGTTGTGTACTTCAACAGCACGGGAAGGTGACTGTCTATGCATCTAGGCAGTTATGTCCTCATGAGAAGAACTACCCGACTCACGATCTGGAGTTAGCCGCTGTCATCTTTGTCCTGAAGTTGTGGAAACACTATCTGTACGGAGAGCGGGTTGAGATCTTTACTGACCATAAGACCTTGAAGTACGTGTTCACTCAGAAGGAGCTGAACATGAGGCAGAGACGTTGGCTCGAACTGATGAAGGACTTTGATATCGCCTTGCAGTACCATCCAGGGAAGGCCAACGTAGTCGCAGATGCCTTGAGCAGGTATCCAGTGGCTATGTATCTGACATCAGACCGTCATCTTTTGGCGGATCTGGATAGTTTGGGAATCGAGGTGATCATTCCAGGCATGGAGGTGCAGATGTGGGGCTTGCAGATTCAGTCTAAGTTGATGGACAGGGTCAGATCAACGCAGTTTGATGATGTTGTCCTGAGGAGCATCAGGAAGCAGGTGCAGATAGGGCTGCTTGATGATTTCTCCATTGCCGAAGATGGGTCGCTGCGGCACGGTGCTAGACTGTACGTTCCGAGTGGAGAGCTTCGGAAGGAGGTTCTTCAGGAGGCTCATCGCTCTCAGTACTTTATGCATCCTGGTGCCAACAAGATGTACAGGGACCTGAGAGAGCACGTTTGGTGGTACGGCATGAAGCGCGAGGTAGCTCAGTTCGTATCTCGCTGCTTGGTTTGTCAGCAGGTGAAGGCCGAGAGGCAGAGGCCTGGTGGATTGCTACAGCCACTACCCGTTCCCGAGTGGAAGTGGGAGCACATTACCATAGACTTTGTGTCCGGACTTCCACGATCTCCAGGAGGAAAAGATGCGATTTGGGTCATAGTTGATAGATTGACCAAATCGGCCCACTTTTTGCCTTTCAAGGTTGGTTTGTCTACGGAGAGGCTGGCTGAGCTGTATGTTCGTCAGATCGTGAGATTGTACGGAGTTCCGGTGAGCATAGTTTCAGATCGGGATATCCGATTCACTTCCCACTTCTGGAGGAGTTTGCAGGCTAGCTTGGGCACCTCGCTCAAGTTTAGTATTGCTTGTCATCCCCAGACAGACAGGCAGTCGGAGAGGACCATCCAGACCTTGGAGGATATGCTTCGCACATGTGTGCTAGATCTCGGGGGTTCTTGGGAGGACCATTTACACCTGGTAGAGTTTGCTTACAACAACAGCTACCAGGCCAGTATAGAGATGTCACCATTTGAGGCTCTATACGGACGGAGATGCCGTACTCCCTTATCTTGGGACGATGTTGGCGAGAGGGTGCTGCTTGGACCAGAGATGGTGGTGGATGCAGCTGAGAAGGTCCGGCTTATTAGAGACAGACTTCGGGTGGCTCAGGATAGGCAGCGGCATTGGGCTGATAGCCACCGAAGACCGTTAGAGTTCGAGGTTAGTTTTAGTTCCTGTTTGTGCTTGTTTGTGTTTTGTCTGTCCTGTGTGCTAAGTTTGTTTTATGTCTAGGCTGGCGCTATGGTGTTCCTGAAGATTTCTCCGACACGGGGCACGATTTGTTTTGGCGTGGGCGGGAAGCTTAGTCCGTGCTACATCTGACCTTTCACCATTCTTGAGAGGGTCGGTACAGTGGCGTACCGGTTAGACTTGTCGCCTATGCTAGAGGGGGTACACAACGTGTTCCATATGTCGCAGCTGAGACGGTACGTGGCGGACCCCAGCCATGTATTGGATCACTCAGCGATCGAGGTAGGGCCTACTCTTCACTATCCAGAGCAGCCGGTTGAGATTCTGGATCGTAGGAAGAAGGTGCTCCGGAACCAGGTGATCCCCCTGGTTCGCGTTGCATGGAGGCATCACTCTCCAGGTGAGTCTACCTGGGAGAGAGAGGATGACATGCGGGAGCGTTTTCCCTATCTCTTCGAGCCCTGAGGTATAATTTCTGTTTCTGCATTGTGATTCATGGTATGTTAGTTTTAATTTTGAGGACAAAATTTTTTTTAAGGTGGATAGATTTGTCACCCCCAGTTTTCACAAACAGGGGTATTTTGGTAATTTTCCACTTTAAAAATTATTTTGGAATTATTTAATTATTATTTGTATTATTTTGGCGTTATTTGAATCGGGTTCGAATTTCAACTCATTCCGACTTGTTTTGACTTGTTTCGGGGACCCGGGGTAGTTTTGACCTTAGCGGACCCACACATTAGTTAGCCATGACTCACATATTAGATATTTTGGTTAGGGACTAGACTAATTATTTTTAGTTAATATTAGTTAGAGATTAGTGGTTTCGGTTTGACTAAACTTCCCCCGACTTAACCCTTTCCTATTTTCTAGCTAATTAAACCATTGGAGGGCAAACTTGTAATTTACCTAATAGGACAAAAAGGACTTGTGGCCGGCCACTAGGTGAAGGGATGGGGAGGAGAGAGAAATCACTTTCCCATTCTTTCTCATCCACTTTTTCTTCTTCTTCTCCAAAGGCTCCTTCCACGTTTGAAGCTTCCCATTGATTCCTTCTCCAAACCAACGTGATTTCTTCTCTAAACTTGTTTCTTTTCTCATGTAGATTGGTTAGGAATCCATTAGGAATGTTTCCCATGGTGGTGTCCCCATTAGAGACCATTTTTGTGTCCTTTGGATATTTCTAGGGGTGTCCACATGTAGGTTTGTATCCCAATAGGAGAAACCCTCTTTTGGACACATGAATATTGTTCTAATATTATTTTTATGTTGTTCTTCCATATATTCCAGATTTTTGCACATTTTAGAATGAGTTTATTCAAGTATCTAAATGTATCATATTCTTCTTTCATTTGATTATATTTGTGTGGTTATATATATTTCTATATATATATATATAGATGTATATATATATATGGCTTATATATATATTGGGGAGTATATGGTGATGTGTTTGGGTGGTTTTGGTGTGTCCTAAGGGACAGCCATGGTCGGCCAAGGATGGGGGGAATGTTGGTGTTGATGTTGGTGTTGGTGTTGGTGTGGGTGTTGAGGTTAGTAGTGGTGGTGTTTGTGTGTTTGTTTGTGAGAGTTGTGAGGGTTAGATAGAGTGGTTAGTGGAGCGATAAGGGGGAGGTTATGCTGCTGAAATCAGCAGCTATTAGGGGGCATGACAGCCCCAAAAATCAGCCCCCATTTCCTAAGAACAGCCCCTACAAGTTGCCCCACAAAATCAGTCCATAAACCCCTTGAAAACCCGTCCAAAATCACTCCAATTTCACCCTTCATAGCCACCAATTCACCTATAGTTATGCCCACTTTTCATGTCCAAACGACAACCCCAATCCCACTTCAAAATCAGTCCACCAACATCCCAAATCTGTCCATTTTATTACCTATGTGTGTGTGTGTGTATTTGTGAGATGTGTGTGAGTGTTTTGTGAGGTGTTTTGAGTATAGTTTAGTATCATATAGTATAACCTATATCTAAACTAGTAGAAACCCCATTAGGAAACCTATAGAGAGGCCTATTAGAGTGTGGTATCATGTGAGGGTAAGTGGTGTTGGTGAGTGGGGTAATGAAAAGGGTAAATTCATGATATAGGTAAGGTAATGGGTAAAGGGTTAGCATGTGTCCTAAGATGGTCTAGATGCTTAGGATACCCAAATTTCTTGGTAGGTAAACCTTAGATAGGTTGATATCTAGCTACCCTAAGGAGCCTAGGATAGTATCATGGGTATTTGCAAGGTTTCATTGGTAATGGGCTAGGTATCGGGATTTACCTTGGAAGGGTAAATACTAGTTTTGCGTAGAAATATGATATTTGTGTTAGAAGCCTAAGATAGAGTTAGGATTTGATTCCCGTGGTAGGTAATGATCAAATATGGTACTCAAAGACTAGTTTTGACGTCGGTTGACCTTTTTGACCAAAAGTCAACAAAAGTCAACCGAGAGTCAAACTTAGCCTTTAAGCGACCCGATTTGACCGAAACCAACCCAGAGTTGACCAGTTGACTGAAAGTCAACAGTTGATCAACATTAGACTAGTTTGACCTAGGGTTGACCCAGAGTTGATCAGAGTTGACCAGAGTTGACTTTTTGACCAAAAGTCAACTATTAGTCAACCGTTGATCCCGATTGACCTAGTTTGACTTGGAATGACTCCCAGTGACCTAGTATGACCTAGTATGAACCAGTATGACTTAGTATGACTCAGTTTGACCTAGATTGATCTAGTATTGACTCAGACTTGCATTCATGGCTTGTATTAGCATCATTTTTCAGTATTTAGCCCTGTTTGACTCATAGTATCTTATTTTAGGTCTGTGATCACTCTGAGCGTCTGTTCACTCTATCAGCTCAGGACCATAGGCGAGTACATTCACTGATAGTTTTTATTGTCTTGATATCTACTATATCCGATTCAGTCGTAGTGTTTTACTTGATTCCCGACATGACGGTTCACGGACTAGTATACGTCAGATCCTGTCATGAGATGTTATTCCTGGACTTTCTTGGTATACGGGTATGAGATATTTCTGTGTTCCTGTACTTGTATAGACACCGATTCCTAAGGGAACTTGCTACCCTCTTACGGAATCCCGTGTCATGACGTACCATGTCCAGATCCGTGATACTATTCGGGGATAGAGGGAAATTATTAGGGGTTATATGATCAAAGCCTCCGTGTGTTACTATATATTGCTAGCGCCACCCTCACCTCACGTAGGGTGTAGCAGATACCCCGTGCCGGTTATCCAGGTTGACCGGTATGACCCTTTTTAGAGATTTTTGTGTGATTGCAGGACCAAGTAGATAACCTTTCCCTTGCTTCCTAGCCGATCACATTTTGCCCTAATAGTTCAAATCACTTTTTATTTATTTGTTGGCATATCTTACATTGCAGTTCACCTTTACTTACTGTACTTGAAGAACAGTTTGGCAACTCTAGAGGGGGGGTGAATAGAGTATATATGTATAATGACCAATTAAAAATTAACTCTTTCACTAACAATGAATAATCAGAGTAAAATGCGGAATGTAAATGAAAGACAAGAGAGCATACGCAAACACAGCAATTTTAACCTGGTTTCCCTCGTGGAGGACTAGTCCAGGCCTGAGAACTCTAGCTCAGGATTAAATCCACTATTTGTGAAATAGTAGCTTACAACCCGTGCCTTTACTTCAGAAGAGCACGTCAACTTCTTACAGAGAATCGCAGTGGCGATTGCTTGGAATTGTCCAAGCGATTTCTTCACTCTTGCACAAGAATCCTAAATGAGAGATGCTGAGCACTCGAGACTTAGGAGGCTTGTGGCTAGTAGATGAGAAGGGTATGGCTTATAGAGCTTGTAGGAGAGAAGAGAAGAGAAGATTGAGTGATTCAAAATGAGAGAATTCATGCCCTATTTATACTGATTTTAGGGACAGAATTCGGCCAGAATTCGGGTAAGGAAATTCAAAAATTTGGCCGTTGGACAGCTAGCAAACAGCTAACCCTAAAATTAGGGTTCCTGATTTCTAGGGGACAGAGTTCGGCCCGAACTCTGTGTGGAGGCAGAGTTCGGCCCGAACTCTGTCTCCAGAGCACAGAATGGTCCTAAGAGGGACTTGTGGGCAATTTGGTTTTGGTGGAGCTTGGGATTTTTGGGTAGGCTTGTAGACTAAGTTCCAAGAGCTCAGCATAACTCAGAGTACATAAATCTAGACTCAATGAAATCATAAAATACAGACTCCAGAACACACTGAGAGCTGAAGACTGAGCTGTCATCTGTCTTGAACTGAATGCAGTCGTCGTGTGTCGTATTGAATTAATACAAGTATTATTTGGTCAATGTAGTCAATATTTGGTTGACTGTGACTTTGTGTCAACAATCTCCCCCATATTGATAATTGACAAAATAATATATATATATTTCAATATTCATACCTGGACACAGTTGATTGTAATATAGCTCCATAGCTCCCCCATAAACGATGCCTGAGCTAAGCGAAAATAGCTCCCCCATAAATCATGAGCGGTGTCGAGCTAGAAACTAGAAACTATAGCTCTCCCCCGTACAAAATGCATAGTACCTGTGATCTGATAGATAATATTTTCCAGAGCAAGAAGCACAGATATACACAGATATACGAATGCATAGAACCAGTAATAGTTTCCCAAAACAAAAATATACATATGTTTCTCCCCCTTTTGGCAGTTAGCAATATAAGAAGCAATGAATAGTAATGCAACCACACTAAGAGAAGAAACAGTATAATTTTAAGCAAAATAAGCACTGACAGAGAATGATAATAAAGATAGATAATGTCATCCACCAAACCAAGTGGCCAACTCATAAACAGAGTACATAAAACCAGCTACATAAATCCATGATAAACTAAATAACTGAAAGCAAAAGTAACTAAGACCATCATCAGTAGTAGCAGCAGCAGATAGTAGCCAGTCTCCATCATGGAGCACGAGAAGGTCCTGGAACATCTGATGGACCATGGAAGGAGCGACGAGGGTCCACAAAAGCATCATCCGGATCCATGTAACGCATAACCCACGGATCATCAATGCGATAACCCGCGCGCGCTGGATCCCTCTCCATGGGAATGTGCAGATGCTGAGACAGAGAGTACCGGATATCATGCAGAGAGTTGCCGAGAGCACTCATCTGCAGAGTGGTACGATAGTCCAGCTGTGTCCAGCGATCGTCCTCAAGAGTAAAACGATCCCGGAGCATGGTCTGAATGGACTCAAGAGTGGCAGGTGGAGGTGGTGCATCCTGACCAAAAGGAGGGGCGTCAGGCTCCTCATCAGCAGAATGCTCAGATGACTCAGAAGCAGCGACAGGCTGAAGGCGTCGTGCTTTGGATAGAAAAGCAGGTGCAGGCAGGAACGGACAATCATGGATAGGAATGATGAAAGCACAAAAAACTAAAGGAAGATAGAGAGGATAAACCAAAGCTCTTGGTTTCTTCCGACAGTTGATCATCCAATCCATCATAGTCCGTGGAAAGTTGAATGGAATACGATAGTGGAGATGATATAAGGCGGAGATCTCAAGATAAGTGACTTCATCTGTTGAGCCAGCCTTGGGTAAGATGGTGTTAAAAACCATTCGGTGAAGCTCATAGAAGTAGGGGTTGAGATGCTTGGCCATAAGTTTGCGAGGACTTATGTTAGGAGCACATAATTCCTCCTTGAATCCTTCAAGAGAAGTATCGCCAACAAATTGAAATTGACGTGCTTCCACAAGTTTATTCCAAGTATCAAGATTAACAAGATCAAGAAAATCCCCCAACTCAGAATCATTGAAGGCGATGTCAATACCGGCAACCCGGGAATAGATGTGTGTTGCATCAAAAGTTAAATTGCAATAGAACATTTGGATTGCACTACGGTAGATGACAGATTTTGAAGCAACTAAAGCATCCAAACAAAGATCATGGAATAAAGACTCATATTGAGAAAATATTGTGAAATTGATGGGATGGCCCCCAAACACCGGACGAGTCCTAAAATCGCTAAACCATTCATTAGAGGCGTCTAGCGATACAAATAGACGGTCGTCGTATGTGTTAGGGTCATCGGGACTCGGCGGATTGAACAACGGATGAATGGGGTGTTGTTCAACTACTTGTTCAATCGGAGGAGGAGGATTCGAAGAGGAAGCACCCTCGGTTCGGATCCTCTTCCCACGATTGGGCAAGCGTGGAGCCATTTACAAGAAATTGGATAACTTGAAATGGAGAGAAAGAGAGAGTTATACCTGAAAATAATGTCAAACAGTTGAAGAGAACGTTGAAAAACCCCTTTCCCTTGATTTTGAGAAGAAATAGAGTCCTCTAGATCAAGAACTAGGGTTAGGGTTTGGAAGGAAGAAGATGGAAGAGGTGGAGAAGAAGGAAATATGGGAGGAAAGAGAAGGAATCCCGACATAAAGTAGGGCTTTGTCTTTGGTCGGGTGAAATATTGACCATAGGATTAGAAAAGATCCAACGGTGGAGCCAGATCCCGATTCTGGAACCTAGGTACCGAACTCGGCCCGAACTCTGATAGGGGCAGAGTTCGGCCCGAGTTCTGGTTCAATAGTCCAGAACTGAAAATAGGCAAAAGTCAGGAAGAAAATGTTTAATAAATAAACAAAATGATAGTCGGGGAAAACAAAGAGTGTTGAATGCAAATAAGAGGTATACAGAAAGTAGAATGAACTTTTAGAAAATATCAATTAGGCAATATTAAATCGAAACAAGCCATATAATAAATAAGGACATATACTGCAGTTCAATAGTCCAAATTTGCCATGGGTTAGCTGCAGGGGCCGGATCCCAGCTAGCGGTAGTCCTGAAGACTAGTGCACCGTGTCGCTTAGGCTTTTACGCCTTGTTGTCAGAAGGGCCCTTTCGGCTTGTACCCATACCAAATTCTTCGTAAAGGAATCACAATATACTCGATATTTACGCAGGTGAGTTTCAATTTATGACTGCTTCATCTAAGATTCCAAGTTCACGACAAAGAAAATTAAAGCGCTCTTCGGATAGTGGCTTAGTAAAGAAATCTGCTAGCTGATGATCAGTGTCAATAAATTCTAAGTTAATCGTGCCATTTTGCTGATGATCACGCAAAAAGTGGTGTCTGATCTCAATGTGTTTAGTGCGTGAGTGACAGACAGGGTTCTTAGTCAAATTTATGGCACTAGTATTGTCACAGAATATAGGAATATGCATGAAAGATAACTTATAGTCTTCAAGGGTTTGCTTCATCCACAGAATCTGTGCACAACAACGCCCAGCTGCTATATATTCAGCTTCTGTTGTGGATAGTGCGACAGAGTTCTGCTTCTTGCTAAACCATGAGACTAGAGCCTTTCCTAACAAATGACACGTGCCGCTCGTACTTTTACGGTCGACCTTGCATCCAGCAAAGTCAGCATCAGAGTAACCGATGAGGTCAAATGATGTTGACTTGGGATACCATAGGCCCACTGTAACCGTACCCTTAAGGTATCGAAAGATACGCTTAACCGCAGTCATGTGAGATTCCTTAGGATTTGCTTGATATCTAGCACATAGGCAAACACTAAACATGATATCGGGGCGACTAGCAGTTAAATAAAGTAAGCTGCCTATCATACCTCGATACTTACGTTGATCAACAGGTTTGCCGCTCTCATCTGGTTCGAGTTTGGTTGAAGTAGCCATTGGCGTGCTAATTGGTTTGACGTTGTCAAGGTCGAACTTCTTCAGCATGTCCTTGGTATACTTCGATTGACAGATGAAAGTTCCATTTGTCAGTTGCTTTACTTGCAGGCCAAGAAAGTAGTTGAGCTCTCCCATCATGCTCATCTCAAATTCTGTCTACATACACTTGGCAAATTCTTGACAAAGAGTTTCATCAGTAGATCCAAAAATAATATCATCAACATAAATTTGAATTAATAGAATGGTGTCTTTGAAAGATTTGATAAACAGTGTAGTGTCAATTTTCCCTTTAGAAAAACCTTTCTCAAGCAGGAAGCTGCTTAGCCTTTCATACCAAGCTCTGGGAGCTTGTTTAAGGTCATAAAGCGCTTTCTTTAGCTTGAACACGTGGTCGGGAAATTTGTGATTTTCAAAGCCAGGGGGTTGTTTGACATAAACTTCCTCCTTAATAAAGCCATTCAAGAAAGCACTTTTAACATCCATTTGAAATAATTTAAAGTTCTGATGATTGGCAAAAGTACAAAGCATCCGAATGGATTCTAGTCTAGCAACAGGAGCATATGTCTCATCGTAGTCGATACCTTCCTCTTGGTTGTATCCTTGAGCTACTAGACGAGCTTTGTTACGTGTGACTGAACCATCTTCATTTACTTTGTTTCTAAACACCCATTTGGTACCAATTATTGAGTGATTAGCCGGTTTAGGAACTAGTTCCCATACTTGGCTTCTCTCAAATTGGTTGAGTTCTTCTTGCATAGCAGAGATCCAAAATTCATCAGTAAAAGCTTCAGAAATGTTTTTAGGCTCTACTTGTGAAATGAAGGCAGTGCTAGCAACAGAGTCTCTTAATGATGATCTAGTAGTAACTCCACGTGAAACTTCACCTATGACTAAATTTTCTGGATGAGAAGGTTTGAATGAGAATTTCTTAGGCAAACCCTCCAGAGAATTAGTTTCAGTTGAAGTATTCATTGGAGTAGAGGAAGTTGATGGCACAACATCATCATCAAGAGTACTTACTGCACTGTTATCTTCATCAAAAGTCACATTAGTTGACTCCTCCACAATAAGTGAGCGTTTATTGAAAACTCTATATCCCTTACTTTTGGCAGCATAACCAAGAAAGATACCATCGTCAGCTTTGGCATCAAATTTGCCTAAGTTGTCTTTGGTGTTAAGGATAAAACATCTGCAGCCAAAAACTCTGAAATAAGAAACATTTGGGGTTCTCCCAAACCAAAGCTCATAGGGTGTTTTCTTCGAAATGGGACGAATAAGCACCCTATTCAAAATGTGGCATGCTGTACTTACAGCCTCTGCCCAAAAATATTTCGGAAGAGAAAATTTATTCAACATGACTCTAGTCATATCGCCAAGAGTCCTATTCTTCCGCTCCACAACACCATTTTGTTGAGGAGTTCTAGGACAAGAAAATTCATGATCAAAACCATTTGCATTACAAAAACTTTCAAAATCTGAATTTACGAATTCGCCTCCATGATCACTTCGGATTCGAGTAATCATGTAGCCTTTTTCGTTTTAAACTTTATTTACAAAAACTTTGAAAACAGAGATAGCATCGCTCTTATTAGCGAGAAAGAAAACCCAAGTAAATCTCGAAAAATCATCAACAATAACAAAAGCATATAGTTTGCCACCAAGACTAGCTATTCTACTAGAACCAAATAAATCCATATGGAGTAATTGCAAGGGTCTAGTAGTACTTACAGAGTTGATGGAATGAAATGAGGATTTAGTTGCCTTGTTTAGTTCACATTCGGCACATACCGTGTCCTTTTTGAATGTGATGTCAGGCAATCCTCTCACTAGCTTCTTGGTAGAAAGCCTGGATATAGCATCCATGTTGGCATGACCGAGACGCTGGTGCCAAAGTAGTCGTTCGTCTTTGTGGGCATATAAACATCTACCTGCATTGTTAGTATTTATAGAGAGATAGAAAATATATATATTGTTCTCTCTTTTCCCTTCAAAAGCAATGTCTCCTGTTGACCTATCGTAGATGTAGCAACAGTTTTGTCCAAAGTTAATATCATATCCATGATCAGCAAGATGGCTAATGCTGAGCAGGTTATGCTTTAACTCGGTCACTAGGCAGACATCCTTTATAACAGGAGAAGGAGGATGACCAATGATACCGTTACCTATTATGTGCCCTTTGAGATTGTTACCGAAGGATACGTATCCTTCTCTTTTCATCGATAGTGATGCAAAAAGATTTGCGTCTCCCGTCATATGTCGCGAGCATCCACTATCGAGAATCCACTTACTCTCAGTTGAGGAGGAAAGGTCCACCTACATCAAGAGTAGATGTGACCTTTGGTACCCATTTTCTCGAGGGTCCTGAAAAGTTAGTTTTTGGAAACCAAGCATATATTTTCTTGTCTACCAGTCTTCTAATTCTACACTGTGGTGAGATGTGTCCATGTTTTCCACAGTAAGTACAGATGGCATTTTTATTTATACTGGGAGCATGAGAATGATATCTATGAGCAACAGGATGAGGATGATTTGGAGAGTTAGCATGGTAATGATGACTATGCTTAGAGTGAGTTACATGATGATTATGTCTGTGTGTCATAGCATGATGATATTGATTGTGAGGAGTGGCATGCTGAAATTGTCTATATGGCATAGTGTGATGTTGTGGCATGATATGATGATTTTGCTTATGTGGCATAACATGATGATTTTGTCTACGTGGCATGGCATGTTGATGAGGTATGGTATGATGACTTTGTCTATGTGTAGAGTGATATTGGTTGTGTCTTTGTGCAATATGATGAGTATGGGGAGTATTTTTACGTGCATACGGTTTGTGAAAGTTTGTGTATATAAATGCATGGTTATGTGCTGTATGAGGGTGATGTGGTTGACTAGCATGAGTGGTGTTGTGCTCATGTGATTGGGTTTGAGGTTTAGCAACCTGTTTTCCCAATTTGATTTCTAATCTTTTAGAAACAGCTTGTAATTCATCAACCTTAATATTTAAGCCATAAATCTTAGTCATAGAAATCTTGTGTCTACTCTTTTCTTCAGCAAGCAATGTGTTGAGAGTAGTGATGTCTTGAGTTTGTTGCTCAATGCGTGCTTCAGCATCATGTAAGCTTAATTTAAGCTTGGATACTTCATCAGTGTCATTTGTGGGAGATGTGTTTCTAACATTATTAAGAAGCAAGGAAATTCTTTGTATCTCATCTTCTAGACTTTTGATTTTGTCCTTGGCATGCTTGTATTTACCGATAACCTTTTTGTGATCATCAAGTAAATCGGTGAAAGCATCGCCAAGTTCATCAAAAGAGAAGTCATCTAAAGTTTCGTTTGATACCTTGGTGGAATTTGCCATGAGGCAAACATTTGCTTTGTCTTGAGGAGAGTTCTTTTCTTCCTCGGAGTCACTTGCTTCGCTTTCATGCCAGATGCTTGTGTTGGCATATCTTTTTGATGAGTTCTTCTTGTAGGGCTTTTCATACCGGTTGCTCTTCTTTAAGAGCGGACAGTCTCTTCTGACGTGTCCAGTCTTTTTGCAACCATAGCAAGTTGGCTCTTCTTCATCGTCTTCTTGTGGTTCCTTCTTTCTTTGATTGAAGCGAAGGAATTTCTTGAAGTTACGTACCATGAGAGCTTGGTCTTCATCATCTGAGATATCGTCTTCAGTCTCATCGTGATCAACCTTTCGTCGATGGACTTTGAGTGCTATCTCCCTGGTCTTCGGAGCAGGCTCTTCGAAGTCCTTGAGGTCAAGCTCGTGAGTCATGAGCTTGCCCATCAAAGTCTCCATAGACATACTTGTGAGATCATTTCCTTCTATGATGGCTGTCACCTTAGGGTTCCAAATCTTTGGTAACCCTCTGAGTAGCTTGCGGATCTTCTCATGGTTTGAGTACTGCTTACCAAGCGAGGATAACGGGTTGATGATGTCGAAGAATCTTGTAAACATTTGAGTGATCGTCTCATTTGGCTTCATCTTAAAGGCTTCGTACTCTTGAGTGAGACGGCTTATCTTTGATTCCTTGACTTGAGTGGTTCCTTCATGCGTCACTTCCAGAAGTCTCCATACTTCATGAGCAGTGGTGCATGTAGAGACCCTGTTAAACTCGTTCCTGTCTATAGCACAGAATAAAGCATTAATAGCCCTAGCATCTAGACTTGCCTGTTTCTTCTCCTCGACAGAATATTTGTCGTGTGGCTTCTCAATGAGGTCACCATCGACAACTATTCTGGCGGGCTTTTTGTAACCGTCAGTTACGACAGTCCACAGGTCAAAGTCTAGAGACTTCAGATAAAAACTCATCCTTGTTTTCCAATATGTGTAGTTAGTCCCATCAAATAGGGGAGGCCTATGAGTGGACTGACCTTCACCATGATTGGAGATCAAGGATTGTGTGGTTGCCATGGATCAGCTCTTAGGATGTTAGTCCTTATAAAGAGAACAGAGCTCTGATACCAATTGAAGAACAGTTTGGCAACTCTAGAGGGGGGGTGAATAGAGTATATATGTATAATGACCAATTAAAAATTAACTCTTTCACTAACAATGAATAATCAGAGTAAAATACGGAATGTAAATGAAAGACAAGAGAGCATACGCAAACACAGCAATTTTAACCTGGTTTCCCTCGTGGAGGACTAGTCCAGGCCTGAGAACTCTAGCTCAGGATTAAATCCACTATTTGTGAAATAGTAGCTTACAACCCGTGCCTTTACTTCAGAAGAGCACGTCAACTTCTTACAGAGAATCGCAGTGGCGATTGCTTGGAATTGTCCAAGCGATTTCTTCACTCTTGCACAAGAATCCTAAATGAGAGATGCTGAGCACTCGAGACTTAGGAGGCTTGTGGCTAGTAGATGAGAAGGGTATGGCTTATAGAGCTTGTAGGAGAGAAGAGAAGAGAAGATTGAGTGATTCAAAATGAGAGAATTCATGCCCTATTTATACTGATTTTAGGGACAGAATTCGGCCAGAATTCGGGTAAGGAAATTCAAAAATTTGGCCGTTGGACAGCTAGCAAACAGCTAACCCTAAAATTAGGGTTCCTGATTTCTAGGGGACAGAGTTCGGCCCGAACTCTGTGTGGAGGCAGAGTTCGGCCCGAACTCTGTCTCCAGAGCACAGAATGGTCCTAAGAGGGACTTGTGGGCAATTTGGTTTTGGTGGAGCTTGGGATTTTTGGGTAGGCTTGTAGACTAAGTTCCAAGAGCTCAGCATAACTCAGAGTACATAAATCTAGACTCAATGAAATCATAAAATACAGACTCCAGAACACACTGAGAGCTGAAGACTGAGCTGTCATCTGTCTTGAACTGAATGCAGTCGTCGTGTGTCGTATTGAATTAATACAAGTATTATTTGGTCAATGTAGTCAATATTTGGTTGACTGTGACTTTGTGTCAACAGTACTTTCACCATGCTATGATTTATATTCTCTTATGCTCTACCTGCCTTTTATACTGTACCATGATGATGGGACTAGGTTCTGTTTGAAAGAAGGGTTACAACCCCGGTCCTTGTTTAGTTTAAGGGTTGTAACTCAGCTTTCAAATGGTTCCCAAGTCGCCTATATTCTTTGTCTTGTATTTCATTATTACTGTCTCTTATAGTATTTCTCAATTCATATGGAACTGCTGTTGGTGTTTTGTATTTGCTCATTTTCCTGACAGGATACCGTTGATAAATTTTACAGATGATTTAGAGGCTGATTGCCCGACTTACTACGGGATAGAGTCTGATGGACTTGACCTAGACAGGGGCTTAGTGGTAGAGCCTCTAGACTTCGCTCATCCCGAGTAGCCTAGTTTTAGTTAGGTTTGCCTGGCCTGCGAGCCAGCTAGTTCATTTCTGTTGTAGTATCTTTATACTTATTATTATTCTAAGACTCTGGATTTTATGTTAGCTGTGACTTGTGGATATTTTTGGACTCGTTTCTTGCTTTATCTATCATATCTCTTTTCCATGCTATCTACCTTAGTTTTGACATATGTGATTGAGACTGTATTGCTATGTTCCTCCGTTCGGAGTGTATATACTGTACAGGTACATTTATCTGTTTAGTCGTAGTATTTACAGACCCTATATACAGCGTTCTACCGTCAATTCTGCGGCGTAGGCTGGACGTAACCACGTGCTCGTGCCCCTCTTCAGGGTACGGGTCGTGACAGAGCCGCATGAGAATTGTCTTTAAACGAGCCACATGAACCTTTCTGACTGTTTTTTTATTTTCTTCGTTTTTGATCCTTGCAGTATCTCCGTCGAATGCTGAAATTGCAGTGTCAGAGGAGCCGCAGCCTTCTGTCATCAATCGGGGGTCTTTCTCTGCCAAAGAGGAAGCGAAAAAAGAAGAACCTGTTCCTGAGAGAGATGGCAGCCCTCCAAATCTCGAAGCTGCTGAGGGTGGCAGCGCTGGGAATCCTGATCCTCCTATTCTGGACTTGCATCCTTCGTATGTGAGGTGGTTGAGGGAGTGGTATATGCGCTCCTGTAACTAGGATTTAGGGGCTTCTCGTGGATGTCTATCTCTTGTCTGTAGTTTTGTTTTGCCTTTCTTCCTGTCTGCATAAAGAACCCCTTTGACTTGCTTGTAGTCGTGTGGATGTAACCGATTTCTGAAAGAATGGAATATATTTGCTTCACTCTTCTGCTTTATAATCATCATCTTATTGAGACATTTTTGTATGGACCTATTGCCCCTAACGTACCCTGGTTTTGGATATGGACAATAAGTTAGAAGGGAACCAACATACTGACTCAGAGGTACCGAGGACATGGTAAGTATGAAGGTTTCTTCGCCAGAGCCTTCCCACTCAGAGGTAGTGAGGACATGGCAGGAGTGGGCTCAAGGAAGAGAGGGCACATAGAATGACTCAGAGGTAATGAGAACATGGCAGCTCTATGTAGGGGCGGTTTGTTTTTTGGTGGCAGTGGAAACGACTCAGAGGTAATGAGGACATGGCCGTTTCGGAAATTTGTGGATCGATTACCCTTTTTGTGTACTGGGAGTGCGGGTAGTAGATCATGAGGAAGGATCTCTGTCAAAAAAAGGAAAGTTCAAAGGTATGATCATACATGTCTTGCTATCTGAAAGAGTGACCGGAATGTGAGTTCAGAGGCACCAGCGGGTACATGACTCGATGATTTGAAACATCGTAAAAGCGTGAGTTCAGCGGCACTAGCGGGTACATGACTCGATAATTTGAAGGAAAAATGGATGTGAGTTCAGCGGCACCAGCAGGTACATGACTCGATAATCTAAAATTTTGTGGATGTGAGTTCAGCGGTACCAACGGGTACATGACTCGATGATCTGGAATGTTTGTGGATGTGAGTTCAGTGGTACCAGCGGGTACATAACTCGATAATTTAAAGGAAAAATGGATGTGAGTTCAACGGCACCAGCAGGTACATGACACGATAATTTTGAAGGGAAAAATGGATTGAGTTCAGCGGCACCAGCAGGTACATGACTCGATAATCTGAAATATTGTGGATGTGAGTTCAGCGGTACCAATGGGTACATGACTCGATGATCTGGAATGTTTGTGGATATGAGTTTAGTAGTACCAGCGGGTACATGACTCGATAATTTGAAGGAACAATGGATGTGAGTTCAGCGGCACCAGCAGGTACATGACTCAATAATTTTGAAGGGAAAAATGGATATGAGTTCAGCGGCACCAGCAGGTACATGACTCGCTGATCTGGAGAGAATGTCGTTTAGACATAATATTTCTTTAGGAATTTACCGTTGACGGACAACATGAGCAAGTCCCCGTTTTGTTTTGCGAGGCGGTAAGCACCGTTGGAGAATACTGCCTCAATGATAAATGGGCCTTCCCACTTTGGCTGGAATTTATCGGCGGTCCTGTGAGTCATGACCATCGGCCTCCGAATTGCCAGGACGAGATCGCCCACTTGGAATATTCTGATTTTGACCTTCTTGTTGAAGGCTCCAGAGATGCGTGCTTGGTATAGTTCGATTCGCTGCTGAGCCAAGAGGCTTTTTTCGTCTAAAGCCTCCAAACTCTTGTAGCCGGCGACGGTGGGTTTCGTCTGTCGTCAACAGATGTGTGAGGGCGATGCGGAGTGAGGGGATCTGAGTCTCTAATGGGAGGACTGCCTCACTCTCGTACACTAGGGAAAATGGTGTATTCCCGGTAGCTGTTCGGACTGTGGTACGATACGCCTATAAGCATTCGCCAAGCTTCTCGTTCCAGTCGTATTTGTTGGATGTTACGAACTTTTTGAGCAGCTTGATGATTGTTTTGTTGATTGCTTCGGCCAACCCGTTTGTCGCCGGATTGTATAGCGTTGAAGCAATGTTCTGTACACGGTGTTTATCGCAGAACCGGTAGAAGGCGTGGCTTGCAAATTGTGGGCCATTGTCGTATATGATCCTTCGTGGCGGTCCAAAGCGATATATGACGTGGTGCTTTAAGAAGCTGATCACATTTGACGTCTTTGCTTCTGCGAGCGGGACAGCTTCCGCCCATTTGGAGAAATAATTTGTAATGGCTAGTATGAACCGGTGTCCTCGGGAGGAGGGCAGAGCAATTGGACCGATGATATCCATTCTCCATGCCTCAAATGGCCAGGATGCCACTGTCGGATGTAAAAATTCTGATGGTTAGTGAATGAAGTCTGCGTGGACTTGGCAGGCTTTACATTTCCTGGCATAGTCTATCGCATCTGCCACCATCGTGGGCCAGTAGTAGCCTATTCGGCGAAGGCGGCCTTACAATTTTGGGCCAGGCTGATGGGCCCCGCAGATACCGTCATGAGCTTCTCGTACGGCTTCTTTGGCTTCTATGTTTGACAGACACCGGAGCAACAACCCATCGTAGGATCGCCGATACAGCATTTTCGTCTCTGTATCGTAGAAGAATCTGAGAGAACGCCGTCTGATGGAGGTGGCTACCTTTGGATTCTCGGGGAGGATGTCGTAGACTACGAAATCGATGAATGGTTGTCTCCAGTCTGGTGCTTCGTCGACCGCGTGGGCGGAATAGCTTGCCATGAATTGAACGTTGTTCTTGGGGCAGACCAGTTCGTGGCCTATCACGTCAACCGAATGATGAGCGTGGTTCGATATTGCTAAGGAAGCGGCAAGGCCTGCTAGGGTGTCGGCTTCGATATTTTGGAGTCTGGGATCGTGCTTGATGAAGAATCCTTCAAATGATGAGATAATGTTGATCGCTATTTGGTGATAGGGGATCATGTCTTCATGATGAACTTTGTATGACCCCCGAATCTGATTGACGATTAGTTGTAAATCGTCGTATGCTTCAAGATATTCTACCCCCAGCCCTTTTGCAAGTTGGAGACCGGTGACTAACGCATTGTATTCGGCCACATTGTTAGAACAGGGTTCCGTGAGAGAGTAGGCGCCATTAATCACCAGCCCGGTAGGGGAAATCAATACCACTCCGACTCCAACGACGATGTTTCCCTTGGGTCCAGTTCTTGAATCACCGTCGAAGAACATTCGCCATATGTTATCATGAGTGGTTGTATTCGAGTCGGCGACCTCATCTGGGATCTCTTCATATATTCTAGATGACTCCGATCCTGGGTGGGCTGCCAAGAAGTCTGCCAGGGCTTGACCTTTGACAGACTTCTGCGGGATAAAGACCATATGATAGGGGGACAGCAATATTGCCCATGTAGCGAGGCGGGAGCTGAGTGCCCCTGGCTTAGTCATGAGGACTCTGTGAGGGTTGACTCGTGAGATCACATGTATGATTTATCCTGTGACATAGTGCCGCGTCTTCTGAATGGCGAACACCAAAGCGAGGCATTCCTTCTCTACCGCGGTGTATCGGTGCTCTGGTCCAATCATCATTCGACTGAGGTAGTATATGGCTTGTTCGTGACCCGCATCGTTGTTTTGTGCCAACAGGGCACCAAGGGAGTGTTCCATTGCTCGTACGTAGAGCAGGAATGGTTTTCCAGCAATCGGGGCCACCAGGACTGGAGGGTTCGACAAATATTCTTTGATGCTGTCGAAGGCATGCTGACATTCCTCGTCCCATACGAATGAGATGCCTTTCTTCATAAGGTGGGTGAATGGTCGGCATCGCCTGGAGAGGTTAGAGATGAATCTTCTGATGTAAGCTAGCCTCCCTTGAAGGCCTCTGAGTTCGCAGAGATTCTTCGGGGGACCCATCTCCATGATTGCCTTCGTTTTCTCAGGGTCTCCATGAATGCCCTGAGCGGTGATAATGAATCCCAAGAACTTTCTGCTGGATACGCCCAAGAAAGATTTCGTAGGGTTTATTTTTAGATTGTGGGCTCGCATCAGGTCGAATACCGTCCTCAGGTCCTGCAGATGATCTCCCTTACAACGACTCTTGACGGCGATGTCGTCGACATAGCATTCCACCGTATTGCACAGGTGTTCTCTGAAGATGATACTCATGGCTCGTTGATACGTGGCACCAACATTCTTTAAACCGAAAGACATGACTGTGTAACAGTATGCGCCAATCGGTGTTCGGAATGATGTGTGCTTTTCATCGTCAGGAGAAATCTTGATTTGGTTGTACCCCGAAAATCCATCCATGAACGACATACGTTCGAAGCCGCATGTGTTGTCAATCATAATATTTGTGATAGGGAGGGGGAATTCGTCTTTCGGACATGCCTCATTCAGATTGCGGAAGTCGATGCAGATTCAGATTTTTCCATTCTTCTTGAGGACCAAAACTATGTTGGCGACCCAGTCAGGATGTTGCTCCTCACGAATTAAGCCGTTGGCTATTAGTTTGTTGACTTCGGCTTTGATCGCATCCATGACACCTGGGCGGAAGCGTCGTTGTTGCTGCTTGACTGGCTTTGCATCTGGCCATATGTTGAGCTTATGAAGAGCAATATCGGGATCTAACCCCGGCATGTCTTTATAACTCCATGCGAATACATCAATATATTCTTTAATAAGTTCCAGCAGCGATTCTCGCTCTTCGTCTGTTAAGCTTTTTCTGACAAAGATTGGCTTTGGAGAGGATTCGCTGCCGAGGTCGACCTGCATAACCTCATCTTCGGTAGGAGGTTCTTTCTGCTCGAACCGCTTTTTCCATTGTGCATCCAGCTGTTGGGCCTACGGCTCTAGTTCAAGGATTTCAAAAATGACTTCGTCTTCTTCGTAAGCGTCGGCAAATACCATATTGACTGACAGGACTTGTCTAAATATGTCTCCGATGCTGGTATCCGAATCGGAGGTTGGTGATCCGGTTGAATGTGACTGCCAGTCACACTCTTCGTTCGAACTCTCAGGTGTTGTCGTGGAAGTTACATACCCCAGTCCACATCGAGTTTTAATATAGTAGTCCCGTGGCTTGCCAGCCGGGACTGGAGGCTTCAAAGGTAGTCGTCGTCCGATGCCGTAGTTCAAGCCTGGTGTAGTCTCCAGATCATATCCCTATTTTTGCATGAGATATTTGGCCTGGGGACTATAAAGATACAGAGGCAGTCTCCCTGCATCTGACCCAAGATCGACTTCTTTTATGGTGAAGGGACGCGGATCGTCTTTCCGGCCGAAGATGATCGGATGATCTCCTCCCTCGATTATGCGGTACGCGTCTTCTGCTGGGATATGCTGGATTATGGTGTACACATTTGTCACCTGTGTGTGTAGGTGGGTGCCTATACCATGTTCTATAGCGTACATTGTACAAAGCTTATTAAGCTCGACGTAGTTCAAAGATAGCCCTTTATTGATAAAATAAGGTATCTTTTCTTGGGGGATTACATCATCTGCGGAGGGAACATCAGTGTGGGCAGCCACATACTTGGCTAGCTCCAGTTCCTCTTCGGCTACCCCCTGTATAAATGAAGACTGAGAGGATGACCTGGTCGACTTGATCATCAGAGGTTCAACTGGTGGAGCAGAGCGTGGAGTTGTCGGCAGGCTAGCAACCCCCAGCTTGGTACTCGATGCTGGACGGGGAGTGGTTGGTTCGCTAGAAGTCCCAGGCCTTGCCTCAGGGTGACGACTCTTCTTGGGAAGTCGTATCGTCATTGGCTTGTCCGAGGGATTGAGCTTCTCCTTTTGCAGCTGACCAATTTTTGGCAGCCTGATTGTTAGTGGCCCCGTTGTAGGTCTCGGCACTTGGCCTAACCTCGGCAGTCGGATTATCATAAGTTCTTCTTGTGCCGAAAGACTGATCGTGTCTTTACGCAAAGTGGCCGTAAGGGGTGCGGACTTGCCTGGCTTGCGAGCCTGGAGGTGGATTGTCAGAGGTTCCTCTGATCCTGTGGCTGTCTTGGCATGAGCTTGCACATCTTCTTCACCCAGGTGCTTCTTTGATTTTTCGTACAGGTAAGAGTCTGAGTAATAAGATTCGACTCCCTTAAAGGGGTCGATATCGGCAAATTCTGTCCTTACGAAGCCGTGCTTATCGACATATTTGAAGCATTTGTGCAGCGTGGAGGGCACGATCATGTAATCGTGTATCCAAGGGCGCCCCAGGAGGATGTTGTAAGAAGTGTTGGCATCTATAACGTAGCAGGTGACTTCTGATTGGAGATTGCCAATCTGACACTTAAGGCAAATTTTCCCAATTGGGTAGCTCCTGCCCGAATTGAAACCGCTGATGGCGGTGCTTGTAGGCGTCAGGCGATACATCAGAATGCGAAGATGATGTAGCAGACCCTTCGAAATAATGCTTATGGAAGACCCAGGATCAATGTACATCCGGTCCACCTTTACATCGTCGATGTATTCAGTGTAGTATAACGGGCGATCATGCAGGTTGGTTTTGATGAGCATGTCCTGCGGAGAAAAGACGATATTGGGCATCGCTCCCATACACGCACTGTCTTGGAGATCTGCAGGTTGATTATCTCCGTGAGGTTGACCTGAGCCAAGTATGCGTCGGCGTTTTGGAGTGCGTCGCTCAAGGCTGCGCGGACATCCTTCGAGAGCCTCAGGAGTTCATATAAGGACAATTTGGCCGGTGTATTGGCCAATTTTGCTAGTATATCGAAGTTGTAGGGCCTCTCCAGCCCCTGAGGTGTCTCTTTCCGGAGGGATTTGTCGAAGCGAGTCTCCTTCGGCCTAGGCTTGTCGGTCGTCGGAGGCTGAGGGGGCCCTGGAGCGTCAGTGGTAGCTGGAGGATGATCATCAGTCGAGTTCTCAGCCACAGGTTGGGATTGTTCTCCAAATCGAGTAACGACGGCCGTAACTTCTTCCACATCTGCCGAGATGGTACGACAGGATCTGACTTTTCCACTTCTCTTCTTGTGAATGGGAGGCGACGTGGACTGAGTCACCTCGTAGACCAGGTCCGGATGGATCCACATGATTTCTCCTCCTGATGTGGTGAGGGGTACTAGACCAGCAGCTTGATCACGAGTAGGCGGAAGATTAGCAATCTTCATCGTCGCCAGAGGGATGGGTATGACACCGTCTTGAGTCTCCGTTGGAGGGAAGCTGCCGAATTGTACGGACACTATGTTGGCTGCTACGGTTACCTCCTCGAAATTGATAGCCAGAGCGTTCGAATCGATGAGGTTTTGGATGTATCATTTCAGTTGGTAGCAGTCGTGTATAGCATGGTGGACGTAGCGGTGGTAATGGCAGAACTTTGGATTCTCCAGATCTGCCGGCCGAGGCTCCCGTCTCGGTGGAGAAAGCTGAATTCTGTCTCCTTGTATGAGTCCAAGATAGGCTTGACGTGGCCGTCTTCGAAAGAATAAGTGATTTGAGGCCATTGTTTGTCTGCCGGTTGTGACTCAGGCTTCTGGGCCGTATCGGCCACCATGGCCTGCTTGCCTCTGTTGTCCCGATTGTTAGAGAGGCTACCCCCATTGTCGCTGGTGGTGTTGGGACACTTGCCCTTGTTCTCTCCCTCCGAGATGTGCAATCCCAGTTGGTGAGCCTTTCTCAACCGTTCTTCGGCACTTGTGGCACTGGATAAATGCCTTCCAGTCCTTGAATTGACTCTCGCCCATCCAGAGACTAATTGTTGGGAGCAATCTCTTTTGGCAAATTTCAATCAAGGAAGAATCCGGATTACCAGACGGCAGCTTTATTACGGTTTGACGAAATCGCTCAATATAATTCCTCGTCAACTCTTTCTCTCCTTGGACGACGTCCATGAGGGTAGACATCGTGACGTCCTATCCTACCTCGTAGAACCTTTCCAAGAACAAGCGCTTGAAGCCAGCGAAGGAGTGGATGCAGTTGTCTGGCAGGTTACGGTACCAGTCGAAGGCGACTCCTTCCAATGCCCCGATGAATAATCGTGTGAGGATAGCGTCATCATGGGGCAGATGGTCGGTGGTGACCTCGAAGTAAGTGATGTACCGACTTGCTGAGGTCTTGCCATCATATGGGTTGATATTGAACGACTTATATCTTGGTGGGAATGGAACATCCCTCCATTCAGCAGGATATGGTTGCCATATTCTGAGATCTTGAGAGTTTTCTCGGGCGTGGAACATGGCTCGGAGCTCCTGAACTTCTCTTCTTACTTCTCGGGCCTCATCTGTTACGGTAGGGGCCGTTATTTCGGGAGGATTATTGCCCGGGTTCGGTGCTGCTAAATTTGAATCTACAATGATTGTGGGACCCGTGCTTGTTTGGCCAGGTGTCACTCCCTGCAGAGTAGGAAGAGCCGCTTTGATCTCGTCTATAGACTTGACTAAGGCATGCAGTATGGCCTCCAAAGTGTCGATGCGTTGGCGATCACTGGAGCCACCTTGGTTGCTGTCCGTCATGAACACCGTCCTTACACGAGGAGTGATGGAAGGAACGGTAGAGGATGTGCCCTCCGAGTCATACCCATGTACCAAGAAGTCATCGGGGTAGGTGGGAATGTTCTCTTCGGGTTCGGACTCGGAGGGAACAGTACCCCCAGCCTCAGAGCTTGCTTCGTCTTGAGAGTCATGGATGTCCTTGGGGACATCAGCGTCTGTTGTACCTGATGGGAGAGTTGTTTTCCCGGACTCGTCTCCTTGAAACATCGGATTGTTGTGGATGTTCGGAGGAGTGCTACCCCCAGTTCCTACGACCTCCAGTGATGTGGATGATGCGTTTCCCATTGCAGCAAATTTTGTCTTAGAACGGGTGTGTTGGAATACTCCGGTGGAGGACAATCGTTTCGATGACAGTTTCTTAGCTGTAGTGGTTGATATCTTGGGGCTGGAGATGCTTGTCTTCTTCCCTATCCCTTCGGCAGGGACTTTCTGAGTAGAATTGCAGGAGGCAACAGGAGGTGCCTCGTCCTCTGAGCTCGGATGCTTTAGTCTTTGGAAGACGGACGACCGGTCTTTTGTTACTGCCGCGTTGTCGCAACAGCAGTTGACGATGATCTGGGTGCAGTGACGTCCGTGTGAGGACTCTTTGTACGCCACGGCCCCTTCTCTTTTCTTGCGTTTGTAGAGGATAGCCTCACACAGGTCAGAGGAACCACTCTGTCCGTTCGCCGCCGGGGGCTGGGTTCGAGTAGTTCTGTTCAACTTCCCATCAGAGGCCCGTGTGATAATCAGCAGGATGCCCCGATGGTCAGAGGTTGGGGCTGCTGACTGGGCTTGGTGAGCCCTCGCTGCCCTAGACTTCCTCCTTTTAGCATTTGCGGGTGCGTAATAGGAGGAGTCCAAGTTGAATACCATAGAGTCTGGCTTATCACCCAGAGAACCATCAGGGTCAGGACCGCATGAGAGACGGTCGAAGACTGATCGAGAGAAGCGTGGAACGGATGGTATACGGCTAGAATTAGGTACCGTGCAGGCTGTCTGCATATGGTTGTCTTCTGCTGTTGGATGAGTTGTTCTTGTGCGACTGGAAGCCACGACCGTGCAGGCTGGCCGCATGCGGTTGGCAACTGTGGCCGCATGGGTTTTCTGCAAGCGATTGACTTCCATAGCCGCATGAGTTTCTTCCATATGGTTGGCAACTGTAGCCGCATGAGCTATGCGTCTGACAGATGTGGCCGCATGAGTTTTCTTCATGCGGCTGGCGGATGTATCTGCATGAGCTTTCTCCCTGCGGGTAATATCCTTATGCGGCTCGGATCGCATAGAGTTCCTCTTTGCCCCTGCAAGTCCAGCATCATAGTATTTTTTTCTGCCGGACTTGGGGACAGCAGAGTTGTCTACGGTCTGAAGTGGGGCCGCAGGAGAGTCTTTCTCGCCGTCTTGAGCAACAGAGGGCATCCCATCGAGGGCTTGGAGAGGAGCAAATTATTTTGGCCTCTACTCTTTGCGAGCCTTCGTCCCGCGGGTACGCTTCTGGACGGGGCCAGCGCTTCCTTCGGAGAGCATCTCTTCAAACGCTTGTTGGTCGAAGCGGACGACCATTTTTTGTTACGTGGAGCCAAGTTTGGCTGCATTCGACTGCGTCACCAACTCCTCAGCCGTGGAGAAGTTTGTCCCCAGCAGAGTCGCCATCGTGTTTGCAATAAAATATAAAAGAGCAGAACAATTATCGGAGGACTGGACTTTTACTTCACGTTACAAACTCGTTTGTACAAAGAAAGCCTAGGGACGAAAACCTAGGTACAGCAATCTAAGTACAATTATTTATTTTAGATTCTGGGGGGGTGACGATAGAGGCTCGGGAAAGCGACGGCCGCTATGCCTTACTCCTTGGACGATCGGTATGCAGCCTTTGCTCGGGGAAGATCTGCTTGACGTTGACGAAGAAATGCCCTTCTTGCTCTCCTCGTGTTGCTCTTCTGGATTCTCTCTCTCTCTGTGTATTTCCTCTCTGATTATTAGGGGGGAGCTCTCTGTGTGTATATTTCGCAAGGGAATGGCACCTTGCTATTTATAAGAGTGGGGGCATCATTATGGTTTGGATACTTGCCTATTCCCAAAGTGGCGGCGGCCTGATGATTAATCAATCTGGAACATTAGTCTTGAACATGAAGGATCTGGGCCATTAATGTGGATAGTGTTGAATCCTGTGAATGATTAATGCTGATTGCTTTAAATCTTCATGATTGATTATGTCAAGCTTGGATCTCTCACCACGTGTCCTATTGGCTTGATTATGAATGATATGGCCTGATCTCATTAATTATGAGGATAGCGTTAAATATGATTATTGGGATCTGGTAAATCTCTGATTAATTTAATACCACGCATCCCATAATCACCCTGCTACCAGCTGTCACGTCATGGGGGTAATTGAATCTCTGCCACGTGTCTTAATGGTAGACCCTGCCAGAGCCGCATGACATCCGTGAACCGCATAAGACAGTGTCTTGATGAGCCGCATAGATATAGTACTTACGAGTCGCATGGGATGGTTTCTTGGTGAGTCGTAGGAAGCTGATCTCTGCCAGCCGCATGAAGCTGTTCTTCGATTGAACCGCATGGGATGGTTTCTTGGTGAGCCGCAGGAAGCTGATCTCTGCCAGCCGCATGAAGCTGTTCTTCGATTGAGCCTCATGGGAGTAGCCACGTGGCAATCTCGGATCGCATCAGAGATTTTCTTATGTTCCCGAAGAGTCTGTCATTATGGCGGGACCATCATGGCACTTTATGTCAGAGCCGTCAGCTGTCAAATCATGGCAGAGCATTAAATAGGGCTATTACTCGATGGCCAGCTATATGAAGGGATCCCAGGGGGACACGTGGTGATGATCGAGCCGCATATCTCTGTTGGTCGTTTGTGAGCCGCATATACTTCCGAGCCGCATGAGGCTGGAAGAATCTTTGAACCGCATGGGACTGTCCCTATGTAAGCCGCATGGATTCTCCTGTCCCGAGCTGCATGAGGCTGAGGGTCTTTCTGAACCGCATGGAACTGCCCCTGTATGAGCCACATGGGGTTCTCCTGCTCCGAGCCGCATAGACCATCATTCTGATATTTTCCATGCTTCTACAAGTACAGTGCAATATCAGTGCGTGCCAAAATCCATGTCCGACACGACACTAGAAGTCCTGAAACTTGGGGAGTGACTTGTCAGTCACTGTCCCGAGTCCCACACCAAATTTGATGGTTCCTAATGGCCTGTGCAGTGAGTACTACACGCGTGGCAGCAGGGCATTGATACCGTGACTGCACGTGTGTGTGCGTGTCCGTTTTGGACACGAGGACACCAAAACTTCGAATCAGTCCTTAGGATCCCTGATCTACAATACAAGACCTAATTTTCCTTCCAATTAGTTTTTGAAATTAAAAATATTTTATTCTCACAGGCATTACATCGAACACCTTCTTAAAACCCCTGATACGTGTCCGATACGGACACGAAATGGACACTAACTAGTACCAAACCATTCCTACAGCTAGGGTATACCTATATGCATGCATTTATGAAAATAAAACACATATTACTAGGGTTTCATCGGGTTTACCTATTGATATTGAATCTCAATGAAAAGGATGTGAGGTTGAGGGTTCTTCTTGAACTTCAATCCACCAAAGCACTTCAAACCCTAGCTAGCAAGCCCCAACTAGCCTCCACTACTATAGAGGGTGATGTTGCAATTGATTTGAATCAATTTGGGCTTGATTTGGATATTAGGGAAGGAAAAATTGTGAAGAACTATTAGGGTTCTAAAGGGGTGTAAAGAGAGGCTAAAGCTTTTAATAGGATTGTTTTATAGGAAGGGGGAGGGGGTGTTTAATGGCTGCCATAGATTTATTAGGGCTAGGTTTTTAGGTCATGATGAGTGGCTAAGGATTGTCCAACAAATTCTAGGCATTCCTATTGGTTCAATGTCATAGGCTAATTTTTCATGAATATCTTAGAGTAAAATATCTTCCTATAATATCTAGATATTAGTAATTACCTCATGACTAGTTAACCTAATCATTCAAGGCTAATCTAGATTAGGCTAAGTTCTAGGTCAAGGCTTAACTAATAGATTAGCACAATATTTAATTAATACAATTTACAATTTCAAAAAATTGTCAAAATGACCAAAAATATCCCTAGGCTAAAAACTAGTAATTAGTCATCCTAATCACATAGCTAGGCTCCCTTGGTCATGGTTAGTCTCTGGGCTCAGCAAACTCTAGGGTTACACTTGTAAATCATCAAAATCACAAGTCGTGATTTTAAATAGTTTAAAAATAACTAAAAATCACCAAAAATCATAAAATGGTTTAATTATCATTATTAAATAATTATAATTATAAAATTTCAAAATTACCCTTATTTCAGAAAAGTGGGTGTTACAGTATGCCTAGATGAAGGTGGGCTCGTCTAGGTCTTGCATATGAAATTTGTTGGAAGATAAGAGCTAGTCTTGTGCTCCGAATGTCGATGTCATGGTAGGGGACATCAAATGACCTAAATAGAAAGTGGGTGTTCATAAGCCACTAGTTAACACCTTAATATGAACCAACTTATTCCAACCAATCACTTGTACTAGTGTATCATAGAATTTAGAAGTCTTACAATCTACTCACTCTAGAAGCTAAGATAGAGTTTTAAGATTAATGAGGTCAGGAAAATTTAAGTTGCAATATCGTATCTTGACTATGATTATAAAAGAATAATACTCAAGGCAATAGGTAACAAGATATGGTAGATATGGATCGAGTATGAAGATCCTTTTCAAATTTTGAATGGATACAAAACAATTGTACATATAGCGCCTTCGTAGCCATAGGTGGTACGGCGAACTAAGGGGTCATTATGTGTCTATCGTCTCTCAATACGAGCGAGCGTTTGTTTTTTTTCCAATTTTTAGTAAGGGCGGTAAAATAATAACGAGTTCGAGGGAGGGGATCGATTGCGAATACGAGGTTCCAAGGGCGAATGGAATAATTACAAGTGAGTTGCCAAGGTAGTTATGGTTGAGATCCTAGGGACTTCTATATCTCAATCCATGTTGGATAATCATATGAAGAGCGAACCGTGTGCACTAAGGTTGATCAGACCATAGTACATCGATTCTAATTAGATAATATGTTAGTGGGCGTCCCCAATGAACACATGTCCTGAACAAGCTTGATAAAGAAGAAGCTTGCGAAATCTAGGCTATAATAGCGGTGTTTAGTCACGGTAGTTCAAAACATAAATAAGCGAGATATATAGTTGAAAGAAGGCACAAGTAGTTCAAGTTCATCAAACTCTAAGACTCGACCTATGATCGTGCCTCTACAGCTGTCCTACTGGTTTCTTACCTAAGGCATTGATTTAACTAATAAGCACAGTCTAGGTAATCTTCTGAGTGTTCTCTTTAAAGAAGGTCGTCGGGACAAGGTGGATGATAGGTCATAAGGCGTTCTATCCAACTTAAAAGTGTTCAACTAATAGCGTGTTTGAGCAACATAAAATGCGTATACCAAGTATAAGTCATCTTCCTAACCTGTCTATCATTACGGGGAGAAAGGATAATATTTGTGGTAGAGTTTGGAAGATTCTGGCACCGGATGAGCTGCTAAGAAATCAACTAATGCTTGGCCTTTTACTGCCTTCTAAGGAACGAAGAGCATATCTTATGGAGTCAACATCATTGCCCATGTAGCTAAATGGAAATTGAGAGTGCCCGGTTTAGTCATGAGTATTCTGAGAGGGTTGACTTTAGATATAATGTGGATAGTCTGCCCAGACACATAGTGGCGTGTCTTCTGGATGACAAATACTAGTACAAGTCATTCCTTTTCCACAGGTGTGTATTATAGAAGCATGAAAAAGAATAATAATTCATATACGGCCCAGACTCAACATGCGGCTCAAAAGCTCGAAGAATCTTATGCGGCTCGGAAAGACCCAGAGAGCCACATGCGGCTCAGGGACTTTATGTGGCTCAAGAAGAGCCACGTGGCCTCATGCGGCTCAAAACAGGCCGATGACAGCTGGCCATAATTACTTCCTGCAGCTGGCCATTTAATGCTCTAACATAAAGTGATAGCTCTGACGGCTCTGACATAATGAGAAGACGCGTCAGGCTCCTCAAAAGACGAGAAAATCTATGAGACAGCCGACATAGTCCATAAAGTCCAAAGAAGCTCTCTATGCGGGCCGTCTAGACCACCCTTATGCGGTTCAGTTGGGGGTTCAACCTTATGCGGCTGCTACCCTCATGCGGTTCGGATTGTGGGGCCACCCTTGTGCGGTTCAGTTGGAGGCCACCCCATACGGCTGCTACTCTCATGCGGCTCGGATTATGGGGGCCATCCTTATGCGGTTCAGTTGGAGGCCACCCCCATGCGGCTGCCACTCTCATGCAGCTCGAATTGTGGGGGCCACCCTTATGCGGTTCAGTTGGGGTTCACTCTTATGTGGCTGTCACTCTCATGCGGCTGCCACCTTCATGCAGCTCTGTAGGCGGGGCCACACTCATGCGGCTCTGCCAGTATGCCCTGTCTATGCGGCTCGCAGCATAATGGCAGTTGAGACACGTGGCAGAAGATCGATTAAGACTTATCCACCCGTGTTCATACGGCTCTCAACATAATGGCGGTTGGGACACGTGGCAGAAGATTGACCAAGACTTATCCACTGGGATTTGCTGCTATCAACAAATCATCACAACACAGATTTATTGCAATCAATATAACTGCCCGGATCGATTTCCAACAAACAATACAGATTTGTTGCAATCAACATAATAGCCCAGATTGATTTCCAACAAACAAGATCAAGGCTAATCTTAACCAATCCCTAACCGCCCATTTTTCAAGGAGCAATTACTGGACACCCTACTTATCACAAAGCCCTATAAATAGCAAGGTGCTATTCCCTTGCAAAACCCTGAACAGAGAGCGGCGGAGACACAGAGAGAGGCATAGAGCAAAGAGTATCCAGCAAGAGCATTTATTCCCCAGAGCCGAAGCGACGTCCGATCGTCCAAGGAGTAAGGCAGAGTTGATAGCACTCTCCCGAGCCTCTACCGTCACCCCCCAGAAAAAACAAAACGATTGTACTTAGATTGCTTTTCCTAGATTTTATTCCTAGGCTCTCTTTGTACGAACGAGTTTATATTGTGAAGTAAAAGTCCTGTCCTCCCATAAAACTGTTCTGTTCTTTTATAATCAATGGTAAATATGATGGCGACTCTGCTGCAGACTAACTTCTCCACGGCTGAGAAGTTGGTGATGCAATTCGACACTGCCAAGCTCGGCTCCACGAAACAGATGCTGGTCGTCCGCTTCGACCAGCAGGCGTTTGAAGAAATGCTCTTCGACGGGAGCGCTAGCGCGGTCCAGAAGTGAGCCCGCACGAAGAAGGCCCACAGGGAGTGGAGGCCCAAATAATTTGCTCCTTCCCACGCTCTGGAAGAAATGCTTTCTGCTGCCAAAACGGCGAAAAAGGCTCTCATGAGGCCCCACTTTAGACCGTAGAGGACTCTGCTGTCCCCAAGTCTGGCAGAGGAAAACACTACGATGCTGGACTTGCAGGGGCAAAGAGGGACTCTATGCGGTCCAAGAAACAGCCACGTAAGGGTGCCCGCCGCATGGAGAAGGCTCATGCGGCCATAAAAGCCAGCCGCATGGAGAAAGCTCATACGGCCACAAAAGCCAACCACATGGAGAAGGCTCATACGGCCACAACTACCAGCCACATAAAGGAGACCCATACGGCCACAACTTCCAGCCATATGCAAACTGTTCCCAGCTACATGGAGAACACTTATTCGGCTGCTAAACTCAGCCGCAACCCATCCACCTTGTACGGCTCAGGGTCAGTCTTTGACCGCCTCTCATGCGGTCCTGACCCCAGAGGCTCATAGCAATATGTGCCAGACTCTGTGACGCACAACTTGGACTCTTCCTACTATGCACTCTCAGGTGCTAGAGGGAAGAAGTCTAGGACAGCGCGGGCTCGTCGAGCTCAGTCAGCTGTCCCAACTTCTGACCATCAGGGCGTCCTGCTGACTATTACGCGGGCCCCTGATAGAAAGTTGTATAAAACTGTCCGTATCCAACCTCCGGTTGCCAATGGACGGGATAGTTATCAAGAATCTCCTGACAACGATCAGGGGCAGGTACTCTTACTAGCCCCACATCAGGGAGCATGCGGGATGCCAACACACTCGTAAGCTCAGAACTCTCAGGCCCACAAAATGAGTGACTTGCGTGATGTGATTCTTCACAAGCGCAAGGAAAGAGAAGAAAGCTTGGTGTGCAGAGAGTCCTTTCATGGACAGTACTGCACTCAAGTCATTGTCAACTGCTGCTGTAGCAAGGCGGCAGCCCAAGAGGACCGGCAGTCCGTCTTCCAACGACTGTAACATCCAGGACCGGTCTTACCACCAAGCACGGGAGACGAAGCACTTCATGTCGCCTCCTTCAACTCTGCTCAGAAGGTCCCTATTAGCAAAGTAGGAAAGAAGATGAATGTGGCCCGTCCAAAGATTTCAACCGGTACGGCCAAGAAGCTCTCATCCAAGCAGTTGTCCACAAACACCATAGGAGGAGTTTATCAAGGCACCCGTTCAAAAATGAAATCTTCAACACCTGGAGATTCGTCATCCCCATACCTGGGGGTTGCTGAAACTGGGGGTAGCACCCATCCGAATGGCCACGACAATCCGACGTTCCAAGATGATGCACCGGAGGAAGCAATTCCCACCACAGATGCAGTAGACCCAGACGTCCCCGAGGACGTCCACGGGTCCCAAGATGAGGCAGCCTCCTCCGCAGGGGGTAGAACTTCCTCTGAGTCCGAAGCAGAGGATAACATTCCTACATACCCCGACGATTTCTCGGTGCATGGGTATGATTCAGAGGGCACGTCCTCCACCGTTCCTTCCATCTCTCCTCATGTGAGGACGGTGTTCATGACGAACAACGACCAAGAAGGTTCCAGTGATCGCCAACGCATCGACACCCTGGAGGCCATACTTCATACCTTAGTCAGATCTGTGGACGGGATCAAAGTGGCCCTACCAACTCTACAAGAAAAGACGCCTGGCCAGACAAGCTTGGGTCCCACGTCCAATATAGACTCGAACTCAACCCCGGGCGTCAACCCTCCGACAGTATCGGCTCTCACCACTGCAGACGAGGCCAGGGATGTAAGACGACAGCTCCAGGAGCTCCGGGCCATGTTCTACGCCAAAAAAACTTGCCAGGACCTCAGGATACGATAACCGTATCCTGCTGTATGGAGAGATGTTCCCTTTCCACCAAGATATAAACCATTCAACATCAATCCATATGATGAGAAGACATCTGCAAGCAGGTACATTACCTACTCTGAAGTCATAATCGATCATCTGCCTCATGACGACGCCATCCTAACGTGGTTGTTCATTAGAGCATTAGAAGAGGTCGCCTTCGACTGTTACCGCAACTTGCCAGACAACTGCATCCATTCCTTCGCCAGCTTCAAAAATATATTCCTTGAAAGGTTCTATGAGGTAGGCTATGATGTGACAATGTCTACCCTCTTGGACGTTGTTCAAGGTGAGAAGGAGCTAACAAAGAACTATATTGAGCGGTTTTGCCCAACTACGATAAAATTGCCCTGTGGCAATCCAGATTCTTCCTTGATTGAAATCTGGCAAAAGAGGCTGCTTCCCACAATCAGCCTCTGGATAGACGAGAGTCAATTCAAGGACTGAAAGGCTTTCATCATCAGCACCACTAGCGCAGAAGACAAGTTGAGGAAAGCTCGCCAACTGGGATTGCACATCACGGAGGGAGACGACAAAGGCAAATGCCCTAATGCCAACAGCAACAATGGTGGTAATCCCTCCAACAACCGAGACAACAAGGGCAAACAGGCTATGGTGGCCGACACAGCCACGAAGCCTGAACCGAAGCCGGTAGAGAAGCAGTGGCCACGGATGACTTACTTTTTTGAAGACAGCCATGTCAAGCCCATCCTTGACATGCTCATACAAGGAGACAGGATTCAGCTCGCTCCAACGAGACATGAGCCTCGACCAGCAGAGATAGAAAGCCCAAAGTATTGCCACTACCATCGCTATATCCACCATGCTACATAAGACTGCTACCAATTGAAGCGGTACATCCAGCACCTCATTGACTCCAAGGCCCTGGCCATTGATTTCGAAGAAGTGACGGTCGCTGCCAATATAGTGTCGGTCCAATTCGGCAGCTTCCCGCCGACGAGGACCCAAGACGGCATAGTACCCGTCCTCGGGCAAAAATAGAGGTCGCTAATCTTCTACGTCGCCGAAACCAGGCTGCTGGGCTGGTACCCCTCACCATATCACGATGAGAGGTCATGTGGGTCCACCAGGACTTAAGATCTGAAGTAACCCAGCCAGCATCACCCATTACTGGTAAAAAGAAGGACGTGAAAGTCAAGTCCTGCCGTACAATCTCAGTCGAGATCGAAAAAAACGACAGCTGTCGTTACCCAATCCGGTGCACAAAATCAACCCCCATCGGGTAACTCGGCTGAAGATCATCAGTCGGCTGCTGCTGATGCTCCAGGGCCCTCTCAGCCTCCGACGACCGACAAGCCTAGGCCGAAGGAGACCCGCTTCGACAAACCGTTGCTCCAAAAAGATACGCCTCAAAGACTGGAGAGGCCTTACAACTTTGACATCTTGGCACAATTGGCCAACACACCGGCCAAATTGTCGTTGTTGAGCTTTTGAGGCTCTCCAAAGATGTTCGCGTCGCACTGAGTGACACACTTTAAAATGCTGACAGTTATCTGGCTCAAGTTAAGCTTACAGGATAAAGCTCCACAGAGGATCCTCAGGATAGTGCTTGTACTGGTTCATTGCCCAACATTGTCTTCACTCCGTAAGACATGCTTATCAAGACCAACTTGCATGATCACCCTCTGTATTACACTGGATACGTCGACGACGTCAAGGAGGATCGGATGCACATTGATCACGGTTCTTCGATAAGCATTATTCCGAAGAGCTTGCTTCACCATCTGCGCATCCCTATGCATTGGCTGACTCCTACAAGCACCGCCATCAGCGGTTTCAATTCCGGGAGAAGCTATCCCATCGAAAAGATTCGCCTGAAGTGCCAAATTGGCGACCTTTAGTCGGAAGTAACCTGCTATGTCATCGACGCAGACATCTCCTACAACATTCTCCTGGGGCGTCCGTGGATACACGATTACATGATCGTGCCCTCCATATTGCACTAGTACTTTAAGTACGTCGATAAGCACGGCATCGTCACAACAGAATTTGCTGACATCGATCCCTTCAAAGGGGTCAAATCTTACTATTCGGATTCCTGCTTGTACGAGAATTCGAAGAGGCACCTGATCAAGGAGGATGCTCAAGAGCAGACAGAGGCCATTACGGGCCGGAGGTACCCTTGAGAATCTATCTCCAACCCCGTAAATAAGGAAAGACAGCACCTCTTACAGCCACTCTGCATAGAGAAACAACGAATCTCTCGGTGCTCACTGCACAAAAGGAGCAGATGATAATCCGACTACCGAGGTCTGGTCAAGTGCCGAAACCTACTACGGAGCCACTGACAATCAGGCTGCCGAGAACTGGCCAGCAACAAATAGAGGAGCTCATTCCCTCTGTCAAGATGATGATGATTCGTCTTCCCAGAATGAGTCGACAACCAAGCACTAAGCCGGGGACTACTAGCGAGCCAACAACTCCCCGTACAGCATCGAGCACCAAACAGGGGGTCGTTAGTGCTCCAACGACTCCGCATTCTGCTCCACCAGTAGAGCCCTTAATGATTAAGCTGCCCAGGTCGTCCTTCCAGTCTTCATTAACGCAGGGGGTGGCCGAAGAAGAGTTAGAGCTGGCAAAGTATGTGGCTGCTCACACTGATGTTCCATCCGCAGATGATGTAATTCCACCAGAAAAGATATCTTATTTCACCAATAAAGGGTTATCTTTGAACTACCTCGAGCTTAATAAGCTTTGTACAATGTATGCTATGGAGCACGGTACAGGCACCTACCTACACACACAGGTAACAAATGTCTACACCGCAAACCAACTTACTCCCGTGGAAGATGCTTGCTTCATAGTCAAGGGAGAGGATCATCCAATCATCTTCGGCCGGAAGAATGATCCATAGCCCTTCAGAATAGAAGAAGTTGATCTCAAACCTGACACTGGAAGACTGCCCCTTTATCTGTATAGCTCCCGATCCAAATACCTCATGCAAAAACAGGGGTATGATCTGAAGACTACGCCAGGCTTAGGCTTATACTACGGCACTGGTCGGCGGTTACCTTTGCAGTTGCCAGTCCCGGCTGGAAAACTACAAGATTATTACAACAATACAAGATGTGGGCTAGGTTATGTTACACCTACAACAACTCCTGAAAGCTCAGATGAAGAATGCGACTTCCATTCACATTCGACCGGATCACCAACTTCTGATTCGGATGTCAGCATCGGAGACGTATTCAGGCAAGCTTTGTCTGTCAATATGGCATTTGCTGATGCCTATGAAGAAGACGAAGACGTACCTGAACTTCTCGAGTTAGAACCTTGGGTCCAGCAACTAGATGAACAATGAAAGAAATGCTTCGAACTCCGTGAACCTTCCACTGAAGATGAGGTTATACAAGTTGACCTCGGCGATGAGTCCTCTCAAAAGCCAATCTTCATCAGCAAAAGCCTGACAGACGAAGAGCGGGAGGCACTTTTGTAACTTGTCAAAGAGTACATTGACGTATTCGCCTGGAGCTATAAAGACATAATAGGGCTAAACCCCAAGGTTGTACTTCATAAACTCAACATCCATCCAGACGCAAAGCCGGTCAAGCAACAACAAAGGCGGTTCCGTCCAGACATCATGAATTCTATCGAAGCTGAGGTCAACAAACTGATAGCCAGCGGCTTCATCCGGGAGGAACAACATCCAGACTGGGTCGCGAACACAGTACCAGTCCTCAAGAAGAATAGGAAGATTCGAATTTGCATCGACTTCCAAAATCTAAACGAAGCTTGTCCTAAAGATGAGTTTTCTCTTTCCATCATGGACATCTTGATCGACAACATATATGGCTTTGAGCGCATGTCATTCATGGATGGCTTCTCAGGATACAACCAAATCAAGATATTTCCTCACGATGAGAAGCACACATCATTCTGAACACCGATTAGCGTGTACTGCTACACTGTCATGTCCTTCGGTTTAAAGAATGTCGGTTCCACATACCAACAAGCTATGAGCGTCATCTTCAGAGATCACCTGCGTAAGACCGTGGAGTATTACGTCGACGACATAGATGTCAAAAGCCGCTCTAAGGTAGACCATCTGTAGGATCTGAGGACGGTATTCGACCTGATACGAGCGCACAACTTGAAGATGAATCCTACCAAATCTTTCTTACGCGTATCTAGTGGAAAATTCATGGGTTTTATCATTACTGCCCAGGGAATTCATATAGATCCGAAGAAGGCAAAGGCAATCATGGAGATGGGTCCCCTAAGAAATCTCTGTGAACTCCGAGGCCTTCAAGGGAGGCTAGCTTACATCAGGAGGTTCATCTTTAACCTCTCCGGGCGATGTCAACCATTCACCCATCTCATGAAGAAGGGCGTCTCATTCGTATGGGATAAAGAGTGCCAATGCGCATTCGACAACATCAAAGAATATCTATCGAATCCTCTAGTTCTGGTGGCCCCGGTTGCTGGAAAGCCGTTCTTGCTTTATGTACGAGTGATGGAGCATTCCTTCGGTGCTCGACTAGCACAAAACAATGATACGGGGCATGAACAAGCTATCTATTACCTCATCCAAATGTTGATTGGGCCTGAGCATAGATACACTACCGTGGAGAAGGAATGTCTTGCTCTGGTGTTCGCTATCCAGAAGATGCAACACTATGTTACAGGATAAACCATCCATGTCATATCTAGAGTTAACCCCCGCAGGGTTCTCACGACCAAGCCGGGTGCACTCAGCTCTTGCCTCACTACCTGGGCGATATTATTGTCTTCCTACCACATGAGCTTCGTCCCATAAAAAGTCGTCAAAGGCCAGGCTCTGGCAGACTTTTTAGCAACCCATCCAAGTTCGAAGTCAACCAGAATATATGAAAAGATTCTAGACGAGGTTGCCAATTCAAACATGGCTTCCGATGATTTCGTCTGGCGAATGTTCTTCGACGGTGCTTCAAGAACCGGGCCCAATGGCAACATTGTCGTTGGGGTCGGAGTGGTACTAATTTTTTCCTCCGACTTGGTGATCAACCGGGCATATTCCCTTACAGAACCCTGCTCAAACAACATGGTCGAGTATAACGCCTTGGTTATCGGACTTCGACTTGTAAAAGAACTGGGAGTAGAGTACCTAGAGGCATATGGCGATTCATAATTAATCGTCAATCAGATCCGGGGTTCATATGAAGTCCGTCATGAAGACATAATCCCCTATGATTAGGCAGCGATGGCGTTATTACGTCTCTGAAAGGGTTCTTCATAGAACATGTGCTGAGACTCCGGAACATTGAAGCCGACGCCTTGGCAGGACTGGCCGCTTCCTTGACAGTCCCAAAATATACTCATCATTTGGTGGATGTAATAGGCCATGAGCTGGTCTGTTCCAAGAACAATGTCCAATTTATCGAGAGCTATTCTGTACTGACGGTCGACGAGATACATGATTGGAGGCTTCCATTTATCGACTTTGCAGTTTATAGCATCTTGCCGGAGAACACGAAAGAAGCCACCTCTATTAGTAGACGTTCTCTCAGATTCTTCTACGATAAAGAAACGAAGATGCTGTATCGGCGGTCATACAATAGATTACTACTTCGGTGTCTATCCAATACAGAAGCCAAAGAAGCTGTACGTGAAGCACATGACGGCGTCTGCGGGGCCCATCAGCCTGGCCCAAAATTACAAGACCGCCTTCGTCGGATGGGCTATTACTGGTCCACGATGGTACTGGATGCGATAGACTATGCAAGAAAGTGCAAAGGCTGTCAGGTCCACGCAGATTTCATCCACCAACCATTCGAGTTCTTACATCCGACGGTGGTATCCTGGCCGTTCGAAGCATGGGGTATGGACATCATCAGTCCGATCACTCCGCCTTCGTCCCTAGGACACCGCTTCATACTGGAAATTACATATTACTTCTCCAAGTGGTCGGAAGCTGTCCCACTTATAGAAGTAAAGACATCAAACGTGATCAGCTTTCTCAAGCATCACGTCATCTATCGCTTCGAACTACCTCGAAGGATCATCCATGACAACGGTCCACAGTTCGCAAGCCACGCCTTCTATCAGTTTTGCGACAAATATCGGATCCAAAATGTTGCCTTAATACTGTACAATCCGGCACGAATGGTTTGGTGGAAGCGTTCAACAAAACTATAATAAAGCTACTCAAGAAGTTCGTGTCTTCCAATAAACGCGACTGAAATAAAAAGCTTAGCGAATGCTTATGGGTGTACCATACTACAGTCCGGACGGCCACCGGGAATACACCATTCTCTTTGGTGTATGGGAGTGAGGCAGTTCTTCCACTGGAGACCCAAATCCCCTCGCTCCGCGTCGCCTTCACCTATCGATTGACGATAGATGATAATTACCGTCGTCGGCTACAAGAGTTGGAGGCCTTAGATGAGAAGCTCCTGCTTGCTCAATAACGAATCGAGCTGTATCAAGCATGCATCTCGGGAGCCTTCAACAAGAAGGTTAAACTCAGAACATTCCAAGTGGGCGATCTCGTTCTGGCAATTCGGAGGCCGATGGTTATGACTCACAAAATTGCCGACAAATTCCAGCCAAAGTGGGAAGGCCCATTTGTCATCGAGGCTGTATTCTCCAATGGTGCTTACCGTCTCGCAAAACAAAACGGAGACTTGCTCATGTTGCCCGTCAACGGTAAGTTCCTGAAGAAGTATTATGTCTAAACGATATCCTCCAAATCTACCGGACTGTTAAGTTATGTGCCCTTAGGCACTGCTGAACTTACACTCTGGTCATCCCAAATGAATCTATATCGCATCTTCTGGGTAGTAAGTCATGTATGATCATACCTCTGAACTTCCTTCCCAAAAGAGCCTCTTTCTCATGATCTAGTGCCCGTACTTTCAGTGTATAAACAGGGTAACAGATCCACAAATTTCCCGAAACGACTACGTCGATGTCACCTCTGAGTTGTTTTACTGCCATCAAAAACAAACCACCCCTCATATAGAACATCCATATCCATATTACCTCTGAGTTGTTCTATGTACCCTTCATGGTGTCCACTCGTACCACGTCCTCATTACCTCTGAGTAGGAAGACTCCATTGAAGAAACCCTCATATTTACCACGTCTACATTACCTCTGGGTAAGTATGTTGGTTTTCTCTCGACTTATTATCCGTACCCAAAACCAGGGTACGCCAAGGATAATAGGCCCACAAATGACCACAATTGACCGCAAATGTCCACAGTTGACCACAAATGTCTGCAGTTGACCACAAATACTGTACTACCACTAATGTTGTACTAGGTCCCCTAGTACATGTACCTCTTTTCTCATTATCACATGGCTCTGAACCCAGCTATTCTATGGCATTCTTTCGTCTGATACCAAGGACTTCCATTTGTAACACCAGTTTTTCAAATGAGGGTAATTTTGAAATTTTGTAATTTTTATCTTTTAATAATAATATTTTAAATCATGATGCAATTTTTGGTAATTTTTAATCATTTTAAAACTATTTTAAATCATGACTTATGATTTTGGTATTTTTGATAGTGTAACACTAGAGATAGTTTAACCTAGAGCCTAGCCATGTGATTAGGGTATTTCATTTATTATTTTTAGTTCGAGGGTACTTTTGTCATTTTGATTTTAATTGAATTTAATATATATTATTTGGAATTTAATGTATTATTAAGAATGGTGTGTTTTTAATATTATTTAATTGATTGCCATGTTTTGTGATTAGCCTAACTTGGTTTGGACCTAACCTAGATTAGTCACAGCTAGTCTTAGCTAACCATGGTTAGTGATAGTTGGTATTAATTAGATTTATTAGAATTAATGTGATTTTTAGTATAATTGATTTTTGGCCTATAGTTGACTTTGACTAGTGTTGACTAGGAGACTAACCTAGAGACTAACCTAGGACATGACCACTTGGTTAACCTTAGCTTGACCTAAGTTAGTGAGGGTTAACTCATTGAAACTTGTTTTGAGATATTAGGAATTGATTATGCTAGAATGGCTTATGACTTCATAAGTCATGACTAATGACTTGAGACTTAAAGCCCATAGGCCCACACCATGTAGCCAAACCCTAACCCTAATCAGCCCATGGTTGGTCATAATGATCTTCCCCATCCTATTTAATACCCCTCAAAGTTAGGGCTAGCCTCCATTAGGATTTTTGCCATGTTTTAGAAAGAGGTAAGCCCCCATCTTCAATAAATCATAGAAAATCCATTTTAAATCCTTTTTCCCCCAAACCAATTACATTGGGTTCTAATTTTACTCCTCTTCCTGCTGGTAACAAGTATTCTCAGTTTGGGAGCACATTGGAGGAGTTTGGCCATCAAGAGGAGCACCTCTCTTTGAAGCTTTTTGAAGGATTTGACACATATAGGTAACTTTCAATCCCCTCCATAGAATTTTGATTTTATTGCATATTTAGGGAGCCCTGGACCTAAACTAACTGTAGGAATAGGAATCACTAAAATTCGTGTCCATTTCGTATCCTTTTTGGACACGTATTAGTGACACATACCAAGTGTTTGATGAAATGCCCCAATGGGCATTTCGTGTGATTTTTAGGAAAGTGTTTGAATAAGAAATTAGGGTTTGATGTCGCTTACACATTTTTGGTGTTTTTTTGTAGTCTTAGTGTCGTGTCGAGTCCACATGGACACGCGAACACAGGGTCGCGCGCGCGCGTGCACGGGCACTGTGCATGTCCTGCACTTCGGGGGATATAGCACCCTGGACACGGCTCCCCGACACGTGAGATTTGACATGTGGCTCGGGGCCGACACTGACACGAGGCTCCCCAAGTTTCAGATCCCCACGTGTCGTGTCGGACACGCACGAACGCACGCACCATTTTTATACTATTTCAGTCGGCTGTCATTTCGATCGCTGATACGCGTGTCTTGTGTCTCGTACACGTATTATGGACACATGGCAGGGTGTCCTTGCCCTAGCCCTAGTCTTGGTCGACACATGGACACAATCACGTGGGTTGTGTCTTATCGTGTCGTGCACACGGACACTGTGAACACGTGCACGAGGAGTGGCCTGTTTTTGCACTAATTGGTGTTTTATTTTGGTTGGACACGTTTGTGTCCACATGGGTGGACACAAACTCGTATGGGACACGTACACAATATGTTTAAACATTACCAACCACTAATTTAGTATTTTAGTTTGATTTTGATTGTTAATTCTCGAATTCCCTATAAGTTCTGATACCTACATTAACAGCCCTATTTTTCATGTTTTACCCAGATTTTGATATTGAGTTTCAGTATCGATTTTTACCCATTAAACACTATTATTTGCATGATATTAAACCTCTAACTTGTTCACCTATGTGTTATCTAATGGTATAAGGAACTTGGGTTTGATTTGGTGGTTGTGTGATTCAAAATCTGGGATTACAATTTGGGGACTGTTAAATTGTTTTTATGTGTTATCCTGAGTTTGTTTGAACTGTTGTTTAATGTTTTAATTCTGAAATTGATGAACTGAAATGGAATGGGACTGCAAACTGGGAATTGAAGGGGGTTCTTCAATATATTCTAAGTTTTGCCCATTATTTCCCTTTGCTCACTGAATTTTCACTCACCTTACTATTGCCTCACTGTCCTCTACACACACAAGTCCATACACACACACTTTCATGAACGCTCTCACTATTTGACACCCTATCACACACACAATTCTCATGATACCAACACACACATGCTCACTGTTTTCTCACTGTTTCTCACTGTTTTCTCACAGTTTTCTCACTGATTTTATAATCACTTACACACACACCTAGGTATACCCTATCACCCACACACTCATGTTTCATGACACACATACACTAGTATATATATAACACCCTCTTGACGCTCTAGCTTAATACACACACACACTCTTATATTCACTAACGCACATGTTTCCTCTCTCATATCACACACACTCTTGTTTTTGCACACATGCCTATGTCTAACACACACACACACACATGACACATGAGCACATGTGTCCCTCTCTCTATACATATGTATATATATATGTATTGACATATGATGTTGTATATAGTATTGCATAGGAGCCTATATGATATGTTTTCCTATTAGCCTATCTAAATAGATTAATGTGTGTATCCCTATATTAGATTATATTAATATTGTAATTTTGTGTATTATTTTAGATATAGAATAGCCTTGTGTAGATGTGATGTATGGTTGGCTTAGCCTATGGCCTAGTCTCTTAGCCTATGGCCTTTGTGAGTGTCTGTGTGTCAGTGTAGAGTCTAGATTAGACTTGTTTAGTCTAGTTAGACTTAGAATAGCCTTGTTAGCCAAGTATAGACTAGTTGACTTAGGTTTGACTTGGTTGACCTAGTTAGACTTCTAGGGTTGACCAGAGTTGACCAAGAGTTGACTTTGGTCTAGATTGGCCTAGATTCATGTAGTATGCATCGTAGTCCATCTTATTACTATTCTGGACTTGTGCTGTTCTAATAGGAGCCAGACCACTCCTCGGACAGTACTTTCGTCTTGGACATTCAGTTAGCAGGCGAGTACATTCTCTGATCTTTTCATACTTATCTGGACTATATTCTTGCTCTAGATTACTTTACATGATGCTGCCACATATTTTCACGGATTAGTACTATATGGATCTTTTCTTGAGATGTTATCCCTCTACGGGTGCATCGGGTATTTTATGTTCATGTACTTTATCATGTGCATCAGGTACTCCTTGTACTCGTACTAGTTCATATTTTTACATATTCTCGTGTGCTTTCACGTGCCTCATGTACTACTCATTACATGAGTTCACGTATCCTTAGCTGTATTCATGTGCTTATAACGTAACTTGAATGGATCCTTGTGTATTGATTGGGGCGGGGTGAGTAGAATTGGTTATGTGATCATTATTTCCAGTAGCTGTATAAATGTGCCTCTTATTTGTATTCATGTTCCCCTAAGCCGTTTGCATAACCATATTGTACTCTAAATCACTTAGCCACTTACAGTCTCTACTTATCATGTATTTACTTTCAGTTACAAATATCTCCTGTTTACTTGTACTTCCTTTTCAGCACTTCTTGTATTTTACTATATTGCATGATTTATACTCCTAACCTGTTATGAACCATTGAGAGATATGTGCTCGCTCCCGTCCTGACTGGACCTGTTCAAAATTTTACAGTAAATGATGAGGCTCTGGTGTCGACCCCTCTCGGTGCAGCATTAGACATCACTAGTGACTTGGACCTACTAGCAGTTGATGATACTTCCCTTGATTAGGATGTCTTTATCTTCCTGGATTCTGTATTGAGTTTCTGAGATGTTATTTGGATATGTACTTATTTAGACCCTTAGAACTCTGGGTTGTATCTCTGTGTTTTTATTTTTGGATATTTATCAATCTTTTCTTTCATGTTCTACCTTAGATGTGGTTGAGATATATTCTGTTATGTCACCCCCATTCGGGGAGTATAACTGTATATTACCCTTATCTGTTAGATGTTGTGACCTAGGACAGTATTCTACCGACGACACTACGGCGTAGGCTGGGCGTTACGTCCTCGTACCCTCACAGTGGGTGCGGGTCATGACACGTTTTTAGTGGTGGCCCATGCAGGTCAAATTTATGTAGTGATATTCGAACTAGAGTATCACTACAGCCTGCAGTAGGATTAGGATATATTTTTTTAGGGTACTCAATCACAGTTAGGATTCCTTGAAAGATTCCTGGAACGACCCTTGAGAATCTTATTTAAACTTCAATTTGAAATCCTTTTCCTTGTTTTGTTCCCTCTTACTCCATGATTATTGAATTTGATTTTGTTGGATCGTTGTTGATTTTGATTTTCCAATCGAAATGAATTTTATAGCCTGAGTTACGATATTTTCTGATAACATATGTTGACGGAAATAACATGGATGGTAAAACATCTACATGATTATGAAACCTGTAGTTTATCGCAGCCATATTAGCTGGCGTGGCAGAAACATAGAGACCTGACTTCGGATGTACGTATCTTGGTTATGAGATTTAGAATTTCTCACAGCTATACTAGTCGGCATAGCGAGATTTCCAGACAACATGATTGTAAAGGTGCATACCCCAGTTATGGAATCTATCGTTTATCGCAGCCTTGCTTACTGGCATGGCGGGGACTCTGAGTAACATGATTTTGGACAGACGCATATGATTATCAGATTGTATCTTGAGAAGGTTTTTAAACATATCATCTCTATCGTACCATTCTGTTGTATAAATTGTACCCCGTCATCAAATAACTTAGGAGTAGGAGTATGAGTAGGAGTAGCTTAGCTATTATTATAACCTTGTGTAACTTCTTGCTATAAATTCTTCCTAATACAATGAATCGATGATTTTGCTAGACCTTAACTTGGATTTGATATTATAGCTCTGGTTTCAAAATGGTTCCTTCTTTTAAATAGATAAGCAGAATAGATTTTATCATTATTTTCTTCTTATCATTATTTCTTGTATTACCTTAAATATATATATAGTGGACACTTGCCTGACACGTATGCATGCTACACTTCGATTCCCACCTATCTAAATACATATTAATATGTCGTTGATGTTTAAATTTTCAAAACACCAATATTTCTGGTTCTCTACTTTTTCCAGCTTAAACTCGTAATTTAAATATAAATTTTATGTTATTAGTTATGTTTACATCACTGCACATGTATGTTATACATATGGTTTCAATTCAAAAAAAAATTAGCTGAGTTTTGGGTTTGAAATTGTCAAATATAAGACTATGTGCATATTAATCCTTAATACTGGATCTTAAATGTTAGTTCAATTTGCTGTTTTATTTTTCTAAATGTAATATTTTGAGCTATATACATTGTGGTATGTAGGAATATAAATTTAGGTTTCATATTCTTACATGTTAGGTGGTGATAAACATTGGGTTGGTTGATGTTCAAATTTCTCCAAATCTTAAAACTGAATACATGTTAACATTTTCACATTGATTTCCAATGTTTAGTTCAATTTCAGATTTAATATGTAATATTGAACTGTATGCATAGCTAAATGTATGGATAGTATGTTAGGGTTTTTTCTCTATCATGTTAGGATGTATTGGAAGCATTGAGTTAGTTGTGATGTTTCAAACTCCTAAAATCTGAAACTGCATTATGTTAATATTACACTGGTTAAAATGTTAGCTCATTTTCAGATTTAGTATGTAAATGCTGAACTAAAACTATGTTTAACCTTTCAATACTAATGCTATAACCCTGTACAAGGACACACACACTCTAATATAGTATACACTGCCATGTAACCTAACCCTTCCTCTCTATGTTATGTTCATATATCTATATAGATATATAGAGTTTATGCATACATGTTATAATGTATATAGATACATAACTAAATATCTACCTCTTTATATATACATATATACATGGTTAGTCATGCATGTTATGAGCAAATGAGTTGTGTATTATAGATTGTTTAACCAATATGCCATGATTAGTGTAACTTGATAGTTATTGTTTGAAACCCAAATCCTCCTATGCACTTTCATGTATATTTCACATACACACACACCTATTATCTAACCATATGAACATGTCCACATACACCCATACACACACAAACTACATAACTTGTCCATAATGCTAGCTTTTCCCTCTCTAACACTCTCTCTCTATATATAATGTGATTGGATTTTAATGCTCGATATTTGTGCTTTTAAAATTTTGATTTGATTTTTCTTTGAATAGTACCCCTTTATAGATAATTGGTAGTTATCTTTATTTTATTTTTGATAAGTACCAGTTTTTATATAGGGTGGTAGACTGCCTTACAGTTTTGATGATTTGTTATTTCTGTAACTTTTCTAGTTTAGCACCCTAGATTGCTTGTGTGTTTTGATACCCTATGACCGTTTTGGTTTAGCATGACTAGTATACCTAGATGAGACTTTCGCTACCACCGTATGCCATGACCTTGTATGTCGTCCTTTTAAATCATATGATTTGTTTAAGTTCTGGGACTTTGATTGTGGGGGTTTGACCTAGAAGGAGTATGAACATTTTAATTTCGAGGACAAAATTTTTCTAAGGTGGGTAGGATTGTAACACCCAGTTTTCCAAATGAGGGTAATTTTGAAATTTTATAATTTTTATCTTTTAATAATGATATTTTAAATCATGATGTAATTTTTTGGTAATTTTTAATCATTTTAAAACTATTTTAAATCATGACTTATGATTTTGGTGTTTTTGATAGTATAACACTAGAGACAGCTTAACCTAGAGCCTAGCCATGTGATTAGGGTGTTTCATTTATTATTTCCAGTTCGAGGGTACTTTTTTTATTTTGATTTTAATTGAATTTAATATATATTATTTGGAATTTAATGTATTATTAAGAATGGTGTGTTTTTAATATTATTTAATTGATTGCCATGTTTTGTGATTAGCCTAACTTTGTTTTGACCTAACCTAGATTAGTCACAGCTAGTCTTAGCTAACCATGGTTAGTGATAGTTGGTATTAATTAGATTTATTAGAATTAATGTGATTTTTAGTGATTTTTAGTATAATTGATTTTGGGCCTATAGTTGACTTTGACTAGTGTTGACTAGGAGACTAACCTAGAGACTAATCTAGGACATGACCACTTGGTTAGGTTAAGTAACCTTAGCTTGACCTAAGTTAGTGAGGGTTAACTCATTGAAACTTGTTTGGAGAGATTAGGAATTGATTAGGCTAGAATGGCTTATGACTTCATAAGTCATGACTAATGACTTGAGACTTAAAGCCCATAGGCCCACACCATATAGCCAAACCCTAACCCTGATCAGCCTTGGCTGGTCATAATGATCTCCACCATCCTATTTAATACCCCTCAAAGTTAGGGCTAGCCTCCATTAAGATTTTTGCCAAGTTTTAGAAAGAGGTAAGCCCCCATCTTCAATAAATCATAGAAAATCCATTTTAAATGCTTTTTCCCGAAAACCAATTGCATTGGGTTCTAATTTTACTCCTCTTGCTATTGGTAACAAGTATTCTCAGCTTGGTAGCACATTGGAGGACTTTGGCCATCAAGAGGAGCACCTCTCTTTGATGCTTTTTGAAGGATTTGACACATATAGGTAACTTTCAATCCCCTCCATAGAATCTTGATTTTATTGCATATTTAGGGAGCCCTAGACCTAACCTAACTGTAGGAATAGGAAGCCCTAAAATTTGTGTCCTTTTCATGTCCTTTTTGGACACGTATCAGTGACACATACCAAGTGTTTGATGAAATACCCCAATAGGCATTTCGTGTGATTTTTAGGAAAGTGTTTGAATAGGAAATTAGGGTTTGATGTCGGTTACACATTTCTGGTATTTTTTTGTAGTCTTAGTATCGTGTCGAGTCCACACGGACACGCGAACACAGGGTCGCACGCGCGCGTTCACGGGCACTGTGCATGCCCTGCACTTCGGAGGACACCGCACCCTGGACACGGCTCCCTGACACGTGAGATTTGACATGTGGCTCGGGGCCGACACTGATACGGGGCTCCCCAAGTTTCAGAGCCCCACGTGTCGTGTCGGACACGCACGAATGCGTGCACCATTTTTACACTGTTTCAGTCGGCTGTCATTTCGACCACTGATACGCGTATCTTGTGTCTCGTACACGTGTTGTGGACACATGGCAGGGTGTCCCAGCCCTAGCCCTAGTTTTGGTCGATACGTGGACACAATCATGTGGGTTGTGTCGTATTGTGTCGTACACACGGACACTGTGAAGACGTGCACGAAGAGTGGCCTATTTTTGCACTGATTGGTGTTTTATTTTGGTTGGACACGTTTGTGTCCACTTGGGTGGACACAAACTCGTGTGGGACACGTACACAATATGTTTAAACATTACCAACCACTGATTTAGTATTTTAATTTGATTTTGATTGTTAATTCTCGAATTCCCTATAAGTTCTGATACCTACATTAACAGCCCTATTTTCCGGTTTTACCCAGATTTCGATATTGAGTTTCAGCATCGATTTTTACCCATTAAACACTGTTATTTGCATGATATTAAACCTCTAACTTGTTCACCTATGTTTTATCTAATGGTATGAGGAATTTGGGTTTGATTTGGTGGTTGTGTGATTCAAAATCTGGGATTACAATTTGGGGACTGTTAAATGTTTTTATGTGTTATCCTGAGTTTGTTTGAACTGTTGTTTAATGTTTTAATTCTAAAATTAATGAACTGAAATGGAATGGAACTGCAAACTGGGAATTGAAGGGGGTTCTTCAATATAATCTGAGTTTTGCCCACTGTTTTCCCTTTGCTCACTAAATTTTCACTCACCTTACTGTTGCCTCACTGTCCTCTACACACACAAGTCCACACACACACATACATTCATGAACACTCTCACTATTTGACACCCTATCACACATACAATTCTCATGATACCAACACACATATGCTCACTATTTTCTCACTGTTTCTCACTGTTTCTCACAGTTTTCTCACTGATTTTACAACCACTTACACACACACCTAGGTATACCCTCTCACCCACACACTCATGTTTCATGACACACATACACTAGTATATATATATGACACCCTCTTGACACTCTAGCTTAATACACACATACTCTTATATTCAGTAACACACATGTTTCCTCTCTCATATCACACACACTCTTGTTTTTGCACACATGCCTATGTTTAACACATACACACATGACACATGAGCACATGTGTCCCTCTCTCTATACATATGTATATATATATGTATTGACATATGATGTTGTATATGGTATTACATAGGAGCCTATATGCTATGTTTTCCTATTAGCCTATCTAAATATGTTAATGTGTGTATCCCTATATTAGATTATATTAATATTGTAATTTTGTGTATTATTTTAGATATAGAATAGCCTTGTGTAGATGTGATGTATGGTTGGCATAGCCTATGGCCTAATCTCTTAGCCTATGGCCTATGTGAGTGTCTGTGTGTCAGTGTAGAGTCTAGATTAGACTTGTTTAGTCTAGTTAGACTTAGAATAGCCTTGTTAGCCTAGTATAGACTAGTTTGACTTAGGTTTGACTTGGTTGACCTAGTTTGACTTCTAGGGTTGACCAGAGTTGACCAAGAGTTGACTTTGGTCTAAATTGACCTAGATTCATGTAGTATGCATCGTAGTGCATCTTATTACTATTTTAGACTTGTTGTGACTTGTGTTGTTCTAATAGGAGCCAGACACCACTCCTCGGACAGTACTTTCGTCTTAGACATTCAGTTAGCAGGCGAGTACATTCTCTGATCTTTTCATACTTATCTGGACTATATTCTTGCTCTAGATTACTTTACATGATGCTGACACGTATTTTTCCGGATTAGTACTATATGGATCCTTTCCGTAGATGTTATCCCTCTACGGGTGCATCGGGTATTTTATGTTCATGTACTTTATCATGTGCATCAGGTACTCCTTGTACTCGTACTAGTTCATGTTTTTACATGTTCTTATGTGCTTTCACGTGCCTCATGTATTACTCATTACATGAGTTCACGTATCCTTAGCTGTATTCATGTGCTTATAACGTAACTTGAATGAATCCTTGTGTATTGATTGGGGCGGGGTGAGTAGAATTGGTTATGTGATCATTTCCTCCAGTAGCTGTATAAATGTGCCTCTTATTTGTATTCATGTGCCCCTAAGCCATTTAAATAACCATATTGTACTCTAAATCACTTAGCCACTTACAGTCTCTACTTATCATGTATTTACTTTCAGTTACAAATATCTCCTGTTTACTCGTACTTTCTTTTCAGCACTTCATATATTTTACTCTATTGCATGATTTATACTCCTAACCTGTTATGAACTGTTGAGAGATATGTGCTCGCTCCCGTCCTGACTGGACCTATTGAAAATTTTACAGTGAATGATGAGGCTCTGGTGTCTACCCCTCTCGGTGCAGCATTAGACATCACTAGTGAGTTGGACCTACTAGCAGTTGATGATACTTCCCTAGATTAGGATGTCTTTATCTTCCTGGATTCTGTATTGAGTTTCTGATATGTTATTTGGATATGTAATTATTTAGACACTTAGAACTCTGGGTTGTATCTTTGTGTTTTCATTTCTGGATGTTTATCTATCTTTCCTTTCATGTTCTACCTTAGATGTGGTTGTGATATATTCTTTTATGTCACCCCCGTTCGGGGAGTATAACTATATATTACCCTTATCTGTTAGATGTTGTGACCTAGGACAGCGTTCTACCGCCGACACTGCGGCGTAGGCTGAGCATTGTAACGTCCTCGTACCCTCACAGTGGGTGCGGGTCGTGACACCATATCTACCTTATCGCAGAGTTGTTCTATGTATCCCTATCAAACTTATTATCCGTACCTAAAACCAAGGTATGCCAAGGGTAATAGGTCCACAGAAAAAGCCTTCACTGGGGCAAACACATAAATACAGTATAAGCAATTCAGATAAAGGATGATGCAAGCAAAGTCATTTATTCAAATCAAATCGAAAGTACTACATTCTTTGGGACCACGTCCCTACCAAAAAGATGAAGAAAAATAAAAAGAAAAAGAAAAGAAAAAGCCGACTATGGTTCGACGATACATAATTCTCTGAGACGGTCCCTCAGTACGGCCTTCGACCGCTCAAACCGCTGCTTGGCCCGGCGCTCGGCCTCCTGAGTCAGCCGCGCCGCATTCTCTAGATACGCGTGAGCCCGCCAGCCATCTTCAAGCCTCTCCAGAGCATGCTCCAAGCCAGCAGAAGCTTGAGTGACCTTATCGGCTTCCTGAACAACCAGCTCCTTATCCGCGTGGGCGGCCTCGAGGTCAGATTCCAAGAAAGTCAGTTTCCTCTGGAGTTCGAGGATCTGCTCTCTCGTATCAATTACCCCACGGGAGGCGGCCGCTTCCCGAGCCATGCAATCCTCTCCCCTGCGGCTCAACTGATCATACTGTAGAGATAGGTGGTGGAGGCCCCCCACTATAATCGGCTTGGCCGTATCCCGAGCAACCCTTAATTTCTCCATGGCAGTTACGAGGAAGGCATGCTCTTGGTCTATTACTGCAGACAGATCAACTTGTCGCAGCACTTGAAACTGGGCCACAAGCTGATCAGCCTATAGCAATTTGGGCTCCAGAAGCTCAACTATTCCTGTCCTACCGGGGAGGGTTCTAAGGTTTTCAATTTGGCCACGGGCGCATTGACGGGCTAAGGCGAAAGATGTCCCCCTCTCCACGGCAGACTCAACCCCTCGCCTCAGGTGGCGGTAGATACTGTCAACCACATCCTTTGACGCTTCATCCAGAACTTCCGTAGAAGACGACGTCAAAGAAAGAGTAGCTGGCAGTGTCGAAGAAGATGCACCGAAACTTGATGCCCCTGCCACAAAGGGAAACAAGTTAAGAGCGAAAAGATGCTTGAAGAGCGGCTAATTCCTCCTCCGCAGCCCGAAGGGTCTGGAGACTCGACAGGGCAGAAAGGTCGACCCCCGGAGCCACATGAACAAAGAAGATGGCGGGGACCATTTCTCTCCACACCGACCGTTCCGCCGTTTGCTCTCCCAAACTCTATTCAATGGAAGGTCCCTTAATGTAAGATGGAGGGGGAGGAGGCACACTCTCTCTGGCGAACTCTACCCTGACAATATCCGTCGTTGGCAGTGAAGGAGCAGGACCTGTATGTCCAGAACGACCATCAATCAGCTTAACCCGAAGGATGTGATGATAGAGCGGATGAACCTCCTCACTAGTCAAGACTTGGCTTATCTTACCAGGTGAGTTGTTGAAGCTGAGGTTCACTCATAGCTGCCGTAGCATCTTCACCAGCGATAGCCGAGCCGAATTCTGCGGGTTCTTCTACCCCAGCCGCCCCGAAAGGAGATACAACTGGATCAGCGTCACACGACTGAGGTTCAGCAGTATCGGGGACGGGTTCAGCAGATTCTACGTCGCCCTGGGTTGGGACGTCAACAACTGAAAGAACCTCTGCCGCCGTCGGGAGAACCCCGACAAAAATAATCTCGGCACACATATCACTAATCAAAGTGGTCAGGGCCGGGTCAACTTTAGAGACTGGGGCCGATTCTCGAGAGTCCGATTCTTCTGACACCTACAAAGAAAAAAAATGATTAGGTCATAGTTCAAAAGAAGGGCTAAAGAAGAAAATGGTTGTAGTTCAATTCACCTTCGAAACTGCGTCCATATCCTCGCCTCTCTCCTTAATGAGCAGCCGACGAGGCTTAACCGCAGCCCGTTTCACGGAGTAAGTTATGCCGCCAGCAGCGGACTCATGCCTGCTTCGCTTGCAGGAAGGACTCGGCGCAACGTGCGGCTGATCCGCCACTACCTCATCTGCAGGAGGGATAGAGTTATCGGGATCATGCTCGTCATCCTCTTCGTCAGCGTTGGCAGACTCCGAGTACGACACAGCGACCGTCTTCTTCCTCTTCTTCCTCTTCTTCCTCGCCTTGGACCCCTGGGCTTCTCCACCAAGCCAGTACCAACAATGAAGCTGGTACTCGGGTCAAAGCCAACAGGAGGCTTGCTCGCCGTGACATGATATAGAGCCACCAAATACAAGATCTCCCCCGGTGCCTCAGCATCAGGAACTGAGAAGCTGGTACGGGTGTGAACCGTATCATAATAGTGCCAGGCCCTGATGCCGTCAATGATGCTACCTTCAAAACCCAGGCAAGAGCTGGAACTGTCCAAGAGTAGCTGACTATACCCAAATTGTCGGAAGAACCTACTGGGCAAGTAAGGTTCCAAGTAGACAGTGTTGCGGTTGCGGTATACTAGGTACGCAGGACGAATGTTACGCAACCAAAGGAGCATCTTCTCAGGCAAGAAGTCAGGAGGTCCGGTACCATAAATATGTATGCCCCTCACTTCTTTATCGGTAAAACGAGGAACAGACACAAAAAAGATGTATCCGTCCACTCTCGCCAGTGCCCTACGACAGGCTGGCATAGTGCTGCACTCCCAGGGCTGATGGCGATATTGGAAGATGAAAGCATCATCAGCCGTTACGTCGTCTTCTGTACCAGGCCTCATCAAAGACCGGTAGTGCATCAACAGCAGCCCCATCAGATAATGATAGGGCAGCTCAATATGTTCAAAGTCCTTCGTCGTGTCACGGGCGATGACCTTGGACGAGAAGGCACGGAGGCCACGGTGTTTGCTGTACACCATGGCCGGGAGAAGAGCTTGTCTGGCCCCAAAGACCAGCTTCACAGCAAGGAGGATAAAGTTACGGCTGATCCTCTCAATAGAACCAGTCCCTCCTGAGACCACACATTTCTGCAGCCACACAATCAGGAACCCTGCCAGGAGTGCCTTCTCTGACAGCTGCTGAGTACCCTGATAAAAATAACTAAAGGAGTCAGTTTGACTCCCAAACCTGTCGCCCGTGGCCCTCGATCTTTTGGCACTCAACACCAGGTCCTGTACTTCCTCATGGGTTTAAGGATTTTGAGGAGAAACTCGACCTGAGGCGCCTAGCGTAAAAAGGTGTGTGAGCCATGTCCGGGTGTGAGGAAGGTTCCCTTTCGAGCTATCATCCTTCTTGATGGACGTCTGGTGGCAGGTGCTGTGATTACATAGTAATTCCCGGTATACGACAACAAAGCTCGGGAACCGCCGATCCAAATCCTCGAACTCTTCGTTCGTCGGGGTATACACTTCAAAGACTTCTTCCCCCCAGGGCAGCTTAGAAACTGCATACATCTCGTGGAGAGTGAGTTCTATCTCCCCTCCAGGCGTGAAGAAGGTTCCTGTCCGCCGGTTGTACATCTCTAGGAGAGCCATAAACAGCATCTTATTCATGGGTAGACCGTGACAGGTTCCCTGAATGGCGTGATAGAGGTCGATCTCACGAAGAAGAGTCTCATACTTTCGCAGAATCTACGTAGTCAATTTGGCCCACGAAGGGATGGGGTTTATCCTGTTCAACAGCACCAACCGGCCAACGGGATAGGACCCCTTCTGAGCAAGCTGGTTCAAAAAAGTGTCGGCTTGAGAGAACTTGAAATTGGGACCCTGCACATTTATGAAGGTACCCAGGGCCAACCCTATCACGTAGAAACTGACCGATACCTTGCCCGCATACACTGACCCCAAGTTTCTGTTATAGTGGATGTTACCTACAAACATCTTCGACTGGCTCGGAGTTAAGGAGTCCACCATCTTTCTGTCCATCGGCAGCATATTGAACTACGACAGCGGAAAATGACACTCCATCTGAGGTATATGGATCGCCATTCTGTCAGAAGTAAAGCTCCAACTCTCAGATATATCCAGAACTTGGGGGCTCTTCACAGTCAAGGCATCCCCAAAAAGAAACGCAGGCTTCAGGTATTCTTCCTCCAATCGCCCCGAGTTTATCATGGCACAGAGAAAGTAGAAGGACTAGTTCTTGATAGCATTCAGCCTCTCCACAGGCTCATCTTTAGGAAGCTGGTTCACCACATACTGGACTATGTGGTCGAACCGCACACCCACAGCAGATTGGACTGAACCCACCAAGGGCTCTCCCACAGGATTGACAGGCAGATTCACTAAAAAGACAAATGAAACAAGTTAGAAGATGGCCAGGTAAAACCACTTAGTGTTTCTGGGCTTATGCGGCTCTGATTAGGTGGGTCCTTATGCGGCACAATTAAAAAAGGGGGCTTATGCGGCTTTATTTTGGCGGGGCCTCATGCGGCACAGTTCAAGTGAGCTTATGCGGCTCAGTTTAGCGAGTGTTTATACGGCACGGTTTAGAAGAGCTTATGTGGCTCTGATTTGATGCGGCCTCATGCGGCCCAATTCAAATGAGCTTATGCGATTCTGCTTAGCGTGGCCTCATGCGACTCAGTTTAAATGAGCTTATACGGTTCTACTTAGCGTGGCCTCATGCGGCTCAGTTCAAAGGGAGCTTCTGCGACCCTGTTTTGTGGGGGTTCATACGGCTCAGTTCAGAGGGACTTATACGGCCCTGTTCTGTGGGTCCTCATGCGGTCCAGTGCTTATACGGCCATGAGACGACTCTCATGCGGCTCGGACATGGGGCATACCCCCATACGGCTCAAACATGAGATGTACATGCGTTACGTACAGCACAGTAGGCGGAGTCATCACAATAAACTTGAACAGTTCAATGAAGATGAAGAAGGCATGCGCATAAAACATGCGGCGTGGCCATGATGATTAACGTTTTGAGTTCATACAATTTCTCCCAACATCCTTACCAGCAATGGCAGGATGAACATCAGCATGAACTGTGGGCACCGCAGTCGACGAGGAAGCCGCTCCTTTATCCTTCGTCGCAGAGGAAGCCTTGGAAGTCTTTGGAGCCATCGATGATCAAAGGAGAAGAAGACGGCAACTAGGGCAAGAAAGGCTTGAACAAGAGGAGAGAGTAAAGAGTCTCTCTCTAAAAATTACTCATATTTATAGACGAACAGGGGGCACGTGGACCGATAGGTGCTTCGGATTATGTGCTGCATAGAAGACAAAACCGACTCTTGGGATTTTATCCCCTCCCATGCAAAAGATTCAACAAAGCAAATCCAAATATTTACTGCCGACTCTTGGGATCCAACCTAAAAGACGGCTTTAAATCAAAAACAAATCAAGAACAATTAGTGAGACGCCTACGTGGCAGGAAGGATAGCATGCGGCTAGAGAATTTTATGCGGCCAGAGCTCCATACAGCCAAAGCAGTCCATGCGGTCAGAAGTCCATGCGGCCAAAGCAGTCCATGCGGTCATTGCTCCATGCGGCCAGAGCAATCCATGCGGTTAGAAAATCCTATGCGGCCAGAGAAGTCTATGCGGCATGAAGAGATTACGTGGGCATGCTTCTTATTCAAAGTATTTTAATTTTTACAAAATTAAAAACTTTGAAGGGGGTCTTGTAGAAGCATGAAAAATAATAATAATTCATATACGGCCCAGACTCAACATGCGGCGCAAAAGCTCGAAAAATATTATGCAGCTCGGAAAGACCCAGAGAGCTACATGTGGCTCAGGGACTTTATGCGGCTCAGAAAGGAGCCACGTGGCCTCATACGGCTCAAAACAGGCCGATGATAGCTGGCCATAATTACTTCCTGCAGCTGGCCATTTAATGCTCTGACATAAAGTGACAGCTCTGACGGCTCTGACATAATGAGAAGACGCGTCAGGCTCCTCAAAAGATGAGAATATCTCTGAGATAGCCGGCATAGTCCACAAAGACCAAAGAAGCTCTCTATGCGGACCGCCTAGACCACCCTTATGCGATTCAGTTGTGGGTTCACCCTTATGCGGCTGCCACCCTCATGCGGCTCAGATTGTGGGGGCCACCCTTATGCGGTTCAGTTGGAGGCCACCCCATGCGGCTGCCACTCTCATGCAGCTCAGATTGTGGGGGCCACCCTTATGCAGTTCAGTTGGAGGCCACCCCAATGCGGCTGCCACTCTCATGCTGCTCGGATTGTGGGGGCCACCCTTATACGATTCAGCTGGGGTTCACTCTTATGCGGCTGTCACTCTTATGCGGCTGCCACCTTCATACAGCTCGGTAGTCGGGGCTACACTCATGCGGCTCTGCCAGGATGCCCTGTATATACGGCTCACAGCATGATGGCAGTTGGAAACATGATAGAAGATCGACTAAGACTTATCCACCCGCGTTCATACGGCTCTCAGCATAATGGCGGTTGGGACACGTGGCAGAAGATTGACCTAGACTTATCCACTCAGATTTGCTGCTATCAACAAATTATCACAATGCAGATTTATTACAATCAACATAACTGCCCGAATCAATTTTCAACAAATAATACAGAATTGTTGCAATCAACATAATAGCCCAGATTGATTTCCAACAAACAAGATCAAAGATAATCTTAACCAATCTCTAACCGCCCACTTTTCAAGAAGTAATTACTGTACATCCTACTTATCATAAAGCCCTATAAATAGCAAGGTGCCATTCCCTTGCAAAATCCTGAACAGAGAGCAGCGGAGACACAGAGAGGCATAGAGCAAAGAGTATCCAGTAAGAGCATTTCTTCCCCAGAGCCGAAGCAACGTCCGATCGTCCAAGGAGTAAGGCAGAGTTGATAGCACTCTCCCGAACCTCTACTGTCACCCTCCAAAAAAAACTAAACAATTGTACTTATATTGCTTTTCCTAGGTTTTATTCCTAAGCTCCCTTTGTACGAGCGAGTTTGTATTGTGAAATAAAAGTCCAATCCTCCCATAAAATTGTTATGTTCTTTTATAATCAATGGTAAACATGTATCTGTGCTCGGCACCCATAATTGTGCGGCTGGGGTAGTAGATTGTCTGTTTATGGACACCTTCATTCTTCTGAGCTAATACGGCGCCAAGAGAATGGTCCATAACGCGAACATATAGTAAGAAAGGCTTCCCCATTATTGGAGCTACCAATATTGGAGGGCTTGTAAGATACTTCTTGATGTCGTCGAATATGCGTTGACATTGTTTAGTCCAGACGAAAGATACGCCTTTCTTCATGAGCTGAGTGAATGGTTGACACCTTTCAGAGAGGTTCAAAATAAATTATCTAATGTAGGCTAGCCTTCCTTACAGTCCGTATAGCTCTTTGAGGTTTCTTGGAGGATGCATATCGAGGATAGCCTTCACTTTCTCCGGGTCAAGATGTATACCCTTTAAAGTGATGATGAAACCAAATAACTTGCCGCTGGAGACTCCCAGAAAATACTTGGTTGGATTCATCTTGAGTTGGTGTACACGCATTAGTTCGAACACCGTTCTCAAGTCTGGGAGGTGGTTGCCCTTGAGACGACCTTTAACTTCGATATCGTCTATGTAGCACTCAACTATTTTACACAAATGATCGCAAAAATTGAGTTCATGGCGTGCTGGTATGTCGCCCCTGTATTTTTTAATCCGAAGGGCATCACCGTATAGCAGTATACCCCTAATGGTGTTCGAAAAGATGTGTGCTTCTCGTCGTCGGAGAACATCTTGATATGGTTGTAGCCTGAGAACCCATCCATGAAGGACATCTGCTCGAAGCTACAAGTATTATCAATTATTACGTCGGTGATTGGTAGAGGGAACTCGTCCTTCGGGCATACAGAGTTCAAATCACGGTAATCGATATAGACTCGAACTTTACCGTTCTTTTTCATGGCTGGAACGATGTTGGTAATCCAGTCAGGGTGTTGTTCGTCGTGAATAAATCCACTGCCAATGAGCTTCTTAACTTTGTTCTCGATGGCCTCCATGACATCTGGTCAGAATCGTCGTTGTTGCTGCTTCACTGGCTTAGTTTTAGACGAAATATTCAGGCAATACATGGTGACTTTCAGGTCCAGGCCTGGCATGTCTTCATAGCTCCATGCAAAGACGTCGATGTATTCTCTTATAAGATGTATAAGAGATTGGTGTTCATCACTAGAAAGACTTTTGCTGATGAAGATTGGTTTAAAAGATGATTCATCTCCTAAATTGACTTGGATGACTTCATCTTCGGTAGGTGGTTCATATTATTCGAAGCGCAGCTCCAACCTAGTGTCCATCTTTTGAGCCCATTGTTCAAGCTCGATCGATTGGACATCGTCCACAATTTGGTCAACGGAAACCATGTTGATGGACAGAGTTGTTTTGAATATGTCGCCAATGCTGGAGTCTGAGTCCTAGAGGGAGGAAATAGAAGAATGAGAACAAGGATCTGCTTCATCATATAATCTTTCGGACGATGTTGGAGGAGTGACATAACCCAAACCAACACCGTTTTATTGATAGTAGTTCTCGGGTTTGTCGGAGGGAGCGAAGTGTCGTATTGGCAACCGTCGTCCCCGGCCGTAATTTATCCTATGGTTGCTTTTGATGTTATATCACTTATTCTGGGTGATATTCTTGACCTGTCAACTATAGCGAAACAGTTGCATTTTCCCAGAGTCACAGTCAGCTTCCTTGTTGTGCTTGGAAGAAGTAAAGTCTGGAACGAACTTTCTCTCGCCAATTATAAGATCGAAGATTATTAGTTCTTCATCATTCTTTCTGGCTGGAACGATGATGTAGTGGATATCTTATGGGTAAATGTTTTCCCGCAGGTGAGGCGTCGTGACCGGCATGCAGAGTTGTGGTCCTATGCCGTGCTCTAGAGCGTATATCGTATCTATGTAGTGTTTTACAGATTAATAGACATCGGAGTAATTCAAAGATAAACCTTTACTAAGAAAATATGCAAGTTCTTCTTCAGGGATAACATCATCAGCTGAAGGTACATTATTATGAGTATTGATATACTCATTGAGAGGATCATCATCTGGAAGAGGAGCCACAGTCTTGGCCAAGTTTACCATGTAGGGTAATTCTTCAGGATTGGGAGGACAGACATCAGTAGATTCCTTCCGGGGTGTCTTGCTGAGAGTGATGGTCAATGGTTTGACCTTGTCAGGGTTGTACTTTTTTATCCAGATTGTGAGAGACTTCGAAGTACTTTTTGGAGTAGTACGTCATTTGACCCAGATGATCAGGGGACCATCATTGGAGGATGAACTTGCTTCAGCTTTATTGTCAGCTTTATTGTCGTCATCCTTGGAGACTGAGATTGGTAAAGTATCGAATCTCCATAGTAGGCTTCGATGCCCTTAAAATGATCGACATAGACAAACTCCGTCTTTACGACACCGTCGCTGTTGACATACTTGAAGTACTGGTGAAGTGTGGAAGGAACAATCATGTTCTCGTGTATCCATGGATGTCCCAATAAGATGTTGTAGGATACATTGGCATCGATCACATAGCAAAAAACCTCCGTTCAGAGATCACCGATCTGGCACTTGAGACGGATCTTTCCCAGCGGGTGGCTTCGACCAGCGTTGAAAGCTATGATAGTTGTGTTGGTTGCAAGATAGCTTGTGCAGAGGGATTTCCAAAGTTTGAAGCAAACTTTTAGGAATGATGCTGAGGGATGATCCTGGATTGATGTGCATCGGTCCACCTTGATCGCCCCGATATACCCTGTATAGTACTGGGGTCTATCACAACGATTAGTTTTGAGTAGCATGTCCTCCTGTGAAAAGGTGATGTTGGGTACCACTTCCATAGTACTGTAGCAGTGAAGACAGGAAATAGGGTCTTAAGCGAGGGCTTTGACTTCAACGAAATAAGAATCGGCATGTAGTAATGCCTCACTTAAGGCCTTTCGTATTTTTTTGGAGAGTCGCAACAGATCAAATAGAGACAACCTGGCAGGTGTATTGGCTAGATGTGCCAGTATGTCAAAGTTGTAGGGCCTATCCATGCCTTCGGGAGCTGGCGCCTTCAGAGACTTGTCAAACCGCGTCTCCTTCTGCTTGACTTTGTCCGTATTTATAGGCTTAGACAGGCCGACTTCTGAGCTTGTGGAGGCAGCAGGAGCTTGAGAAGGTACTGTTTCTCCTTGTGCGGGATCGTATGTCTGAAGATAAGTCTTCTTCGATCGCGTCTTACCAGATAGAACCTCGTAGGTGGAAGAAGACACCATATGGCATGGATTTTATTTATTACCGCTTTTTGCTTTGGGAGGTACCACCCCCTGTGTTACTTCTTGCACAAGGTTCGGATGGACCCACATGATCTCACCATGTTCATTTGTGAGTGGCACCAATATAGAGTTGCGAAGCTGGCGGTAGGTTGACGACTTCGATTATTGCCTTGGTAATCGGGACCACGTCGTCTGGAACTTCTATAGGAGAAAAGTCACCAAAATAAAGAGAGATCATGTTAGAAGATACGACCTTGTCTTCAGCTTCGAGGTTGATCACTTGGCTGTCGATGAGCTATTGTATCTTTTTCTTCAAGATGATGCAGTCCTTGGTGGAATGATTCATATACTTATGATAGAGACAGTACTTGGGATCGTTGAGTTGGTTTGCTTCTACAGGACGTCGTGTTGGAGTCAATATCAGCTTATTACCCTTCGTTAATGTGTGAAAAATGGTAATGACATCGTCTTCGTCAAAGGAGAAGGTCTCCATAGGCTTTATCGGAGGCGCCCCGAGAATTGGAAGCTCCTTTGGATGTGTCGACCCTCAGGACTTCTTTTTCTTTTCCCCCACGGACAGGGATAGTTTGAGGATGCTTATCCTTGTCTTCAGATTTGGGTGTTTTCAACCCTAGTAGTTCCAGATTAGGAACGTCGTTTTTAGCAACATCAGCGGCCCAATGAAAGCGGGCCGTCTATCATACTTATGTATACCCAGACAAAACTTTACCATAGGAAGGAAGTTATATCGACAAATATTCATAAGTTCTGAGTCTGGTATGCAGAAGGGCATCTTCAGTGCTAGCAGCCTGAAGCGTTCGATAAAGGCGATGTGTGAGACTCGTCTCACAGTATCGATATTTATATATGGATACGTATTTTATAATGTATTTCATATTTTCTTGGTTTTCGTAATGCTTTAAAAAAATTCTAACTTATAGATTTTCTCCTTGGCCGACATACCGCCAGTATACCGGAGTATACCGACGGCATACCGTCCAGACAGATTTTCCACATTTTAGATATTTTTGATTTCAGATATTTTTATGAATAGTATTTTCAATATTTTCGTAAATAGTGTTTTGGATATTTTGATGAATAGTATTTAGATATTTTCGTGAATAGTGTAGATGCACCCTATTACCCATTGGATATTTGGTTTTGCTTGGATGGCCATGATTGACTTAAATTTTGACATGGATCACCATCCAACGGTTAAGATTAATTTTCCCTTATATATATACCATTTTACTTTCTCTCTCCTCTCTCTTTTCATTCTCTTCATTTCTTCTTCCCTTCTCTCCTCCTTTGAGCTTGCCAAGAGCTTGGTCTTGAGGTCTTGGGTGTGGTGTCTAACCCTCCTAGGAGGAGGAGTAGAAGATTAGGCTCGGAGCTTAATCTAGGCAAGTACATCTTGCCAAATCCATGAACCATATTATTTGGTTGTCATTTTTGTTTTCCTTGGTGTTAAATGCTTAGAATTACCTTAAACTCATTTTGTTAAATATGTTTTCCTTATGATTCTCGTCTATATGCATGTTTCTAAAATTTGTTTAAGCAAGGTTTTGATTTTCTGTTAAAACCCAATATGGACTTAGTAGAAAACTTTGTATCAAGAGTGATACTAGTATTACCATCATGGATCTTGATCATATATATATATATATATATATATATATATATATATATATATAGGAGGCCCTCACCTAGTTTGTATATCATGGATTTTGAAGTTTGGTGGCAATCGAAACCCGTTTCGGTGCCCCGAAAACCTATTTTTAGGAGTATTTTTAGATATTGATCTATCAAATGTTTTGATTTGTAAAAACTAATACTTCCATGTTTTAGGAAATTTAATTCTATGCAATTTTGACTTTTGAAAATCCGAATTTCGATTTAAAACAAAGTTTTTATGGCCGAAACAAGTTTTAAGTTTTCAAAAATCAACTTTCTGTGACGGTTCGGAAAATCCGTCAGAAATCTGCGGAAATCCATCGGAAAATCCGAACTTGCTCCACAAAACTTGCTGTGACACTTCGAAAAATCTATCGGTAATCCGCACTAATCCGCCGGATAATCCGTTTTATGCTGTTTTTGCCCGTTTTTGTCCCTTTTTTTTTCCGTTTTTGATATTTTCTTCGATTGTAATAATTTTTTAACATGATTAGATGACCTTGATAGTTAGAGAATGATTGTACACCCTATATACACTTGAGACTAGCACATGTTCAATTATTTTTCTATGAAATGTACTTAGCTTTAATTATTGTTTCCCACATGCCATGATATATCTTTTGATAGATTCTTTCTTATAAGCTATGATAATTGTTACATGTCTTTCTTGCTTACACGATAGTGGCCCGTCGTGGCACACTCTTCTTACATGTCTTCTTTGCTTGCTAGATAGTGACCCGTCGTGGTGCACTCTTGTACATGTCTTTCTTTGCTTACATGATAGTGGCCTGTCATGGCGCACTCTTGATTCCAGTACATGTCTTGCTCCTTGATAGTGGCTTGTCGTAGCACACTCTTGTCTTGATATTGTCATGTCTAGTTGTGGCTTGTTGTAGTACACAATCTTGCTTGTCTTGTCCAGTCTTGCATGTCTCATGTCTAGGATGGATTCTGCGGAATGCCACACCCGGAATCCAACAAGAAAATGTTAAGGACTAAACAACTAGCTTGATTACTTATATCATTGAGAATTTTCCAGTTACTTGTTGCCCCTTTGGTCTTGGCATTATATATATATCCTTGGGATTTGGAGCTATCTGTCATGATGAGCACTCTTCCAGCACACCGTCGAGTGGGGCACCTCTTTAGGACACATGTATCTTACTGCAGTGTGTATGCTATACTTATTTTCTTTTTGGCGTGGACCATTGAGGTAGTAGCAGGCAGGTGCTGGACTTAGAATTCTCAGACTTGCATTTGTTAGTAATTAGGATTGTGACAACCCTAGTTACATAAAGTATCAAGCCGTAATCATTGTTTGGCCGTGATTGATGGATGTAGTCCATTCTTATCTAGTCTAGTCTTGCTCCAGTTTATCTTATTGTAGTACTTAACTTCCTGTCATTTCTTACATGCTATCCTTCCTACTATATGCTCTGCTTCACCACATGCTCACATGGTCTAGTTACCTAACATGCTCACATGCTCCAGTTACCTAACATGCTCACATGCTCCAGTTACCTAACATGCTCAGATGTTCTAGTTACCTAACATGCTCACATGACCCGGCTACTTAACATGCTCACATGTCTAGTTTATCTTTCATGTTCATATGCTTCCTCTTTTTTACATGTACACAGTTTACATTATGTCACATGTCTTTTACTTTATGCTACATGTTGCTTTACTTATTGTCTTTTCTATTCTCGGGATAAGTGCATTGGTAGCGCCCGAGTCTCGATTTGCTTTTACTTATTTATGTCTCTATCCGTTGGTATGATTTGCATGCTGGTTTTAGTTCATAGTTTGGCTTCCTTTGTAGTACTTGCTATTGGGGGTCTTACCCCACTGGTTTTGTTTGGCCAGATCTGATAGAGGAGCCGGAGGATCTTCCGTACCTTCCACTCGTTGGTGATTACCCAGAGTACCAAAGTACCTTAGTAGGTTTTCTATTTCATTCTTCCACTAGTTATGTACATTATTCTTTTGTGGCGTTTAGCCTCCGAGCATGTGTTTAGCTCGTGTTTGGACTTGACATTTAGCCTACGGGCCAGAACATGATTTGCGTATTCTAGACTATAGCTAGAGCTTATCATGTATGACTATTACTCTTGCTAGTCTTCATTCTTTATTACTAGCTTCATGATCATTGATATATGATAGTTTGGGACGCTTTACTATTTTATATTCCAGTTGATCTTACTTCTTGTACATCGTTTACTGTCTGTGATTGAGATACCTAGGATTGCTTGACCTAGGATCGACTGTTGGCTTGTAGTAGTAACCCCCATCTATATAGCTTATACGTTATTTCGGAGTACTGGAGTACTTTGGTATACGTAGCTGGCCTGGTCCGTCCCTACTTGCCAGTATTCTGGTTCTGGGGCGTGACACGATGACAGACTCAGTCCTCTTTTGCTTGGTCTCGATGAGGGTGGACATACTAACATGCATACAACTCTCGTAAAACCTGTTAAGGAACAACCTCTCCAAGTCTTTAAACAAATTGATACAACCGTCAGGCAGACTGCAGAACCATTCGATAGCTACCCCTTGTAAGGTGCTAATAAACAGCTTTGACAAGAATAGATCGTCCCTGCATAAGTGTAGAGTCTGCGTATTGAAGTAGGTCATGTGTTGATGAGGGAAAGTCAACCCATCAAATGAATTCAGCGTCAGCGGCTTGTAGTTAGGAGGACAAGTAGCATTCTGCCACTCAGGGGGATAAGGTTGAGATATCCCCATCTTTTGAAGCTCGTCTTTGTGTGAGATGGTATCGAGACGGGAGACCAGGGAATCAATTGCATCCTGTTGATTGAGTAGGTGTTGGGAAACGACTGTTGAACGGTTGTCAGGCGTCATTGGCGAAGGACCAGCCCCAGTATTTGTAAGATTTGGACGAGGTGCAACGGAATGATACTTCTTTTGTAGCGAAGGCGGGTTGTTGCTATGAGCCGGATTAGCGTGAGCCATGACGTTTTGTTGATGTAGAGGGACCACCCTAGTAGCCTGGACCGCCATAATAATGGTAAGCATATCAGTGATCTTAGCGAATGCTGTTTCAAGACCCTCTAGCTGTTTGCTGGTCTGATCACTAGCTTCTTCAGGTCGTTCTCCGTCCACCATGTATGTAGATAACATGCGAGGATGAATAGAGGAAACAGTACAACTGGTACTGATACCGTATATCTCTGAGTGGACATGTCCCTCGTCTTTTAGTAGAGGAGGTAGATAGTCACCATCAGACTCGAAGAGGTCTTCATCCTCTGGAAGTCTACCCCCAGTGTGAAGGTCATCTGCTTCAGACTCTGAAGGAATACTACCCCCAACATGGGAGTCTTCGTCATCTATACGGGATCTTGCCTTCGACCGAGTACCCATATAGACTCCTTCAGATGTGACAGCCTGCTGGCCATCTGTTGGTAGACTTCATCTTCTTCTTCTCGCAGAACTGAGAGAGAAAGTTGGGTTTGTGGTCCACCGTCTTTGATTAGGGCTTCCGTAAGGGGGGCCCCATGAAGCCATGTTGGATGAGACACACAGTGGCTTTTTATCGTCAGAAAAATGTAGCCGTCGAAACCCGAGCTTTCTCTGAATCACTCTTGTTGCTTTGGAGCAGCAATACTTGATAACAATACTGGTGTACGGATGTGCACTATGAATTATTATGTCCTCCCCCTCTTTACGCTTTGATTTATCAAGTCGCACAAGTCAGCGGAAGGGAGTTTTGCCTTACAACCCATGTGGCATGCATCGTCGAGCTTTGTATGCGGGTTCATAAGGAGAGTCGGTGCATCCAGACATAGTTCACGTGCAGGGGCAACCCCCACACCTAAGTTCTGTGATGTCCTTGAAGAAAGCCCCATGCTATACGCGTTGGGGCCTGTCTTTTTGCTTTAGGTGCATAGGCCTTAGAGACTGGCCTTGGGCGTATGCTTCTTAGCAGCATGTCTGAGCCTCCTTGATGTGAGCGCATAGTATAGATCATGTGAGCCTGGGCGTATAGCCTTTGTCGTATGATGCTGGATGCCCAATCTGTCGAAGAAAGAAGCATTCTGATTGGGGTCATGCGCCCAAACATCCCCTTGGGCGCATGGATTTGGGCACATGCTTGGTGGAGCAGTGCTGTTTTCTTCCAGTTTTGTCTCCTTCGTTTGTGAGCCTCGCTGGGTTTGCCCAGAGTGTCGAACACCCCGATTCTTGGCATCGTAGTGCTTTCCTTTACCATCTCGAGCGTCGAACACTCTATTCTTGGTTGTGCAGGAAAGAAGTCACTGGGCTAATAGAGCCCTGAATGGTGTGAGCCTTCTCCATTTGGAGAGCTTCTGTGGCAGAGTCGTGCGCCCATGTGATAGAGTCCTCCAGTTGAATAACTGCTATGACACTAGCAGGATATGCACAGCGAGCCTTCAAAAGCCAAGTCTTGCAAGACTTGTTTGGCTTCACTGATTTTGAGAGAGTAGAACCATCCCTCGAGAGCATCTCTTTGAATGCCTGCTGATCGAACTTTACAATCAGCATCTTCTGAGTGCTCTCTATTTTGTCGATATCGGATTACGTCACCCCCTTCTCATCCGAGAAAAAGGTACTCCCCAACAGAGTCGCCATTTTTGTGGACACACACACAAAGAAGAAGAAACACTATCTTTTCTTTATTGGCGCAAGGCACCACAAATCGAGTACGCCTGAGAGAACCTGCGCTGAGGATCCCCGAGTACAAAAAAGAATTCTGGAGAATGGGACGATGGAGATCGAACGACAGTTGCTCCTTAACTCCGTTAACACTCCGATTACAAAAGTGGAAGAAAACCTAAAAAATTGCTAACTCTTGGCTCACTGGCAAGAAGTACAGCAATTTGACTCTTGAAAATGCTCTCCGTTCTTTCTTTTGAAGAGGGATGAGACCCCTTATTATATTAGTTTTTGAGCTAGAATGATGTTATGCGCCCACATGAGGAAAATACACTGGTTTTCATGTGGGCACATAGTCCTGCCATGGGCGTATAGGGTATAGGTGCATGCAGGCTGCGAGATCATAGGTTTGTCGTGGTGTTGACGTGGCCACATGCTTCGGTGCACGACTGCTCGTAGAGACTGACGTGGCCGTGCGCTTCGGTGCACATTTTGATCATGGCTTTGATCGAGTTATGCTTGGGCACATATCCCTGTTTCAGGCTATACGCCCTCCTTCACAGGGTAGCTTGGGCGTATAGAGCTTCACAGGGTGGCTTGGGCGCATAGAACTTCACAGGGTAGCTTGGGCGCGTAGAGCTTCATAGGATGACTTGGACACATAGAGCTTCACATGATGACTTGGGTGCATAAGTCCTCATTGGTTGAAATTTTCATGCTTCTACAACGTCATCATTATCTTTAATGGACTAGAGAATCGAAGCGACGCTCTTTCGAAAACCTTATAAATATAGGTCATTCGGAGAGAGATTTTTCTTTTTCACCTTCGTCTCCTTCGTGTTTATCATCATTGTTATCCTTTCTGTCCCAGTTAGCCATGGCTCCAAAAGCTTCCAAGTCGATTGGTATTACGACCAAAGGAAAAGGACTCGCTTCTCCATCGAGAGCTGCAGAATCTCATTCCGTTCATCCCTACGTGCAACCCCCTATCAAGGGTAAGGATGGTGGAAAAATGATGACTTAATTTTGAATGGCCATATCGTATATTTTATGTGCAGGCATGTCAGTATTACCTCTGTGCTTTAGGCATGATCGATGCATGCCCTATCTCATTGGACCACATGTGTTCTGTATGATAGGGCCGCATGGGCAGAGCCGCATAAGCGTTACTGACCCGCATGGGTGCCTCGTGACTGAGCCACATGGGAACTACATAATTGACCCTGACCAAGCCGCAAAAGTATTTCATAACTGAACCGCATAAGTGCCTCAAGACTGATCCACATAAGTGCCTCATGACTGAGCCGCCTGAGCATTATATAACTTGGACCGCATAAATGCCTCATGATTGAGCCGCATGAGCACTGCATAAAAGAACTGTGTAAGTGCCTCATGATTGAGGCGCATGAGAACTGCATAATAGAACTGTATGACTGAGCCGCATGCGTCTCATGTTCTTAAGCCGCATGTGCATCCATCATAACTAGGCCGTATAGGTTCTGTTTGGCTAGGCCGCATACCCAAAGAGTGAACTTTGTTTTCTTCTGACTGTTAACCCCCTTTTTCCCTTTTCATATTTTGTAGGGGTCTGCCTAGCAAATTTCTCTATGACCGGTATCGATGATTTTGGGTATGGTGAAGATGCAACACTTGACACGCACATCAGAGAGCTGAAAAATCTTCATGCTTTCGAATGGTTTTCCTCAAATGGTATGAAGAACCTTTATACATCGGAGAGTCGAACGATGGTTGGCCGTCATCATGAAAGTTTTGTTTTCACGGCTCTCCAAGTAGGCAAAAGCAATACTAGGGATGTTGTTTGAAGGTATGGTGTTCTGGTAGAATGGGCCTAAGATGTCCGTAATACGGAGGAGAGAAAGTCATCATCTGTAGATGCTTTTAGCATGCTATATTTGCCTTCCTCCGTGCAGCTTCTCGAAGATTCAACAGCCTTGTTTGCTTATCAGCAGTAAAACATAACTTCTTTCGAGGGCTACGAAACTGTTTTTTGATGAAGGTAAAGTGCTGCCAAACTGACCAAACTATTTGTTGCTAGATTTTCCTTTCTTTTCTTTTTGCTGCTGATGTAGTCCTATGAATGTAATGATTTTGAATAAACAGAATACATTCACTCCATTCTTTGCTTATGGTATTTGTGGTGCTTGTACTAGAGGGCCTAATACAACATTTGTGTTTGATAAAGGATATCTCACAGGGGGACTTTTGTTAGACCTATTGCCCTTTCGTGCATCTAGAGATGCGAGCAATAGATTTAAATGATATTTTGTGGACCTATTACTCTTTTTGTGCATCGAAGGTGCGAGTAATAGATTAGGATAACTTCTGTGGACCTATTACCCTTTTGCGCACTGGTGGTGTGGGTAATATAATTAAAACGAAGCCTAACAGAGGTAATATGGACGTGATAGCTTTGTGGTCTTAACACCATGTCTTTTATCCTGGGTTGGGTAAATGTATTACTAAAGAGACCATTGGTATCAGAGGTAATATGGATGTGACACGATAATTATGAAATTTTTAGTGGACCTATTACTCTTCTGTGCACTGTGGTGCGAGTAATAGATTTTGAGACAAAACCCAACTGAGGTAACATGTATGTGATAGGTTTGTGGTCGTAACACCATGTCTTTTATCCCGGTTGGGTACAGGTGTTAAGTCAAGAGACTATCGATATCAGAGGTAATATGGACGTGATACACGATAATCAGGAATAATCTTTGGTGGACATATTACTTTTTTGTGCACTGGTGGTGCGAGTAATAGATTTTGAGACAAAACCCAATAGAGGTAATATGGACGTGATAGGTTTTCTGGTCTTAACACCATTTCTTTTATCCCAGATTGGGTACATGTGTTAAGTCAAGAGACTATCGGTATCAGAGGTAATATGGACGTGATACACGATAATCAGGAATAATCTTTGCTGGACCTTTTACTCTACTGCACATTGGTGGTGCGAGTAATAGATTTTGAGACAAAACCCAATAGAGGTAATATGGACGTGATAGGTTTTGTGTTCTTAACACCATGTCTTTTATTCCGGGTTGGGTGTAGGTGTTAAGTCAAGAGACTATCTGTATCAGAGGTAATATGGTTGTGATACACGATAATCAGGACCAGGAAGTTTGCTCAGAGATGGCGATAAGCTTGGAAGACTCCTGTGTGATAAAGCATTAGAGTGGAAGTTCAGAGATATCAACATACATGACTCGCCACTCAGGAGATGCGATGTGAATCCTCTCGGAGCAAATAGAGTGTGAGTTCAGAGGTACTTGGTGTACATAACTCGATAGCCTGGGAGATTTGGTGGTTTGAGGAAGTACCAGCATGTCCTTAGACATAGTAATTCTTCAGGAATTTGTCTTTTATAGGCATCATGAGCAAGTCTCCGTTCTGCTTCGGAGTTAGTATGCGCCGTTGGAGAATACGGTCTCGATGATGTATGGACCCTCCCACTTGGGCTGTAATTTGTCGATAGTTTTGTGAGTCATGACCATCGGTCTGCGAACGGCCAAGACGAGATCGCCTATTTGGAATGTCCTCTGCTTGACTTTCTTATTGAAGGCCCGAGAGATACGTGCTTGATAGAGCTCGATGCTTTGTTGAGCTTACAAATGCTTCTCGTCTAAAGCTTCCAATTCTTGTATCCGTCGGCGGTAGTTATCGTCGACGTCAACGGGTAAGTAAGGGCCACACGAAGTGTGTGGATCTGAGTCTCCAATGGAGAACTGCCTCGCTCCCGTACACCAGAGAGAACGATATATTTTCTGTAGCCGTCCGACTCGTATTGTGGTACTCCCATAAGCATTCGCCCAACTTTTTATTCCAGTCGTGCTTCTTTGAAGACACGAACTCCTTGAGAAGCTTGATTATGGTCTTGTTAAAGGCTTCGACCAGACCATTAGTTGATGGATTGTATGCCGTTGAAGCCACATTCTAAATCCGGTTCTTGTCACAGAATCGATAGAAGGCATGGCTTGCGAACTGTGGACCATTGTCATGAATAATCCTCCGTGGCAGTCCAAAATGGTAAATGATGTGATGTTTTATGAAACTGATTATGTTTGATGTCTTTACCTCTGCCAGCGGAACAACTTTCGCCCACTTGGAGAAGTAGTCGGTGATTGCAAGTATAAACTGGTGCCCTTTGGACGACGGCGGGGTGATTGGGCCAACGATGTCCATCCACCATGCTTCAAATGGCCAAGAGGCTGCTATTGGGTGAAAGAATCGGATGGCAGATGTATAAAATCTGTATGGATCTGATAAGCCTTACACTTCTTTGCATAATCGACTGCGTCCGCTGCCATCATAGGCTAGTAATAACCCATCCGACGGAGACGGTACTGCTACTTCAGGCCAGGTTGTTGAGCCCCGTAAATGCCATCATGATCCTCGTGTAAGGCTTCTTTAGCTTCTGTATTTGACCGACATCTTAACAATAGTCCGTCATAAGATCATCGATATAACATTTTTGTTTCTTTGTCATAAAAGAAACTGAAAGAACGCCTTCTGATAGAAGTTGCTTCTTTCACATTCTCAGGCAGGATTCCGTAGACTTCAAAGTCGATGAATGGGAGCCTCCAGTCTTGCACGTCATTGGTTATCTGGGAAGAGTAACTCGTTGTAGAAGCATGGAAAATATTGCTTTTAGTCCCACATCGGAAAGGAGAAAAAGAAATGGCTCACTCCATTCTATAAATAGAGCCCCCCTTGCCTCCTTTAAAAATGGCACCAACTTCTCTTCTCTCCTTCCAAACTTGGATTCTTCCTATTACGCACCTTCGAGTGCTAAGTCGAAGAAGTCAAGGGCTGTGCGGGCTCGTCGAGCTCAGTCAGCTGTCCCAACCTCTGACCATCAAGAGTGTTCCGCTAAGCGGGCCTCTGATGAAAGTTGTACAGAACCGCCCGTGTCCAGCCCCCGGCGGCAAACGGACAGGGTGGTTCTCAAGAGTCTTCCAACAAAAATCGAGGGAAAGTATTTTTACTAGTTCCACATCAGGGAGCAAACATGATACTACGCACTCGTGTGCTCGGGATACCCGGGCCCACAAAGCGAGTGCACAGGTTGATAGAGACATTCCTCATGCGAGTCATGAGACGTCCTTCATGCGGCTCGGTCATGAAACATTTTTCATGTGGCACAGAACCCAGGAAGCTTCATGCGGCTCAAAAATCCCTGGGAGCTTCATGCGGCCCAGATTCAACATACGGCTCAAAGATCTTCATGCGGCTCAAAAGTCCTTAAGGATCCCATGCGCTTACAAACAGAAGGAGCCTCATGCGACTCCAAAAAGTCCTTCATGCGGCTCGGATGGCTCCATGCTACGTGGCCTCACGCTGTCCGATCCGACAACTGGCCAAAAAGCAGCAGCTTGAATTAATTACTTTGACGGTAGCCATGTCAATGATAGCCCTGACAATGACAGCTCTGACATGAAAGTCGAAATGATGAACTTTGACATGACGGCGTGTTCCTAAGGAAAAGGAGAAAATATTTTGTAGCAGACACAAATCACCAACTCCAAAATTCCTATGCGGCTGTAACACCTATGCGACTGCAACACCTGTGCGGCTGCCACTCTTATGCGACTGCATCCTTTATGCGGCCGCCCATGTATATGGCTGCCTATCCCCATGCGGCTGCCCACCTTCATACGGCTGTTCATTCCTACGCGGCTACCCATCTTCATCCGGCCGTCCATCCTCATGCGGTCCATCCATATGCGACTCTGCCAAGATGACCCAATGGAGAACACGTGGCGCTTGTCATGACACGTGACAATCTTATCTTCCTAGAATTATGGATGCTAACAAATCCTAATAAAATCAGATTTGTTACAATCACCATAATTGCCCAGATCAAGTCAAACCGAGCAAATTGGACACGTGGCAGGTCATTACAAGTCACAAATATTCATGGCAATCAACATTTATTGCCCACATAGATTCTATACTCTACATTAATTACCAAGATTTGCTACAAGCAGAATGAAGGGCCCAGATTAATTGGTCCTTGACCGCCGATGTATCAAGGAGGTAATTATTACAAACCCCCTAATGATTGCATCCCATTCCTATAAATAGCAAGGTGACATTCCCTTGCGAAGAGGACCCTTTTTGGAGAAGAGCACCAGAGCATCTAAAGAGACAAAAAGAGAGAAAAAGAGCATTTCTTCAATGCCAAGCAGATCTTCCCCGAGCCAAGGCTACATCCGATCGTCCAAGGAGTAAGGCAGAGCTGTCGTCGCTTTCCCGAGCCTGTATCGTTACCCCCCAGAATCTAAAATAAATAATTATACTTAGATTGCTGTACCTAGGTTTTCGTCCCTAGGCTTTCTTTGTACAAGCGAGTTTCTATTGCTGTACCTAGGTTTTCGTCCCTGGCGCAGTCAGCAGATTCCAAGCTTCAGCGACACAGAGCAGAGTGTCAGGCAGGACGAAGACTAGAGTTATACATTCATGTGGATGGTACACTTCGACATGGTAAGCGTCTTTGTGTACCCAGTGGGGATATCAGACAGGAGATCATGTCAGAGGCGCACAGTTCTCAGTATTCCATCCATCATGGTAGTACGAAGATGTACCGCGATATCCGTCAGAACTTCTGGTGGAACGGCATGAAGCGGGAGATAGCTCGGTTTGTCTCTCGTGTTTGGTTTGCCAACAGGTTAAAGTCGAACATCAGAGACCGGCTGGACTTCTTCAGCCCTTGCCCATTCCAGAGTGGAAGTGGGAGCATGTGACCATGGATTCGTGACTGGATTACCTAGATCCTCGGCTGGCAGAGATGCTATCTGGTTATAGTTGATCGGCTCACGAAGGTAGCTCACTTCCTCCCGTTCAGAGTTGGTCAGTCGACAGCTCAGTTAGCAAAATGTACCTCAGGCAGATTGTCAGGTTGTACGGAGTGCCAGTCAGTATCACCTCAGACCGAGATTCAAGATTTATGTCGCACTTTTGGCGTAGCTTGCAAGAGAGTTTGGGAACTCATCTCCAGTTCAGTTCAGCATATCACCCAAACAGATGGCCAGTCAGAGTGCACGATCCAGACTCTTGAAGACATGTTGCGGTCTTGCACACTTGACTTCGGTGGTTCATGGGAAGATCATCTGCACCTGGTGGAATTCTCGTACAACAACAGTTTCCAGGCAGTATCCAGATGGCACCGTTCGAGGCACTGTATGGTAGAAAGTACAGATCCCCGCTAGCCTGGGATGATGTTGGAGAGAGACAGATGCTCGGTCCAGAAATGATTGCCCAGACAGTTGAAGTGGTCAGGCGAGTCAGAGATCATCTTTGAGTTGCCCAAGATCGCCAGCGCTATTGGGCCGATTCTCATCGGCGCCCTCTCGAGTTTTCGGTCGGCGATCATGTATTCCTGAGGATTTCGCCTAACCGTGGCGTCATTCGTTTCGGCGTACGGGGCAAGCTTAGTCCTAGGTATATAGGACCGTTTGACATTCTGAGCGAGTAGGAGATGTATCCTATTGTCTCGCTCTTCCGCCGTCGCTAAGCGAGGTGCATGACGTGTTCCATGTATCCCAATTACGACGGTATATCCCACCCGAGCCACATCCTGGATCATTCGGAATTGGTTGTAGGTACCAACCTTTCGTATGAGCAGCGGCCCGTGTCTATATTGGACCGGAGAGAGAAGATCCTCAAGAATAAGACTATCAAGTTAATCCGAGTTGCTTGGGGTCATCACTCTTTGGGTGAGTCAACATAGGAGCGTGAGGATGATATGCGATCGCGATATCCTGACTTATTTGACTCGTGAGGTATAATGTCTTTCTTATGCCTCATGCCTCGATTCCTTGCTTGAAAGAGTGATTGTCTGCCTAGTTATAGCTTGCATGTGATTAATGTAGCTTGTCATTGCTCCTCTAGCCTCTTGATTAAATTTTGAGGACGAATTCTTTTAAGGTGGGTAGAGTTGTAATGCCTGTGGTTCGTATTGTGTATTTTCGGAATACGTGTACGTATTTATTCTTGTATTGCATATTTTCTTGCTTAATTCCTTCTTGGCTTGGCTTGGTTTATCCTTGGGTTGGTTCGGCCTGGCTTGGTTTTGCTTGGGTTCATGATGAACCCTTGGATGAACCCCTTACCTACCACCACCATTTGTATTTATTAGCCCTCTTCATTCTCTCTCTTCATTTATCATCTTCTTCTTCCTCATTTACTTCCTTACCTACCAGAGAGAGAGAGTCTAGGCAAGTGCAACTTGCTTCATGGAGGAACTCCAATTTTATTGCTTCATTCTCTTCCTTACAGCATTTTAACTTACTTTAGAACTTGGCATTTTACTTTCCATGACTAGATTATTGTAGATCTATATTTACTTTATTTTCGAATTTCTTGGGTTTTGATCTACTTAACCTGGCTATTTTCGAGTTTTGATGGTTCTATGTTGTAGAGAATTTCGTTCTACCCCATTTTGACCTATGGAAGTTGGGATTTGGGTTCCGGATGATGGAGTTATGGAGCTTGAGGACTTGGCTCTCATGGTGTTCTTCTTCTCCGAAATTTGGAGAAAAAGAACAGTACTTGACTTGACCGCATGAACATTTCATGCGGCAAGTGTTCTCTGAGCCGTATTGACTTTTCCCCACTTGGCCGCATATGCGCCCTTGCACTATTCCGAGCCGCATGGATTATCTTAGCCGCATGAGCCCCCCCACTTGAGTCGCAGCCGCATAGGCGCATGACCCCACTTCCGCATAAGCTCCGTTCCTACCTGAGCCGCATGGGCTCGATTGATTGAGCCGCATGGACTCGATTGACCTGAGCCGCATGGACTCAATTAATTGGGCCGCATGGATCCAATTGATTCCAGCCGCATGGGTTTTGAACCCTGCGCTGTATGGATTCGATTGATCTCAGCCGCATGGGGTAATGAACATCCTCAGCCGCATATGCGCCTGTCATTCTCTAGCCGTATGAACTTGCTCCCTTCCGGCCGCATGAAGCCTAATCTTCCGCTGGCCGCATGAGGCCCAACCTCTGGGAGCTGCATGCGCCATCGTCCCCCTGGCCGCG
>JANAVB010039219.1:13580423-13815456 GCA_029216955.1 Iris pallida | reverse complement strand
AATTTTCAAAAACCAATATTTCTGGTTCTCTACTTTTTCCAGCTTAAACTCGTAATTTAAATATAAATTTTGTTATTAGTTATGTTTACATCACTGCACATGTATGTTATACATATGGTTTCAATTCAAAAAAAATTAGTGAGTTTTGGGTTTGAAATTGTCAAATATAAGACTATTGCATATTAATCCTTACTACTGGATCTTAATGTTAGTTCAATTTGCTGTTTTATTTTTTAAATGTAATATTTTGAGCTATATACATTGTGGTATGTAGGAATATAAATTTAGGTTTCATATTCTTACATGTTAGGTGGTGATAAACATTGGTTGGTTTGATGTTCAAATTTCTCTAAATCTTAAAACTGAATACATGTTAACATTTTCACATTGATTTCCCAATGTTTAGTTCATTTCAGATTTAATATGTATTGAACTGTATGCATATACTATGTATAGTATGTTAGGGTTTCTTCTCTATCATGTTAGGATGTATTGGAAGCATTGATTGTTGTGATGTTTCAAACCCTAAAATCTGAAACTGCATTATGTTAATATTACACTGGTTAAAATGTTAGCTCATTTTCAGATTTAGTATGTAAATGCTGAACTAAAACTATGTTTAACCTTTCAATACTAAGCTATAACCCTGTACAAGGACACACACACTCTAACATAGTATACACGCCATGTAACCTAACCCTTCCTCTCTATGTTATGTTCATAATCTATATAGATATATAGAGTTTATGCATACATGTTATAATGTATAAAGATACAAAACTAAATATCTACCTCTTTATATATACATATATACATGGTTAGTCATGCATTTATGAGCAAATGGTTGTGTATTATAGAGTTGTTTAACCAATATGCCATGATTAGTGTAACTTGATAGTTATTGTTTGAAACCCAAATCCTCCTATGCACTTTCATGTATATTTCACATACACACACACCTATTATCTAACCATATGAACATGTCCACATACACCCATACACACACACTACATAACTTGTCCATATGCTAGCTTTTCCCTCTCTAACACACTCTCTCTCTATATAATGTGATTGGATTTTAATGCTCGATATTGTGCTTTTAAAATTTTGATTTGATTTTCTTTTAATAGTACCCCTTTATAGATAATTGGTAGTTATCTTTATTTATTTTTGATAAGTACCAGTTTTTATAGGGTGGTAGACTGCCTTACAGTTTTGATGTTTTGTTATTTCTGTAACTTTTCTAGTTTAGCACCCTAGATTGCTTGTGTGTTTTGATACCCTATGACCGTTTTGGTTTAGCATGACTAGTATACCTAGATGAGACTTTCGCTACCACCGTATGCCATGACCCTGTATGTCGTCCTTTTAAATCATATGATTTGTTTAAGTTCTTGGGACTTTGATTGTGGGGTTTGACCTAGAAGAGTATGAACATTTTAATTTCGACAAATTTTTCTAAGGTGGGTAGGATTGTAACACCCAGTTTTCCAAATGAGGGTAATTTTGAAATTTTATAATTTTTATCTTTTTTAATAATGATATTTTAAATCATGATGTAATTTTTTGGTAATTTTTAATCATTTAAAACTATTTTAAATCATGACTTATGATTTTGGTGTTTTGATAGTTAACACTAGAGACAGCTTAACCTAGAGCCTAGCCATGTGATTAGGGTGTTTCATTTTATTATTCCAGTTCGAGGGTACTTTTTTTCATTTTGATTTTAATTGAATTTAATATATTATTTGGAATTTAATGTATTATTAGAATGTGTGTTTTTAATATTATTAATTGATTGCCATGTTTTGTGATTAGCCTAACTTTGTTTGACCTAACCTAGATTAGTCACAGCTAGTCTTAGCTAACCATGGTTAGTGATATTGGTATTAATTAGATTTATTAGAATTAATGTGATTTTTAGTGATTTTTAGTATAATTGATTTTGGGCCTATAGTTGCTTTGACTAGTGTTGACTAGGAGACTAACCTAGAGACTACCTAGACATGACCACTTGGTTAGGTTAAGTAACCTTAGCTTGACCTAAGTTAGTGAGGGTTAACTCATTGAAACTTGTTTGGAGGATTAGGAATTGATTAGGCTAGAATGGCTTATGACTTCATAAGTCATGACTAATGACTTGAGACTTAAAGCCCATAGGCCCACACCAGTAGCCAAACCCTAACCCTGATCACCTAGGCTGGTCATAATGATCTCCACCATCCTATTTAATACCCCTCAAAGTTAGGGCTAGCCTCCATTAAGATTTTTGCCAGTTTTAGAAAGAGGTAAGCCCCCATCTTCAATAATCATAGAAAATCCATTTTAAATGCTTTTTCCCTAAACCAATTGCATTGGGTTCTAATTTTACTCCTTTGCTATTGGTAACAAGTATTCTCAGCTTGTAGCACATTGGAGGAGTTTGGCCATCAAGAGGAGCACCTCTCTTTGAAGCTTTTGAAGGATTTGACACATATAGGTAACTTTCAATCCCCTCCATAGAATCTTGATTTTATTGCATATTTAGGGAGCCCTAGACCTAATCTAACTGTAGGAATAGGAAGCCCTAAATTCTGTCCATTTTATGTCCTTTTTGGACACGTATCAGTGACACATACCAATGTTTGATGAAATGCCCCAATGGGCATTTCGTGTGATTTTTAGGAAAGTGTTTTGAATAGGAAATTAGGGTTTGATGTCGGTTACCATTTTTGGTATTTTTTTGTAGTCTTAGTATCGTGTCGAGTCCACAGGACACGCAACATAGGGTCGCACGCGCGCGTTCAACACTGTGCATGCCCTGCACTTCGGGGGACATCGCACCCTGGACACGCTCCCCGACACGTGAGATTTGACATGTGGCTCGGGCCGACACTGACACGGGCTCCCCAAGTTTCAGAGCCCCACGTGTCGTGTCGGACACGCACGAACGCGTGCACCATTTTTATACTGTTTCAGTCGGCTGTCATTTCGACTACTGATACGCGTATCTTGTGTCTCGTACACGTGTTGTGGACACTGGCAGGGTGTCCCAGCCCTAGCCCTAGTTTTGGTCGATACGTGACACAATCATGTGGGTTGTGTCGTTCGTGTCGTACACACGGACACTGTGAAGACGTGCACGAGGATGGCCTATTTTTGCACTGATTGGGTTTTATTTTGGTTGGACACGTTTGTGTCCACTTGGGTGGACACAAACTCGTGTGGGACACGTACACAATATGTTTAGATTACCAACCACTGATTTAGTATTTTAATTTGATTTTGATTGTTAATTCTCGAATTCCCTATAAGTTCTGATACCTACATTAACAGCCCTATTTTCCGTTTTACCCAGATTTCGATTTGAGTTTCAGCATCGATTTTTACCCATTAAACACTGTTATTTGCATGATATTAAACCTCTAACTTGTTCACCTATGTTTTATCTAATGGTATGAGGAATTTGGTTTGATTTGGTGGTTGTGTGATTCAAATCTGGGATTACAATTGGGGACTGTTAAATGGTTTTTATGTGTTATCCTGAGTTTGTTTGAACTGTTGTTTAATGTTTTAATTCTAAATTAATGAACTGAAATGGAATGGAACTGCAAACTGGGAATTGAAGGGGGTTCTTCAATATAATCTGAGTTTTGCCCACTGTTTTCCCTTTGCTCACTAAATTTTCACTCACCTTACTGTTCCTCACTGTCCTCTACACACACAATCCACACACACCACATACATTCATGACACTCTCACTATTTGACACCCTATCACACACAAATCTCATGATACCAACACAAATATCTCACTATTTCTCACTGTTTCTCTCACTGTTTCTCACAGTTTTCTCACTAATTTTACAACCACTTACACACCACCTAGGTATACCCTCTCACCCACACACTCATGTTTCATGACACACATACACTAGTATTATATATGACACCCTCTTGACACTCTAGCTTAATACACACACACTCTTATATTCAGTAACCACATGTTCCTCTCTCATATCACACACACTCTTGTTTTTGCACACATGCCTATGTTTAACACATACACACATGACACATGAGCACATGTGTCCCTCTCTCTATACATATGTATATCTATATGTATTGACATATGATGTTGTATATGGTATTACATAGGAGCCTATATGCTATGTTTTCCTATTAGCCTATCTAAATATGTTAATGTGTGTATCCCTATATTAGATTATATTAATATTGTAATTTTGTGTATTATTTTAGATATAGAATAGCCTTGTGTAGATGTGATGTATGGTTGGCATAGCCTATGGCCTAATCTCTTAGCCTATGGCCTATGTGAGTGTCTGTGTGTCAGTGTAGAGTCTAGATTAGACTTGTTTAGTCTAGTTAGACTTAGAATAGCCTTGTTAGCCTAGTATAGACTAGTTTGACTTAGGTTTGACTTGGTTGACCTAGTTTGACTTCTAGGGTTGACCAGAGTTGACCAAGAGTGACTTTGGTCTAAATTGACCTAGATTCATGTAGTATGCATCGTAGTGCATCTTATTACTATTCTGACTTGTTGTGACTTGTGTTGTTCTAATAGGAGCCATACACCACTCCTCGACAGTACTTTCGTCTTAGACATTCAGTTACGCAGCGTACATTCTCTGATGTTTTCATACTTATCTGGACTATATTCTTGCTCTAGATTACTTTACATGATGCTGACACTATTTTTCCGATTAGTACTATATGGATCCTTTCCGTAGATGTTATCCCTCTACGGGTGCATCGGGTATTTTATGTTCATGTACTTTCATGTGCATCAGGTACTCCTGTACTCGTACTAGTTCATGTTTTTACATGTTCTTATGTGCTTTCACGTGCCTCATGTATTACTCATTACATGAGTTCACGTATCCTTAGCTGTATTCATGTGCTTATAACGTAACTTGAATGGATCCTTGTGTGATTGGGGCGGGGAGTAGAATTGGTTATGTGATCATTTCCTCCAGTAGCTGTATAAATGTGCCTCTTATTTGTATTCATGTGCCCCTAAGCCGTTTAAATAAACCATATTGTACTCTAAATCACTTAGCCACTTACAGTCTCTACTATCATTATTTACTTTCAGTTACAAATATCTCCTGTTTACTCGTACTTCCTTTTCAGCACTTTTTATATTTTACTCTATTGCATGATTTATACTCCTAACCTGTTATGAACTGTTGAAGATATGTGCTCGCTCCCGTCCTGACTGGACCTATTGAAAATTTTACAGTGAATGAATGAGGCTCTGTGTCTACCCCTCTCGGTGCAGCATTAGACATCACTAGTGAGTTGGACCTACTAGCAGTTGATGATACTTCCCTAGATTAGGATGTCTTTATCTTCCTGGATTCTGTATTGAGTTTCTGATATGTTATTTGGATATGTAATTATTTAGACACTTAGAACTCTGGGTTGTATCTTTGTGTTTTCATTTCTGGATGTTTATCTATCTTTCCTTTCATGTTCTACCTTAGATGTGTTGTGATATATCTTTTATGTCACCCCCGTTCGGGAGTATAACTATATTTACCCTTATCTGTTAGATGTTGTGACCTAGGACAGCGTTCTAAAATCTACAACTACACTGACACTGCGGTGTAGGCTGAGCATTGTAACGTCCTCGTACCCTCACAGTGGGTGCGGGTCGTGACACCATATCCACCTTATCGCAGAGTTGTTCTATGTATCCCTATCAAACTTATTATCCGTACCTAAAACCAAGGTATGCCAAGGGTAATAGGTCCACAGAAAAGCCTCCACTGGGGCAAACACAAAATACAGTATAAGTAATTCAGATAAAGGATGATGCAAGCAAAGTCATTTATTCAAATCAAATCGAAAGTACTACATTCTTTGGGACCACGTCCCTACCAAAAAGATGAAGAACATAAAAAGAAAGAAAAGAAAAAGCCGACTATGGTTCGACGATACATAATTCTCTGAGACGGTCCCTCAGTACGGCCTTCGACCGCTCAAACCGCTGCTTGGCCCGGCGCTCGGCCTCCTGAGTCAGCCGTGCCGCATCCTCTAGATGCGCGTGAGCCCGCCAGCCATCTTCAAGCCTCTCCAGAGCATGCTCCAAGCCAGCAGAAGCTTGAGTGACCTTATCGGCTTCCTGAACAACCAGCTCCTTATCCGTGTGGGCGGCCTCGAGGTCAGATTCCAAGAAAGTCAGTTTCCTCTGGAGTTCGAGGATCTGCTCTCTCGTATCAATTACCCCACGGGAGGCGGCCGCTTTCCGAGCCATGCAATCCTCTCCCCTGCGGCTCAACTGATCATACTGTAGAGATAGGTGGTGGAGGCCCCCCACTATAATCGGCTTGGCCGTATCCCGAGCAACCCTTAATTTCTCCATGGCAGTTACGAGGAAGGCATGCTCTTGGTCTATTACTGCAGACAGATCAACTTGTCGCAGCACTTGAAACTGGGCCACAAGCTGATCAGCCTATAGCAATTTGGGCTCCAGAAGCTCAACTATTCCTGTCCTACCGGGGAGGGTTCTAAGGATTTCAATTTGGCCACGGGCGCATTGACGGGCTAAGGCGAAAGATGTCCCCCTCTCCACGGCAGACTCAACCCCTCGCCTCAGGTGGCGGTAGATACTGTCAACCACATCCTTTGACGCTTCATCCAGAACTTCCGTAGAAGACGACGTCAAAGAAAGAGTAGCTGGCAGTGTCGAAGAAGATGCACCGAAACTTGATGCCCCTGCCACAAAGGGAAACAAGTTAAGAGCGAAAAGATGCTTGAAGAGCGGCTAATTCCCCCTCCGCAGCCCGAAGGGTCTGGAGACTCGACAGGGCAAAAAGGTCGACCTCCGGAGCCACATGAACAAAGAAGATGGAGGGGACCATTTCTCTCCACACCGGCCGTTCTGCCGTCTGCTCTCCCAAACTCTATTTAATGGAAGGTCCCTTAATGTAAGATGGAGGGGGAGGAGGCACACTCTCTCTGGCAAACTCTACCCTGACAATATCCATCGTTGGCAGTGAAGGAGCAGGACCTGTATGTCCAGAACGACCATCAATCAGCTTAACCCGAAGGATGTGATGATAGAGCAGATGAACCTCCTCACTAGTCAAGACTTGGCTTATCTTACCAGGTGAGTTGTTGAAGCTGAGGTTTACTCATAGCTGCCGTAGCATCTTCATCAGCGATAGCCGAGCCAATTCTGCGGGTTCTTCTACCCCAGCCGCCCCGAAAGGAGATACAACTGGATCAGCGTCACAACCTGAGGTTCAGCAGTATCGGGTGGGTTCAGCAGATTCTACGTCGCCCTGGGTTGGGACGTCAACAACTGAAAGAACCTCTGCCGCCGTCGGGAACCCCGACAAAAATAATCTCGGCACACATATCACTAATCAAAGTGGTCAGGGCCGGGTCACTTTAGAGACTGGGGCCGGTTCTCGAGAGTCCGATTCTTCTGACACCTACAAAGAAAAAAATGATTAGGCATAGTTCAAAAGAAGGGCTAAAGAAGAAAATGGTTGTAGTTCAATTCACTTCGAAACTGCGTCCATATCCTCGCCTCTCTCCTTAATGAGCAGCCGGCGAGGCTTAACCGCAGCCCGTTTCACGGAGTAAGTTATGCCGCCAGCAGCGGACTCATGCCTGCTTCGCTTGCAGGAAGGACTCGGCGCAACGTGCGGCTGATCCGCCACTACCTCATCTGCAGGAGGGATAGAGTTATCGGATCATGCTCGTCATCCTCTTCGTCAGCGTTGGCAGACTCCGAGTACGACACAGCGACCGTCTTCTTCCTCTTCTTCCTCTTCTTCCTCGCCTTGGACCCCTGGGCTTCTCCACCAAGCCAGTACCAACAATGAAGCTGGTACTCGGGTCAAAGCCAACAGGAGGCTTGCTCGCCGTGACATGATATAGAGCCACCAAATACAAGATCTCCCCCGGTGCCTCAGCATCAGGAACTGAGAAGCTGGTACGGGTGTGAACCGTATCATAATAGTGCCAGGCCCTGATGCCGTCAATGATGCTACCTTCAAAACCCAGGCAAGAGCTGGAACTGTCCAAGAGTAGCTGACTATACCCAAATTGTCGGAAGAACGTACTGGGCAAGTAAGGTTCCAAGTAGACAGTGTTGCGGTTGCGGTATACTAGGTACGCAGGACGAATGTTACCAACCAAAGGAGCATCTTCTCAGGCAAGAAGTCAGGAGGTCCGGTACCATAAATATGTATGCCCCTCACTTCTTTATCGGTAAAACGAGGAACAGACACAAAAAAGATGTATCCGTCCACTCTCGCCAGTGCCCTACGACACTGGCATAGTGCTGCACTCCCAGGGCTGATGGCGATATTGGAAGATGAAAGCATCATCAGCCGTTACGTCGTCTTCTGTACCAGGCCTCATCAAAGACCGGTAGTGCATCAACAGCAGCCCCATCAGATAATAGGGCAGCTCAATACGTTCAAAGTCCTTCGTGTCACGGGCGATGACCTTGGACGAGAAGGCATGGAGGCCACGGTGTTGCTGTACACCATGGCCGGGAGAAGCTTGTCTGGCCCCAAAGACCAGCTTCACAGCAAGGAGGATAAAGTTACGGCTGATCCTCTCAATAACCAGTCCCTCCTGAGACCACACATTTCTGCAGCCACACAATCAGGAACCCTGCCAGGAGTGCCTTCTCTGACAGCTGCTGAGTACCCTGATAAAAATAACTAAAGGAGTCAGTTTTACTTCCAAACCTGTCGCCCGTGGCCCTCGATCTTTGGCACTCAACACCAGGTCCTGTACTTCCTCATGGTTTAGGATTTTGAGGAGAAACTCGACCTGAGGCGCCTAGCGTAAAAAGGTGTGAGCCATGTCCGGTGTGAGGAAGGTTCCCTTCGAGCTATCGTCCTTCTTGATGGACGTCTGGTGGCAGGTGCTGTGATTACATAGTAATTCCGGTATACGGCAACAAAGCTCGGGAACCGCCGATCCAAATCCTCGAACTCTTCGTTCGTCGGGTATACACTTCAAAGACTTCTTCCCCCCAGGGCAGCTTAGAAACTGCATACATCTCGTGGAGAGTGAGTCCCATCTCCCCTCCAGGCGTGAAGAAGGTTCCTGTCTGCCGGTTGTACATCTCTAGGAGCCATAACAGCATCTTATTCATGGGTAGACCGTGACAGGTTCCCTGAATGGCGTGATAGAGGTCGATCTCACGAAGAGAGTCTCATACTTTCGCAAATCTACGTGGTCAATTTGGCCCACGAAGGGATGGGGTTTATCCTGTTCAACAGCACCAACCGGCCAACGGGATAGGACCCCTTCTGAGCAAGCTGGTTCAAAAAAGTGTCGGCTTGAGAGAACTTGAAATTGGGACCCTGCACATTTATGAAGGTACCCAGGGCCAACCCTATCACGTAGAAACTGACCGATACCTTGCCCGCATACACTGACCCCAAGTTTCTGTTATAGTGGATGTTACCTACAAACATCTTCGACTGGCTCGGAGTTAAGGAGTCCACCATCTTTCTGTCCATCGGCAGCATATTGAACTACGACAGCGAAAATGACGCTCCATCTGAGGTATATGGATCGCCATTCTGTCAGAAGTAAAGCTCCAACTCTCAGATATATCCAGAACTTGGGGGCTCTTCACAGTCAAGGCATCCCCAAAAGAAACGCAGGCTTCAGGTATTCTTCTCCAATCGCCCCGAGTTTATCATGGCACAGAGAAAGTAGAAGGACTAGTTCTTGATAGCATTCAGCCTCTCCACAGGCTCATCTTTAGGAAGCTGGTTCACCACATACTGGACTATGTGTCGAACCGCACACCCACAGCAGATTGGACTGAACCCACCAAGGGCTCTCCCACAGGATTGACTGGCAGATTCACTGAAAAAGACAAATGAAACAAGTTAGAAGATGGCCAGGTAAAACCACTTAGTGTTTCTGGGCTTATGCGGCTCTGATTAGGTGGGTCCTTATGCGGCACAATTAAAAAAGGGGGCTTATGCGGCTATTTTGGCGGGGCCTCATGCGGCACAGTTCAAGTGAGCTTATGCGGCTCAGTTTAGCGAGTGTTTATACGGCACGGTTTAGAAGAGCTTATGTGGCTCTGATTTGATGCGGCCTCATGCGGCCCAATTCAAATGAGCTTATGCGGTTCTGCTTATCGAGGCCTCATGCGACTCAGTTTAAATGAGCTTATACGGTTCTGCTTAGCGTGGCCTCATGCGGCTCAGTTCAAAGGGAGCTTCGGCCCTGTTTTGTGGGGGTTCATACGGCTCAGTTCAGAGGGACTTATACGGCCCTGTTCTGTGGGTCCTCATACGGTCCAGTGCTTATACGGCCATGAGACGACTCTCATGCGGCTCGGACATGGGGCATACCCCATACGGCTCAACATGAGATGTACATGCGTTACGTACAGCACAGTAGGCGGAGTCATCACAATAAACTTGAACAGTTCAATGAAGATGAAGAAGGCATGCGCATAAAACATGCGGCGTGGCCATGATGATTAACGTTTTGAGTTCATGCAATTTCTCCCAACATCCTTACCAGCAATGGCAGGATGAACATCAGCATGAACTGTGGGCACCGCAGTCGACGAGGAAGCCGCTCCTTTATCCTTCGTCGCAGAGGAAGCCTTGGAAGTCTTTGGAGCCATCGATGATCAAAGGAGAAGAAGACGACAACTAGGGCAAGAAAGGCTTGAACAAGAGGAGAGAGTAAAGAGTATCTCTCTAAAAATTACTCATATTTATAGACGAACAGGGGGCACGTGGACCGATAGGTGCTTCGGATTATGTGCTGCATAGAAGACAAAACCGACTCTTGGATTTTATCCCCTCCCATGCAAAAGATTCAACAAAGCAAATCCAAATATTTACTGCCGACTCTTGGGATCCAACCTAAAAGACGGCTTTAAATCAAAAACAAATCAAAGCAATTAATGAGACGCCTACGTGGCAGGAAGGATAGCATGCGGCTAGAGAATTTTGCGGCCAGAGCTCCATACAGCCAAAGCAGTCCATGTGGTCAGAGTCCATGCGGCCAAAGCAGTCCATGCGGACATTGCTCCATGCGGCCAGAGCAATCCATGCGGTTAGAAAATCCTATGCGGCAGAGAAGTCTATGCGGCATGAAGAGATTACGTGGGCATGCTTCTTATTCAAAGTATTTTAATTTTTACAAAATTAAAAACTTTGAAGGGGGTCTTGTAGAAGCATGAAAAATAATAATAATTCATATACGGCCCAGACTCAACATGCGGCAAAAGCTCGAAAAATATTATGCGGCTCGGAAAGACCCAGAGAGCTACATGTGGCTCAGGTACTTTATGCGGCTCAGAAAGAGCCACGTGGCCTCATACGGCTCAAAACAGGCCGATGATAGCAGACCATAATTACTTCCTGCAGCTGGCCATTTAATGCTCTGACATAAAGTGACAGCTCTGACGGCTCTGACATAATGAAGACGCGTCAGGCTCCTCAAAAGATGAGAATATCTCTGAGATAGCCGGCATAGTCCACAAAGACCAAAGACTCTCTATGCGGACCGCCTAGACCACCCTTATGCGATTCAGTTGGGGGTTCACCCTTATGCGGCTGCCACCCTCATGCGGCTCAGATTGTGGGGGCCACCCTTATGCGGTTCAGTTGGAGGCCACCCCATGCGGCTGCCACTCTCATGCAGCTCAGATTGTGGGGGCCACCCTTATGCGTTCAGTTGGAGGCCACCCCAATGCGGCTGCCACTCTCATGCTGCTCGGATTGTGGGGGCCACCCTTATACGATTCAGCTGGGGTTCACTCTTATGCGGCTGTCACTCTTATGCGGCTGCCACCTTCATACAGCTCGGTAGTCGGGGCTACACTCATGCGGCTCTGCCAGGACCCTGTATATACGGCTCACAGCATGATGGCAGTTGGAAACATGATAGAAGATCGACTAAGACTTATCCACCCGCGTTCATACGGCTCTCAGCATAATGGCGGTTGGGACACGTGGCAGAAGATTGACCTAGACTTATCCACTCAGATTTGCTGCTATCAACAAATTATCACAATGCAGATTTATTACAATCAACATAACTGCCCGAATCAATTTTCAACAAAATACAGATTGTTGCAATCAACATAATAGCCCAGATTGATTTCCAACAAACAAGATCAAAGATAATCTTAACCAATCTCTAACTGCCCACTTTTCAAGAAGCAATTACTGTACATCCTACTTATCATAAAGCCCTATAAATAGCAAGGTGCCATTCCCTTGCAAAATCCTGAACAGAGAGCAGCGGAGACACAGAGAGGCATAGAGCAAAGAGTATCCAGTAAGAGCATTTCTTCCCCAGAGCCGAAGCAACGTCCGATCGTCCAAGGAGTAAGGCAGAGTTGATAGCACTCTCCCGAACCTCTACTGTCACCCTCCAAAAAAACTAAACAATTGTACTTATATTGCTTTTCCTAGGTTTTATTCCTAAGCTCCCTTTGTACGAGCGAGTTTGTATTGTGAAATAAAAGTCCAGTCCTCCCATAAAATTGTTATGTTCTTTTATAATCAATGGTAAACATGTATCTGTGCTCGGCACCCATAATTGTGCGGCTGGGGTAGTAGATTGTCTGTTTATGGACACCTTCATTCTTCTGAGCTAATACGGCGCCAAGAGAATGGTCCATAACGCGAACATATAGTAAGAAAGGCTTCCCCATTATTGGAGCTACCAATATTGGAGGGCTTGTAAGATACTTCTTGATGTCGTCGATATGCGTTGACATTGTTTAGTCCAGACGAAAGATACGCCTTTCTTCATGAGCTGAGTGAATGGTTGACACCTTTCAGAGAGGTTCAAAATGAATTATCTAATGTAGGCTAGCCTTCCTTACAGTCCGTATAGCTCTTTGAGGTTTCTTGGAGGATGCATATCGAGGATAGCCTTCACTTTCTCCGGTCAAGATGTATACCCTTTAAGTGATGATGAAACCAAAACTTGCGCTGGAGACTCCCAGAAAATACTTGGTTGGATTCATCTTGAGTTGGTGTACACGCATTAGTTCGAACACCGTTCTCAAGTCTGGGAGGTGGTTGCCCTTGAGACGACCTTTAACTACGATATCGTCTATGTAGCACTCAACTATTTTACACAAATGATCGCAAAAATTGAGTTCATGGCGTGCTGGTATGTCGCCCCTGTATTTTTTAATCCGAAGGGCATCACCGTATAGTAGTATACCCCTAATGGTGTTCGAAAAGATGTGTGCTTCTCGTCGTCGGAGAACATCTTGATATGGTTGTAGCCTGAGAACCCATCCATGAAGGACATCTGCTCGAAGCTACAAGTATTATCAATTATTACGTCGGTGATCGGTAGAGGGAACTCGTCCTTCGGGCATACAGAGTTCAAATCACGGTAATCGATATAGACTCGAACTTTACCGTTCTTTTTCATGGCTGGAACGATGTTGGCAACCTCAGGGTGTTGTTCGTCGTGAATAAATCCACTGCCAATGAGCTTCTTAACTTTGTTCTCGATGGCCTCCATGACATCTGGTCAGAATCGTCGTTGTTGCTGCTTCACTACTGGCTTAGTTTAGACGAAATATTCAGGCATACATGGTGACTTTCAGGTCCAGGCCTGGCATGTCTTCATAGCTCCATGCAAAGACGTCGATGTATTCTCTTATAAGATGTATAAGAGATTGGTGTTCATCGCTAGAAAGACTTTTGCTGATGAAGATTGGTTTAAAAGATGATTCATCTCCTAAATTGACTTGGATGACTTCATCTTCGGTAGGTGGTTCATATTATTCGAAGCACAGCTCCAACCTAGTGTCCATCTTTTGAGCCCATTGTTCAAGCTCGATCGATTGGACATCGTCCACAATTTGGTCAACGGAAACCATGTTGATGGACAGAGTTGTTTTGAATATGTCGCCAATGCTGGAGTCTGAGTCCTAGAGGGAGGAAATAGAAGAATGAGAACAAGGATCTGCTTCATCATATAATCTTTCGGACGATGTTGGAGGAGTGACATAACCCAAACCAACACCGTTTTATTGATAGTAGTTCTCGGGTTTGTCGGAGGGAGCGAAGTGTCGTATTGGCAACCGTCGTCCCCGGCCGTAATTTATCCTATGGTTGCTTTTGATGTTATATCACTTTTCTGGGTGATATTCTTGACCTGTCAACTATAGCGAAACAGTTGCATTTTCCCAGAGTCACAGTCAGCTTCCTTGTTGTGCTTGGAAGAAGTAAAGTCTGGAACGAACTTTCTCTCGCCAATTATAAGATCGAAGATTATTAGTTCTTCATCATTCTTTCTGGCTGGAACGATATGTAGGATATCTTATGGGTAAATGTTTTCCCGCAGGTGAGGCGTCGTGACCGGCATGCAGAGTTGTGGTCCTATGCCGTGCTCTAGAGCGTATATCGTATCTATGTAGTGTTTTACAGATTAATAGACATCGGAGTAATTCAAAGATAAACCTTTACTAAGAAAATATGCAAGTTCTTCTTCAGGGATAACATCATCAGCTGAAGGTATTTGAGTATTGATATACTCATTGAGAGGATCATCATCTGGAAGAGGAGCCACAGTCTTGGCCAAGTTTACCATGTAGGGTAATTCTTCAGGATTGGGAGGACAGACATCAGTAGATTCCTTCCGGGGTGTCTTGCTGAGAGTGATGGTCAATGGTTTGACCTTGTCAGGGTTGTACTTTTTTATCCAGATTGTGAAGACTTCGAAGTACTTTTTGGAGTAGTACGTCATTTGACCCAGATGATCAGGGGACCATCATTGGAGGATGAACTTGCTTCAGCTTTATTGTCAGCTTTATTGTCGTCATCCTTGGAGACTGAGATTGGTAAAGTATCGAATCTCCATAGTAGGCTTCGATGCCCTTAAAATGATCGACATCGACAAACTCCGTCTTTACGACACCGTCGCTGTTGACATACTTGAAGTACTGGTGAAGTGTGGAAGGAACAATCATGTTCTCGTGTATCCATGGATGTCCCAATAAGATGTTGTAGGATACATTGGCATCGATCACATAGCAAAAAACCTCCGTTCAGAGATCACCGATCTGGCACTTGAGACGGATCTTTCCCAGCGGGTGGCTTCGACCAGCGTTGAAAGCTATGATAGTTGTGTTGGTTGCAAGTAGCTTGTGCAGAGGGATTTCCAAAGTTTGAAGCAAACTTTAGGAATGATGCTGAGGGATGATCCTGGATTGATGTGCATCGGTCCACCTTGATCGCCCCGATATACCCTGTATAGTACTGGGGTCTATCACAACGATTAGTTTTGAGTAGCATGTCCTCCTGTGAAAAGGTGATGTTGGGTACCACTTCTATAGTACTGTAGCAGTGAAGACAGGAAATAGGGTCTTAAGCGGGGCTTTGACTTCAACGAAATAAGAATCGGCATGTAGTAATGCCTCACTTAAGGCCTTTCATTTTTTTGGAGAGTCGCAACAGATCAAATAGAGACAACCTGGCAGGTGTATTGGCTAGATGTGCCAGTATGTCAAAGTTGTAGGGCCTATCCATGCCTTCGGGAGCTGGCGCCTTCAGAGACTTGTCAAACCGCGTCTCCTTCTGCTTACTTTGTCCGTATTTATAGGCTTAGACAGGCCGACTTTGAGCTTGGAGGCAGCAGGAGCTTGAGAAGGTACTGTTTCTCCTTGTGCGGGATCGTATGTCTGAAGATAAGTCTTCTCGATCGCGTCTTACCAGATAGAACCTCGTAGGTGGAAGAAGACACCATATGGCATGGATTTTATTTATTACCGCTTTTTGCTTTGGGAGGTACCACCCCCTGTGTTACTTCTTGCACAAGGTTCGGATGGACCCACATGATCTCACCATGTTCATTTGTGAGTGGCACCAATATAGAGTTGCGCTGGCGGTAGGTTGACGACTTCGATTATTGCCTTGGTAATCGGGACCACGTCGTCTGGAACTTCTATAGGAGAAAAGTCACCAAAATAAAGAAGATCATGTTAGAAGATACGACCTTGTCTTCAGCTTCGAGGTTGATCACTTGGCTGTCGATGAGCTATTGTATCTTTTTCTTCAAGATGATGCAGTCCTTGGTGGAATGATTCATATACTTATGATAGAGACAGTACTTGGGATCGTTGAGTTGGTTTGCTTCTACAGGACGTCGTGTTGGAGTCAATATCAGCTTATTACCCTTCGTTAATGTGTGAAAAATGGTAATGACATCGTCTTCGTCAAAGGAGAAGGTCTCCATAGGTTATCGGAGGCGCCCCGAGAATTGGAAGCTCCTTTGGATGTGTCGACCCTCAGGACTTCTTTTTCTTTTCCCCCACGGACAGGGATAGTTTGAGGATGCTTATCCTTGTCTTCAGATTTGGGTGTTTTCAACCCTAGTAGTTCCAGATTAGGAACGTCGTTTTTAGCAACATCAGCGGCCCAATGAAAGCGGGCCGTGTATCATACTTATGTATACCCAGACAAAACTTTACCATAGGAAGGAAGTTATATCGACAAATATTCATAAGTTCTGAGTCTGGTATGCAGAAGGGCATCTTCAGTGCTAGCAGCCTGAAGCGTTCGATAAAGGCGATGTGTGAGACTCGTCTCACAGTATCGATATTTATATATGGATACGTATTTTATAATGTATTTCATATTTTCTTGGTTTTCGTAATGCTTTAAAAAAATTCTAACTTATAATTTTCTCCTTGGCCGACATACCGCCAGTATACCGAGTATACCGACGGCATACCGTCCAGACAGATTTTCCATATTTTAGATATTTTGATTTCAGATATTTTTATGAATAGTATTTTCAATATTTTCGTAATAGTGTTTTGGATATTTTGATGAATAGTATTTAGATATTTTGTGAATAGTGTAGATGCACCCTATTACCCATTGGATATTTGTTTTGCTTGGATGGCCATGATTGACTTAAATTTGACATGGATCACCATCCAACGGTTAAGATTAATTTTCCTATATATACCATTTTACTTTCTCTCTCCTCTCTCTTTTCATTCTCTTCATTTCTTCTTCCCTTCTCTCCTCCTTTGAGCTTGCCAAGAGCTTGGTCTTGAGGTCTTGGGTGTGGTGTCTAACCCTCCTAGGAAGGAGTAGAAGATTAGGCTCGGAGCTTAACTAGGCAAGTACATCTTGCCAAATCCATGAACCATATTATTTGGTTGTCATTTTTTTTTCCTTGGTGTTAAATGCTTAGAATTACCTTAAACTCATTTTGTTAAATATGTTTTCCTTATGATTCTCTATATGCATGTTTCTAAAATTTGTTTAAGCAAGGTTTTGATTTTCTGTTAAAACCCAATATGGACTTAGTAGAAAACTTTGTATCAAGAGTGATACTAGTATTACCATCATGGATCTTGATCATATATATTATATATATATATATATATATATATTAGGAGGCCCTCACCTAGTTTGTATATCATGGATTTTGTTTGGTGGCAATCGAAACCCGTTTCGGTGCCCCAAAAACCTATTTTTAGGAGTATTTTTAGATATTGATCTATCAAATGTTTTGATTTGTAAAACTAATACTTCCATGTTTTAGGAAATTTAATTCTATGCAATTTTGACTTTTGAAAATCCGAATTTCGATTTAAAACAAAGTTTTTATGGCCGAAACAAGTTTTGTTTTCAAAAATCAACTTTCTGTGACGGTTCGGAAAATCCGTCAGAAATCTGCGGAAATCCATCGGAAAATCGAACTTGCTCCACAAAACTTGCTGTGACACTTCGAAAAATCTCGGTAATCCGCACTAATCCGCCGGATAATCCGTTTTATGCTGTTTTTGCCCGTTTTGCCCTTTTTTTTTCCGTTTTTGATATTTTCTTCGATTGTAATAATTTTTTAACATGATTAGATGACCTTGATAGTTAGAGAATGATTGTACACCCTATATACACTTGAGACTAGCACATGTTCAATTATTTTTCTATGAAATGTACTTAGCTTTAATTATTGTTTCCCACATGCCATGATATATCTTTTGATAGATTCTTTCTTATAAGCTATGATAATTGTTACATGTCTTTCTTGCTTACACGATAGTGGCCCGTCGTGGCACACTCTTCTTACATGTCTTCTTTGCTTGCTAGATAGTGACCCGTCGTGGTGCACTCTTGTACATGTCTTTCTTTACTTACATGATAGTGGCCTGTCATGGCGCACTCTTGATTCCAGTACATGTCTTGCTCCTTGATAGTGGCTTGTCGTAGCACACTCTTGTCTTGATATTGTCATGTCTAGTTGTGGCTTGTTGTAGTACACATCTTGCTTGTCTTGTCCAGTCTTGCATGTCTCATGTCTAGGATGGATTCTGCGGAATGCCACACCCGGAATCCAACAAGAAAATGTTAAGGACTAAACAACTAGCTTGATACTTAGATCATTGAGAATTTTCCAGTTACTTGTTGCCCCTTTGGTCTTGGCATTATATATATATATATCCTTGGGATTTGGAGCTATCTGTCATGATGAGCACTCTTCCAGCACACCGTCGAGTGGGGCACCTCTTTAGGACACATGTATCTTACTGCAGTGTGTATGCTATACTTATTTTCTTTTTGGCGTGGACCATTGAGGTAGTAGCAGGCAGGTGCTGGACTTAGAATTCTCAGACTTGCATTTGTTAGTAATTAGGATTGTGACAACCCTAGTTACATAAAGTATCAAGCCGTAATCATTGTTTGGCCGTGATTGATGGATGTAGTCCATTCTTATCTAGTCTAGTCTTGCTCCAGTTTATCTTATTGTAGTACTTAACTTCCTGTCATTTCTTACATGCTATCCTTCCTACTATATGCTCTGCTTCACCACATGCTCACATGGTCTAGTTACCTAATGCTCACATGCTCCAGTTACCTAACATGCTCACATGCTCCAGTTACCTAACATGCTCAGATGTTCTAGTTACCTAACATGCTCACATGACCCGGCTACTTAACATGCTCACATGTCTAGTTTATCTTTCATGTTCATATGCTTCCTCTTTTTTACATGTACACAGTTTACATTATGTCACATGTCTTTTACTTTATGCTACATGTTGCTTTACTTATTGTCTTTTCTATTCTCGGGATAAGTGCATTGGTAGCGCCCGAGTCTCGATTTGCTTTTACTTATTTATGTCTCTATCCGTTGGTATGATTTGCATGCTGGTTTTAGTTCATAGTTTGGCTTCCTTTGTAGTACTTGCTATTGGGGGTCTTACCCCACTGGTTTTGTTTGGCCAGATCTGATAGAGGAGCCGGAGGATCTTCCGTACCTTCCACTCGTTGGTGATTACCAGAGTACCAAAGTACCTTAGTAGGTTTTCTATTTCATTCTTCCACTAGTTATGTACATTATTCTTTTGTGGCGTTTAGCCTCCGAGCATGTGTTTAGCTCGTGTTTTGGACTTGACATTTAGCCTACGGGCCAGAACATGATTTGCGTATTCTAGACTATAGCTAGAGCTTATCATGTATGACTATTACTCTTGCTAGTCTTCATCTTTATTACTAGCTTCATGATCATTGATATATGATAGTTTGGGACGCTTTACTATTTTATATTCAGTTGATCTTACTTCTTGTACATCGTTTACTGCTGTGATTGAGATACCTAGGATTGCTTGACCTAGGATCGACTGTTGGCTAGTAGTAACCCCCATCTATATAGCTTATACGTTTTTCGTAGTACTGGAGTACTTTGGTATACGTAGCTGGCCTGGTCCGTCCCTACTTGCCAGTATTCTGGTTCTGGGGCGTGACACGATGACAGACTCAGTCCTCTTTTGCTTGGTCTCGATGAGGGTGGACATACTAACATGCATACAACTCTCGTAAAACCTGTTAAGGAACAACCTCTCCAAGTCTTTAAACAAATTGATACAACCGTCAGGCAGACTGCAGAACCATTCGATAGCTACCCCTTGTAAGGTGCTAATAAACAGCTTTGACAAGAATATCCCCTACATAAGTGTAGAGTCTGCGTATTGAAGTAGGTCATGTGTTGATGAGGGAAAGTCAACCCATCAAATGAATTCAGCGTCAGCGGCTTGTAGTTAGGAGGACAAGTAGCATTCTGCCACTCAGGGGATAAGGTTGAGATATCCCCATCTTTTGAAGCTCGTCTTTGTGTGAGATGGTATCGAGACGGGAGACCAGGGAATCAATTGCATCCTGTTGATTGAGTAGGTGTTGGGAAACGACTGTTGAACGGTTGTCAGGCGTCATTGGCGAAGGACCAGCCCCAGTATTTGTAAGATTTGGACGAGGTGCAACGGAATGATACTCTTTTGAGCGAAGGCGGGTTGTTGCTATGAGCCGGATTAGCGTGAGCCATGACGTTTTTTGATGTAGAGGGACCACCCTAGTAGCCTGGACCGCCATAATAATGGTAAGCATATCAGTGATCTTAGCGAATGCTGTTTCAAGACCCTCTAGCTGTTTGCTGGTCTGATCACTAGCTTCTTCAGGTCGTTCTCGTCCACCATGTATGTAGATAACATGCGAGGATGAATAGAGGAAACAGTACAACTGGTACTGATACCGTATATCTCTGAGTGGACAAGTCCCTCGTCTTTTAGTAGAGGAGGTAGATAGTCACCATCAGACTCGAAGAGGTCTTCATCCTCTGGAAGTCTACCCCCAGTGTGAAGGTCATCTGCTTCAGACTCTGAGGAATACTACCCCCAACATGGGAGTCTTCGTCATCTATACGGGATCTTGCCTTCGACCGAGTACCCATATAGACTCCTTCAGATGTGACAGCCTGCTGGCCATCTGTTGGTAGACTTCATCTTCTTCTTCTCGCAGAACTGAGAGAGAAAGTTGGGTTTGTGGTCCACCGTCTTTGATTAGGGCTTCCGTAAGGGGGGCCCCATGAAGCCATGTTGGATGAGACACACAGTGGCTTTTTATCGTCAGAAAAATGTAGCCGTCGAAACCCGAGCTTTCTCTGAATCACTCTTGTTGCTTTGGAGCAATACTTGATAACAATACTGGTGTACGGATGTGCACTATGAATTATTATGTCCTCCCCTCTTTACGCTTTTGATTTATCAAGTCGCGCAAGTCAGCGGAAGGGAGTTTTGCCTTACAACCCATGTGGCAATCGTCGAGCTTTGTATGCGGGTTCATAAGGAGAGTCGGTGCATCCAGACATAGTTCACGTGCAGGGGCAACCCCCACACCTAAGTTCTGTGATGTCCTTGAAGAAAGCCCCATGCTATACGCGTTGGGGCCTATCTTTTTGCTTTGGGCATAGGCCTTAGAGACTGGCCTTGGGCGCATGCTTCTTAGCAGCATGTCTGAGCCTCCTTGATGTGAGCGCATAGTATAGATCATGTGAGCCTGGGCGTATAGCCTTTGTCGTATGATGCTGGATGCCCAATCTGTCGAAGAAAGAAGCATTCTGATTGGGGTCATGCGCCCAAACATCCCCTTGGGCGCATGGATTTGGGCACATGCTTGGTGGAGCAGTGCTGTTTTCTTCTAGTTTTGTCTCCTTCGTTTGTGAGCCTCGCTGGGTTTGCCCAGAGTGTCGAACACCCCGATTCTTGGCATCGTAGTGCTTTCCTTTACCATCTCGAGCGTCGAACACTCTATTCTTGGTTGTGGAGGAAAGAAGTCACTGGGCTAATAGAGCCCTGAATGGTGTGAGCCTTCTCCATTTAGAGCTTCTGTGGCAGAGTCGTGCGCCCATGTGATAGAGTCCTCCAGTTGAATAACTGCTATGACACTAGCAGGATATGCACAGCGAGCCTTCAAAAGCCAAGTCTTGCAAGACTTGTTTGGCTTCACTGATTTTGAGAGAGTAGAACCATCCCTCGAGAGCATCTCTTTGAATGCCTGCTGATCGAACTTTACAATCAGCATCTTCTGAGTGCTCTCTATTTTGTCGATATCGGATTACGTCACCCCCTTCTCATCCGAGAAAAAGGTACTCCCCAACAGAGTCGCCATTTTTGTGGACACACACACAAAGAAGAAGAAACACTATCTTTTCTTTATTGGCAAGGCACCACAAATCGAGTACGCCTGAGAGAACCTGCGCTGAGGATCCCCGAGTACAAAAAAGAATTCTGGAGAATGGGACGATGGAGATCGAACGACAGTTGCTCCTTAACTCCGTTAACACTCCGATTACAAAAGTGGAAGAAAACCTAAAAAATTGCTAACTCTTGGCTCACTGGCAAGAAGTGCAGCAATTTGACTCTGAAAATGCTCTCCGTTCTTTCTTTTGAAGAGGGATGAGACCCCTTTATATAGTTTTGAGCTAGAATGATGTTATGCGCCCACATGAGGAAAATATACTGGTTTTCATGTGGGCACATAGTCCTGCCATGGGCGCATAGGGTGTAGGTGCATGCAGGCTGCGAGATCGTAGGTTTGTCGTGGTGTTGACGTGGCCACATGCTTCGGTGCACGACTGCTCGTGAGACTGACGTGGCCGTGCGCTTCGGTGCACATTTTGATCATGGCTTTGATCGAGTTATGCTTGGGCACATATCCCTGTTTCAGGCTATACGCCCCTCCTTCACAGGGTGCTTGGGCGCATAGAGCTTCACAGGGTGGCTTGGGCGCATAGAACTTCACAGGGTAGCTTGGGCGCGTAGAGCTTCATAGGATGACTTGGACATAGAGCTTCACATGATGACTTGGGTGCATAAGTCCTCATTGGTTGAAATTTTCATGCTTCTACAACGTCATCATTATCTTTAATGGACTAGAGAATCGAAGCGACGCTCTTTCGAAAACCTTATAAATATAGGTCATTCGGAGAGAGATTTTTCTTTTTCACCTTCGTCTCCTTCGTGTTTATCATCTTGTATCCTTTCTGTCCCAGTTAGCCATGGCTCCAAAAGCTTCCAAGTCGATTGGTATTACGACAAAGGAAAAGGACTCGCTCTCCATCGAGAGCTGCAGAATCTCATTCCGTTCATCCCTACGTGCAACCCCCTATCAAGGGTAAGGATGGTGAAAAATGATGACTTAATTTTGAATGGCCATATCATATTTTATGTGCAGGCATGTCAGTATTACCTCTGTGCTTTAGGCATGATCGATGCATGCCCTATCTCATTGGACCGCATGTGTTCTGTACGATAGGGCCGCATGGGCAGAGCCGCATAAGCGTTACTGACCCGCATGGGTGCCTCGTGACTGAGCCACATGGGCGCTACATAATTGACCCTGACCAAGCCGCAAAAGTATTTCATAACTGAACCGCATAAGTGCCTCAAGACTGATCCACATAAGTGCCTCATGACTGAGCCGCCTGAGCATTATATAACTTGGACCGCATAAATGCCTCATGATTGAGCCGCATGAGCACTGCATAAAAGAACTGTGTAAGTGCCTCATGATTGAGGCGCATGAGAACTGCATAATAGAACTGTATGACTGAGCCGCATGCGTCTCATGTTCTTAAGCCGTATGTGCATCCATCATAACTAGGCCGTATAGGTTCTGTTTGGCTAGGCCGCATACCCAAAGAGTGAACTTTGTTTTCTTCTGACTGTTAACCCCTTTTTCCCTTTTCATATTTTGTAGGGGTCTGCCTAGCAAATTTCTCTATGACCGGTATCGATGATTTTGGGTATGGTGAAGATGCAACACTTGACACGCACATCAGAGAGCTGAAAAATCTTCATGCTTTCGAATGGTTTTCCTCAAATGGTATGAAGAACCTTTATACATCGGAGAGTCGAACGATGGTTGGCCATCATCATGAAAGTTTTGTTTTCGGCTCTCCAAGTAGGCAAAAGCAACTAGGGATGTTGTTTTGAAGGTATGGTGTTCTGGTAGAATGGGCCTAAGATGTCCGTAATACGGAGGAGAGAAAGTCATCATCTGGAGATGCTTTTAGCATGCTATATTTGCCTTCCTCCGTGCAGCTTCTCGAAGATTCAACAGCCTTGTTTGCTTATCAGCAGTAAAACATAACTTCTTTCGAGGGCTATGAAACTATTTTTTGATGAAGGTAAAGTGCTGCCAAACTGACCAAACTATTTGTTGCTAGATTTTCCTTTCTTTTCTTTTTGCTGCTGATGTAGTCCTATGAATGTAATTGATTTTGAGTAAACAGAATACATTCACTCCATTCTTTGCTTATGGTATTTGTGGTGCTTGTACTAGAGGGCCTAATACAACATTTGTGTTTGATAAAGGATATCTCACAGGGGGACTTTTGTTAGACCTATTGCCCTTTCGTGCATCTAGAGATGCGAGCAATAGATTTAAATGATATTTTGTGGACCTATTACTCTTTTTGTGCATCGAAGGTGCGAGTAATAGATTAGGATAACTTCTGTGGACCTATTACCCTTTTGCGCACTGGTGTGTGGGTAATATAATTGAAACGAAGCCTAACAGAGGTAATATGGACGTGATAGCTTTGTGGTCTTAACACCATGTCTTTTATCCTGGGTTGGGTAAATGTATTAACTAAAGAGACCATTGGTATCAGAGGTAATGGATGTGACACGATTATGAAATTTTTAGTGGACCTATTACTCTTCTGTGCACTGGTGGTGCGAGTAATAGATTTTGAGACAAAACCCAACAGGGTAATGTATGTGATAGGCTTTGTGGTCGTAACACCATGTCTTTTATCCCGGGTTGGGTACAGGTGTTAAGTCAAGAGACTATCGTATCAGAGGTAATATGGATGATACACGATAATCAGGAATAATCTTTGGTGGACATATTACTTTTTTGTGCACTGGTGGTGCGAGTAATAGATTTTGAGACAAAACCCAATAGAGGTAATATGGACGTGATAGGTTTTCTGGTCTTAACACCATTTCTTTTATCCCAGATTGGGTACATGTGTTAAGTCAAGAGACTATCGGTATCAGAGGTAATATGGACGTGATACACGATAATCAGGAATAATCTTTGCTGGACCTTTTACTCTACTGCACATTGGTGGTGCGAGTAATAGATTTTGAGACAAAACCCAATAGAGGTAATATGGACGTGATAGGTTTTGTGTTCTTAACCCATGTCTTTTATTCCGGGTTGGGTGTAGGTGTTAAGTCAAGAGACTATCTGTATCAGAGGTAATATGGTTGTGATACACGATAATCAGGACCAGGAAGTTTGCTCAGTGATGGCGATAAGCTTGGAAGACTCCTGTGTGATAAAGCATTAGAGTGGAAGTTCAGAGATATCAACATACATGACTCGCCACTCAGGAAGATGCGATGTGAATCCACTCGGAGCAAATAGAGTGTGAGTTCAGAGGTACTTGGTGTACATAACTCGATAGCCTGGGAGATTTGGTGGTTTGAGGAAGTACCAGCATGTCCTTAGACATAGTAATTCTTCAGGAATTTGTCTTTTATAGGCATCATGAGCAAGTCTCCGTTCTGCTTCGGGAGTTAGTATGCGCCGTTGGAGAATACGGTCTCGATGATGTATGGACCCTCCCACTTGGGCTGTAATTTGTCGACAGTTTTGTGAGTCATGACCATCGGTCTGCGAACGGCCAAGACGAGATCGCCTATTTGGAATGTCCTCTGCTTGACTTTCTTATTGAAGGCCCGAGAGATACGTGCTTGATAGAGCTCGATGCTTTGTTGAGCTTACAAATGCTTCTCGTCTAAAGCTTCCAATTCTTGTATCCGTCGGCGGTAGTTATCGTCGACGTCAACGGGTAAGTAAGGGCCACACGAAGTGTGTGGATCTGAGTCTCCAATGGGAGAACTGCCTCGCTCCCGTACACCAGAGAGAACGATATATTTTCTGTAGCCGTCCGACTCGTATTGTGGTACTCCCATAAGCATTCGCCCAACTTTTATTCCAGTCGTGCTTCTTTGAAGACACGAACTCCTTGAGAAGCTTGATTATGGTCTTGTTAAAGGCTTCGACCAGACCATTAGTTGATGGATTGTATGCCGTTGAAGCCACATTCTAAATCCGGTTCTTGTCACAGAATCGATAGAAGGCATGGCTTGCGAACTGTGGACCATTGTCATGAATAATCCTCCGTGGCAGTCCAAAATGGTAAATAATGTGATGTTTTATGAAACTGATCATGTTTGATGTCTTTACCTCTGCCAGCGGAACAACTTTCGCCCACTTGGAGAAGTAGTCGGTGATTGCAAGTATAAACTGGTGCCCTTTGGACGACGGCGGGGTGATTGGGCCAACGATGTCCATCCACCATGCTTCAAATGGCCAAGAGGCTGCTATTGGGTACAAGAATCGGATGGCAGATGTATAAAATCTGTATGGATCTGATAAGCCTTACACTTCTTTGCATAATCGACTGCGTCCGCTGCCATCATAGGCTAGTAATAACCCATCCGACGGAGACGGTACTGCTACTTCAGGCCAGGTTGTTGTGCCCCGTAAATGCCATCATGATCCTCGTGTAAGACTTCTTTAGCTTCTGTATTTGACCGACATCTTAACAGTAGTCCGTCATAAGATCATCGATATAACATTTTTGTTTCTTTGTCATAAAAGAAACTGAAAGAACGCCTTCTGATAGAAGTTGCTTCTTTCACATTCTCAGGCAGGATTCCGTAGACTTCAAAGTCGATGAATGGGAGCCTCCAGTCTTGCACGTCATTGGTTATCTGGGAAGAGTAACTCGTTGTAGAAGCATGGAAAATATTGCTTTTAGTCCCACATCGGAAAGGAGAAAAAGAAATGGCTCACTCCATTCTATAAATAGAGCCCCCCTTGCCTCCTTTAAAAATGACACCAACTTCTCTTCCCTCCTTCCAAACTTGGATTCTTCCTATTACGCACCTTCGAGTGCTAAGTCGAAGAAGTCAAGGGCTGTGCGGGCTCGTCGAGCTCAGTCAGCTGTCCCAACCTCTGACCATCAAGAGTGTTCCGCTAAGCGGGCCTCTGATAGAAAGTTGTACAGAACCGCCCGTGTCCAGCCCCCGACGGAAAACGGACAGGGTGGTTCTCAAGAGTCTTCCAACAAAAATCGAGGGAAAGTATTTTTACTAGTTCCACATCAGGGAGCAAACATCATACTTACGCACTCGTGTGCTCGGGATACCCGGGCCCACAAAGCGAGTGCACAGGTTGATAGAGACATTCCTCATGCGAGTCATGAGACATCCTTCATGCGGCTCGGTCAAGAAACATTTTTCATGTGGCACAGAACCCAGGAAGCTTCATGCGGCTCAAAAATCCCTGGGAGCTTCATGCGGCCCAGATTCAACATACGGCTCAAAGATCTTCATGCGGCTCAAAAGTCCTTAAGGATCCCATGCAGCTTACAAACAGAAGGAGCCTCATGCGGCTCCAAAAAGTCCTTCATGCGGCTCGGATGGCTCCATGCTACGTGGCCTCACGCTGTCCGATCCGACAACTGGCCATAAAGTAGCAGCTTGAATTAATTACTTTGACGGTAGCCATGTCAATGATAGCCCTGACAATGACAGCTCTGACAAGAAAGTCGAAATGATGAACTTTGACATAACGGCGTGTTCCTAAGGAAAAGGAGAAAATATTTTGTAGCAGACACAAATCACCAACTCCAAAATTCCCTATGCGGCTGTAACACCTATGCGACTGCAACACCTGTGCGGCTGCCACTCTTATGCGACTGCATCCTTTATGCGGCCGTCCATCAGTATGCGGCTGCCTATCCCCATGCGGCTGCCCACCTTCATACGGCTGTTCATTCCTACGCGGCTACCCATCTTCATCCGGCCGTCCATCCTCATGCGGTCCATCCATATGCGACTCTGCCAAGATGACCCAATGGAGGACACGTGGCGCTTGTCATGACACGTGACAATCTTATCTTCCTAGAATTATGGATGCTAACAAATCCTAATAAAATCAAATTTGTTACAATCACCATAATTGCCCAGATCAAGTCAAACCGAACAAATTGGACACGTGGCAGGTAATTACAAGTCACAAATATTCATGGCAATCAACATTTATTGCCCACATAGATTCAATGCAATCTACATTAATTACCAAGATTTGCTACAAGCAGAATAAAGGGCCCAGATTAATTGGTCCTTGACCGCCGACGTATCAAGGAGGTAATCATTGCAAACCCTAATGATTGCATCCCATTCCTATAAATAGCAAGGTGACATTCCCTTGCGAAGAGGACCCTTTTTGGAGAAGAGCACCAGAGCATCTAAAGAGACAAAAAGAGAGAGAAAAGAGAGCATTTCTTCAATGCCAAGCAGATCTTCCCCGAGCCAAGGCTACATTCGATCGTCCAAGGAGTAAGGCAGAGCTGCCGTCGCTTTCCCGAGCCTGTATCGTTACCCCCCAGAATCTAAAATAAATAATTATACTTAGATTGCTGTACCTAGGTTTTCGTCCCTAGGCTTTCTTTGTACAAGCGAGTTTCTATTGCTGTACCTAGGTTTTCGTCCCTAGCGCAGTCAGCAGATTCCAAGCTTCAGCGACACAGAGCAGAGTGTCAGGCAGGACGAAGACTAGAGTTATACATTCATGTGGATGGTACACTTCGACATGGTAAGCGTCTTTGTGTACCCAGTGGGGATATCAGACAGGAGATCATGTCAGAGGCGCACAGTTCTCAGTATTCCATCCATCATGGCAGTACGAAGATGTACCGCGATATCCGTCAGAACTTCTGGTGGAATGGCATGAAGCGGGAGATAGCTCGGTTTGTCTCTCGATGTTTGGTTTGCCAACAGGTTAAAGCCGAACATCAGAGACCGGCTGGACTTCTTCAGCCCTTGCCCATTCCAGAGTAGAAATGGGAGCATGTGACCATGGATTTCGTGACTGGATTACCTAGATCCCCGGCTGGCAGAGATGCTATCTGGATTATAGTTGATCGGCTCACGAAGGTAGCTCACTTCCTCCCGTTCAGAGTTGGTCAGTCGACAGCTCAGTTAGCAAAAATGTACCTCAGGCAGATTGTCAGGTTGTACGGAGTGCCAGTCAGTATCACCTTAGACCGAGATTCAAGATTTACGTCGCACTTTTGGCGTAGCTTGCAAGAGAGTTTGGGAACTCATCTCCAGTTCAGTTCAGCATATCACCCGCAAACAGATGGCCAGTCGGAGTGCACGATCCAGACTCTTGAAGACATGTTGCGGTCTTGCACACTTGACTTCGGTGGTTTATGGGAAGATCATCTGCACCTGGTGGAATTCTCGTACAACAACAGTTTCCAGGCCAGTATCCAGATGGCACCGTTCGAGGCACTGTATGGTAGAAAGTACAGATCCCCGCTAGCCTGGGATGATGTTGGAGAGAGACAGATGCTCGGTCCAGAAATGATTGCCCAGACAGTTGAAGTGGTCAGGCGAGTCAGAGATCATCTTTGAGTTGCCCAAGATCGCCAGCGCTATTGGGCCGATTCTCATCGGCGCCCTCTCGAGTTTTCGGTCGGCGATCATGTATTCCTGAGGATTTCGCCTAACCGTGGCGTCATTCGTTTCGGCGTACGGGACAAGCTTACTCCTAGGTATATAGGACCGTTTGACATTCTAGAGCGAGTAGGAGATGTATCCTATCGTCTCGCTCTTCCGCCGTCGCTAAGCGAGGTGCATGACGTGTTCCATATATCCCAATTACGACGGTATATCCCGGACCCGAGCCACATCCTGGATCATTCGGAATTGGTTGTAGGTACCAACCTTTCGTATGAGGAGCGGCCCGTGTCTATATTGTACCGGAGAGAGAAGATCCTCAAGAATAAGACTATTAAGTTAATCCGAGTTGCTTGGGGTCATCACTCTTTGGGTGAGTCAACATAGGAGCGTGAGGATGATATGCGATCGCGATATCCTGACTTATTTGACTCGTGAGGTATAATGTCTTTCTTATGCCTCATGCCTTCGATTCCTTGCTTGAAAGAGTGATTGTCTGCCTAGTTATAGCTTGCATGTGATTAATGTAGCTTGTCATTGCTCCTCTAGCCTCTTGATTAAATTTCGAGGACGCAATTCTTTTAAGGTGGGTAGAGTTGTAATGCCTGTGGTTCGTATTGTGTATTTTCGGAATACGTGTACGTATTTATTCTTGTATTGCATGATTTTCTTGCTTAATTCCTTCTTGGCTTGGCTTGGTTTATCCTTGGGTTGGTTCGGCCTGGCTTGGTTTTGCTTGGGTTCATGATGAACCCTTGGATGAACCCCTTACCTACCACCACCATTTGTATTTATTAGCCCTCTTCATTCTCTCTCTTTATTTATCATCTTCTTCTTCCTCATTTACTTCCTTACCTACCAGAGAGAGAGAGAGGTCTAGGCAAGTGCAACTTGCTTCATGGAGGAACTCCAATTTTATTGCTTCATTCTCTTCCTTACAGCATTTTAACTTACTTTAGAACTTGGCATTTTCACTTTCCATGACTAGATTATTGTAGATCTATATTTACTTTATTTTTGAATTTCTTGGGTTTTGATCTACTTAACCTGGCTATTTTCGAGTTTTGATGGTTCTATGTTGTAGAGAATTTCGTTCTACCCCATTTTGACCTATGGAAGTTGGGATTTGGGTTCCGGATGATGGAGTTATGGAGCTTGAGGACTTGGCTCTCATGGTGTTCTTCTTCTCCGAAATTTGGAGAAAAAGAACAGTACTTGACTTGACCGCATGAACATTTCATGCGGCAAGTGTTCTCTGAGCCGTATTGACTTTTCCCCACTTGGCCGCATATGCGCCCTTGCACTATTCCGAGCCGCATGGATTATCTTAGCCGCATGAGCCCCCCCCACTTGAGTCGCAGCCGCATAGGCGCGTGACCCCGCTTCCGCATAAGCTCCATTCCTACCTGAGCCGCATGGGCTCGATTGATTGAGCCGCATGGACTCGATTGACCTGAGCCGTATGGACTCAATTAATTGGGCCGCATGGATCCAATTGATTCCAGCCGCATGGGTTTTGAACCCTGCGCTGTATGGATTCGATTGATCTCAGCCGCATGGGGTAATGAACATCCTCAGCCGCATATGCGCCTGTCATTCTCTAGCCGTATGAACTTGCTCCCTCCCGGCCGCATGAAGGCCACTCTTCCGCTGGCCGCATGAGGCCCAACCTCTGGGAGCCGCATGCGCCATCGTCCCCCTGGCCGCGTGCGCCCTTCCACTTCCAGCCGCATGCGTCCCCTTGTCTTGGCCGCATGGGACCCAGTGACCCTGGCCGCATACGCTGTCACGCCCCAGATCCAGAATACTGGAGAGCGGGGGCAGACATAGCCAGCTACGTATATGAAATGGAATCCATCTCGCTATACGGTCATGGCTGTCTAGATACATGAGGGTTTATCTACAAGCCAACAGTCTTTTAAGGTCATGAACAAGCCTAGTGTCTCAATCACAGGCAAGTAAGTAAAAGTCACAAGATGTATGATCATTAAATATACAATAGTAAGGCGTCCCAAACATTACATATTCAGTTGATCATAAAGCTAGTCGTTACAAAATGTCAGGACTAGCAAGAATTTAGTCATACATGATCAACCCTAGGATCTGTTAATCATGTTACAGCCCGTAGGCAGACAGTAAGTAAGTGCAATCGAGCTAAACAGGTGCTCGTCGGCTAAATGCCTCAAAAGAATATTTTTACAATAGAGTGGGAGGGCCAAAAATAGCCCACTCGTTGCCAGGGTTCCGTCTAGTGGCCACCATCTGGCTGGAAGGTCGGTAGATCCTCTGGAGCTGCTCCGAAATCTGGCCACACAAAACCAGCTGGGTCAGACCCCAGAAAGAGCAAGTGCTACAAAGGAGGCTTCACTTAAGAACCAAAACCAGCAATCAGCACAAGATATAAATAAAGTAAGAACTGGAAATAAAGAAAATACACCAGGATGATATACGACGAGATAACCATGGAACTATTCAGATAACCAGGTTACAACCCATAAACCAAACAAGGACCGGGGTTGTAACCTTCGTCTGAACAGAGCTTGGAATTCTTACCATTTATCGGTAAAATAAATACAAGCATTCTTGTCATGCAGTAATCTGGAACAGGATCAGGGCAAGACTAGATAGGTTAGACTCCATCCAATCACTTCACGGCCAAGCAAGAATTACGGCTTGATACTTTAACTAACTAGGGTTGTCATAAGCCTAATTACTAACAAGATGCAGTGAGATTATTCCACAGCCACAAGCCCTGCAGACCATCCAGGTTCCCCGGGTTAAAAGATTAGAGTTGAATTCAGGTGGGTACATCGTCCAGGAAACGAATGTACCCTTAGGTAGCTTGAAGGGTGCAACACATGACAGTGTGCTGGAAATGTGCCCTACTCGACGGCAGGCTACAGATCCCAAGGCGTGCCCAGGTAACGGGATTGCTTGTAGCTGGGAAATCTCTTCATGACTAATGTATTAATCTAGTTATTAGCCCTTAGTTTATTTCAATAGGTACTCCTGACCGTGGTACTCAAGAGTCCCCTCTTAGACATGATGCAAGACAAGACTGGATTATTTATACAAGCACAATTGCCCACGGTGTCCAGGTTATTATACAGGTCATGTCATGTCAGGTAGCCGTCGCAACAGCTTATCAAGGTATAACATGTCAGGTTATCAGGTCAAGTGTACTTGTTAGGAGTGTGCCACGACGGGCCACTATCAGGTCATGTCAATTGTCAATTCCAAACATATCAAGTAAATTCGTAATTATCAAGTTCAGGACACGCTGACATGAGCCAAGCTTAAGGAAAATAAAACCAAATCTGACACGCTGACATGAGACCAAGTCAGCCAAAGGCCATACGCTCAGGTCAAACTATGCTCAGGCCAGCGTACACCTTGCTCGCTTAAGCTAGCGTACCAAGGCACGCGTACGCTCAAGCTACATGTCAGCGTACGCTCAAGCTAGCGTACCAAAGGGTCCATACACTTCCAATGGGAAGCGTACGCAAGGGTCAGCGTACACAAGGGCACGCTCAAGCTACAGGTCAGCGTACGCTCAAGCTAGCGTACGCTCAAGACTGCGTACGCTTGAGCTAGCGTACGAAAGGGTCTATGGCACGCTCACGCTAGCGTACGCAAAAGATACGCTGCCAACAGGCAGCGTATCAAGGCTAGCGTACTCTCACTAAAGAGCAGCGTACCAAGGCTAGCGTACGCTCGCTAAAGAGCAGCGTACTAAGGCTAGCGTACGCTCGCTAAAGAACAGCGTACAGCTCAGTGGCATAAGCTAAAAAGCTAGCTCACTGTTCACTGTCTTCTCCAAATGGCAAGAACAGCAAGAACTCTAAAGTTGAATCTAAGCTTCAACAGTCCATATCTTGGTCAAAACAAGTCTGAATCCAACTTTCCAAAGGTCAAAATTGGGTAGAATAAAATTCTCTACAACATGGAACCATCAAAACTTGAAAACAAGGAAGTTTGATAGATCAAAACCACCAAAAATCTAAAAATAGCAAGACTCTAGATCTACAAGAATTAAAGCCTCAAAATGGAAAATGATAAGTTCTAATGTGGTTTAGAATCATGAGAAGAAGCTAATGAAACCATCAATGGGGTTCTCTTGTGGAAACAAGTTGCACTTGCCTATGGTGTTCTTGGTTGGTGGAGAAGAGTAATGGTGGAGGAAGGAGAAGTAAATGAGAAATATGGAGGAGAGAGAAGGTTGGTGGGGATAATAAAGAGGGGGGTTGTGGTGGAAATGAAGGAGAAGCATAGGCTAAGGTGTTCCACCCTTGGCCCATGATGAACCAAGCATTGGGCCGGCCGAACCAAGCCAACCCAAACCGAGAGTTAAACCAAGCCGAGAGCTAAACATGGAATCAGGCAATACAGAATAAAATACGTATACGTATCCCTAAATACGTAATACGAACACAGGCATTACAACTCTACCCACCTTAAAAGAATTCCGTCCTCGAAATTTAATCAAGAGGCTAGAGGAGCAATGACAGGCTGCATTAATAACAAGCAAGCTATACTAGGCAGTAAATCAATCATGCAAGCAAGGAATCGAAGGCAGAAGGCATAAGAAAGACATTATACCTCACGAGTCAAACAAGTCGGGATATCGCGATCGGATATCATCCTCACGCTTCCACGTTGACTCTCCAAAGAGTGATGACCCCAAGCAACTCGGAATAACTTGATAGTCTTGTTCTTGAGGATCTTCTCTCTCCGGTCCAATATAGACACGGGCCTCTCCTCATACGAAAGGTTGGTACCAACAACCAATTCCGAATGATCCAGGATGTGGCTCGGGTCCGGGATATACCGTCGTAATTGGGATACATGGAACACGTCATGCACCTCGCTTAGCGACGGTGGAAGAGCGAGACGATAGGATACATCTCCTACTCACTCCAGAATGTCAAACGGTCCTATATACCTAGGACTAAGCTTGCCCCGTGCGCCGAAACGAATGACGACACGGTTAGGCGAAATCCTCAGAAATACATGATCGTCGACCGAAAACTCGAGAGGGCGCCGATGAGAATCGGCCCAATGGCGCTGGCGATCTTGGACAACTCGAAGATGATCTTGGACTCTTCTGACCACCTCAACTGTCTGGGCAATCATTTCTGGACCAAGCATCTGTCTCTCCCCAACATCATCCCAGGCTAGCGGGGATCTGCACTTCCTACCATACAGTGGCTCGAACGGTGCCATCTGGATACTGGCCTTGAAACTGTTGTTGTACGAGAATTCCACCAGGTGCAAGTGATCTTCCCATGAACCACCAAAGTCAAGTGTGCAAGACCGCAACATGTCTTCAAGAGTCTGGATCGTGCGCTCCGATTGGCCATCTGTTTGCGGGTGATATGCTGAACTGAACTGGAGATGAGTTCCCAAGCTCTCTTGCAAGCTACGCCAAAAGTGCGACGTAAATCTTGAATCTCGGTCCGAGGTGATACTGACTGGCACACCGTGCAATCTGATAATCTGCCTAAGGTACATCTCTGCTAACTGAGCTGTCGACTGACCAACTCTGAATGGAAGAAAGTGAGCCACTTTCGTGAGCCGATCAACTATAACCCAGATAACATCTCTTCCAGCTGGGGATCTAGGTAGTCCAGTCACAAAATCTATGGTCACATGCTCCCACTTCTATTCTGAAATCGGTAAGGGCTGAAGAAGTCCAGCCGGTCTCTGATGTTCGGTTTTAACTTGTTGGCAAACCAAACATCGAGAGACAAACCGAGCTATCCCCCGCTTCATGCCATTCTACCAGAAATGCTGTCGGATATCACGGTACATCTTCGTACTGCCGGGATGGATGGAATACTGCGATCTGTGCGCTTCTGACATGATCTCCTGCCGGATATCTCCGCTGGGTACCCAAAGACGCTTACCATGTCGAAGTGTACCATCCTCATGAATGCATAACTTTGGTCTTCGTCCTGCCTCACACTCTGCTCTGAGTCGCTGAAGCTTGGAATCTGCCGACTGCGCCTTCCGGATCCTCTCGACTATAGTGGACTGAACTTGCATATTGGCCATCAAGACCACACTGGAAGGGAGAATAACTTCTATACCTATCTTCTGAAGATCTGATAACAGCTCTGGTTGCACTGTTAGAAAATAAACTCCCGCTCTCCTGCTCAATGCATCTGCAACAACATTGGCCTTTCCAGGATGATACTGCAGGTTGACATCATAATCCACAAGAAGCTCCAGCCACCTTCTATGACGCATGTTAAGATCCTTCTGGGTGAAAACATACTTCAGGCTCTTGTGGTCGGTGAAAATCTCCACCCTGTCTCTATACAAGTAGTGCTTCCACAACTTAAGTGCAAACACTACTGCTGCCAGCTCCAAGTCATGGGTTGGATAATTCCTCTCATGATCACGAAGTTGTCGTGATGCATAAGCTATCACCTTCCCATATTGCATCAGAACACATCCTAGGCCTCTGCCCGAAGCATCACAATATACTGAGAATCCTCCAGTTCCATCTGGAAGCGTGAGAATAGGAGCTGTTATCAGGCCTCGCTTCAACTGTTCAAAAGAACTCTGACACTCTGCTGTCCAAGCAAACTGTGCATCCTTGCGGGTCAACTGCGTCAATGGCGCTGATATCCGAGCAAAGTCTGAAACAAACCGCCGGTAGTAGCCGGCCAATCCAAGAAAACTACGAACCTCTGCAACTGTGCTAGGAACTGGCCATGACTCAATAGCCACAATCTTCTGGGGATCCACTTCTACTCCTCCTCTGGTGATGATATGACCCAAATACGAAATGCGATCGAGCCAAAACTCGTATTTACTGAACTTGGCATATAACTGGTGCTCTCTAAGGATCTGAAGAACTATACGGAGATGCTGCTCATGCTCCACCTCACTCTTGCTGTAGACCAGGATGTCATCCAAGAACACGATCACAAACTGATCTAAGTAAGGCATGAAGATGCGATTCATGAGGTCCATGAATACTGCCGGTGCATTGGTTGCTCCAAAAGGCATAACAAGGAACTCCCAATGCCCATATCTCGATCTAAAAGCTGTCTTCGGGATGTCCTGCTCTCTGACTCTGATCTGATGATAACCTGAGCGCAAATCAATCTTCGAGAATACTGAAGCCCCCTTGAGTTGATCAAACAAGTCATCTATCCTCGGGAAAGGGTATCTGTTCTTGATTGTCAATGAGTTCAAGGTACGGTAATCAACACATAACCTACACGTACCATCCTTCTTTTTTACAAGAAGCATCGGGGCTCCCCAAGGCGATCCACTTGCACGAATGAATCCCTTGGTTCTGAGTTCTTCAATCATCTTGTACAATATCTCTAACTCTGACGGTGTCATCCTATAGACTCTCTCTGACACTGGGGCTGTCCCGGAAATCAAGTCTATAGTGAACTCGATCTCCCGCTCCGGAGGCATACCTGAAAGCTCTTCTGGAAAAACATCTGGGAACTCATCCACTATCCTGGGCAACTGAACTGCTGCTACTGCCATCCGCAATACTGGAGGAGATGACTCAACCTCACCTCGAGAGAAAGAAAACTCCGGCTCGCGTGGAATGCTAATAACAACCCTGCCAAGGTGGCAGTCTATCTTAGCATACTGGTTCCTCAACCAATCCATCCCTAAGACCACATCATAATCGGCCATCGGGAATTCTATCAATCTAGCGGAAAACGCTCTACCGCTAACTACGATCTGACACGAGGAAAACACTCTATCTACTCCCACAAGTCCGTTACCAGTAAGTATATTGAGCCTTACTGATAATGACTCGGGCTCCAATCCTACCCGTGTCGCAAATCGTACAGACATAAAAGAATGCGATGCACCAGAATCAAATAAAGCTGAAGCTGGAAAGGAGTTGATGAGAATAGTACCTGCCACTTCCTCTCCTGGTGCCAATCCTTCCTCCACGGTCATTACCATAGCCTGACCGTGCCCTCGGGGTACTGGTCCCCTCTGCTGAAATCCTCGCTGTCTGCTCTGTCACGCCCCAAAACCAGAATACTGGAGAGCGGGGGCAGACATAGCCAGCTACGTATATTGAAATGGATTCCATCTCGCTATACGGTCACGGCTGTCTAGGATACATGAGGGTTTATCTACAAGCCAACAGTCTCTTAAGGTCATGAACAAGCCTAGTGTCCCAATCATAGCAAGTAAGTAAGAGTCACAAGATGTATGATCATTAAATATACAATAATAAGGCGTCCTAAATATTACATATTCGGCTGATCATGAAGCTAGTCGTTACAAAATGTTAGGACTAGCAAGAGTTTAGACATACATGATCAACCCTAGGATTTGTCAATCATGTTACAGCCCGTAGGCAGACAGTAAGTAAGTGCAATCGAGCTAAACAGGTGCTCGTCGGCTAAACACCTCAAAAGAATATTTTTACAATAGAGTGGGAGAGCCAAAAATAACCCACTCGTTGCCAGGAATCCTTCTAGTATTCACCATCTGGCAGAAAGGTCGGTAGATCCTCTGGAGCTGCTCCAAAATCTGGCCACACAAAACCAGCTGGGTCAGACCCCAGAAAGAGCAAGTGCCACAAAGGAGGCTTCACTTAAGAACTAAAACCAGCAATCAGCACAAGATATAAATAAAAGTAAGAACTGGAAATAAAGAAAATACACCAGGATGATATACGACGAGATAACCATGGAACTATTCAGATAACCAGGTTACAACCCGTAAACCAAACAAGGACCGGGGTTGTAATCCTTCGTCTGAACAGAACTTGGAATTCTCACCATTTATCGGTAAAATAAATACAAGCATTCTGGTCATTCAATAGTCTGGAACAGGGTCAGGGCAAGACTAGACTGGTTAGACTCCATCCAATCACTTCACGGCCAAGCAAGAACTACAGCTTGATACTTTAACTAACTAGGGTTGTCACAAGCCTAATTACTAACAAGATGCAGTGAGATTATTCCACAGCTACAAGCCCTGCAGACCATCCAGGTCACCCAGGTCGAGAGATTAGGGTTAAATTCAGGTGGGTACATCGTCCAGGAAACGCATGTACCCTTAAGCAGTTTGAAGGGTGCAACACATGACAGTGTGCTGGAAATGTTCCCTACTCGACGCAGGCTACAGATCCCAAGCGCGCCCAGGTAACGGGATTGCCTGTAGCTGGAAAATCTCTTCATGAATAATGTATTAATCTAGTTGTTAACCTTAGTCCATTTTAGTAGGTACTCCTGACCGTGGTACTCAGGAGTCCCCTCCTAGTCATGATACAAGACAGGACTGGATTATTTGTACAAGCACAATCGCCCACAGTGTCCAGGTTATTTATACAGGTCATGTCATGTCAGGTAGCCGTCGTAACAGCTTATCAAGATATAACATGTCAGGTTTATCATGTCAAGTGTACTTGTCAGGAGCGTGCCACGACGGGCCACTATCAAGTCATGTCAGGTTATTATGTCAGGGGTGCACCACTACGGGTCACTATCGTATCATGCTCAGGTATCATTTCCAAACATATTAAATATCTAATAAAATATCAATATACAGGGCTATAGAAGATCAAGGGTAATCAGGCTACGCTCAAGCCAGGCTACGCTCAGGCTAGCGTACGCTCAGGTCTGCGTACCAAAGGATCCATATACTTCCAATGGGAAGCGTACGCAAGGGTCAGTGTACACAAGGGCACGCTCAAGCTACAGGTCAGTATACGCTCAAGCTAGCGTACTCTCAAGACTGCGTATGCTAGAGCTAGCGTACGAAAGGGGCCAGCGTATGCCTTGCTCGCTTAAGCTAGAGTACCAAGGCACGCGTACGCTCGCTAAAGAGCAGCGTACGAAGACTAGCGTACGCTCGCTAAAGAGCAGCGTACGAAGGCTAGCGTACGCTCGCTAAAGAGCAGCGTACGAAGACTAGCGTACGCTCGCTAAAGAGCAGCGTACGACTCAGCGGCATAAGCTAAAAAGCTAGCTCACTGTTCACTGTCTTCTCCAAATGGCAAGAACAGCAAGAACTCTAAAGTTGAATCTAAGCTTTAATTGTCCAAATCTTGGTCAAAACAAGTCCGAATCCAACTTTCCAAAGGTCAAAATTGGGTAGAATGAAATTCTCTAAAACATGGAACCATCAAAACTTGAAAACAAGCAAGTTTAATAGATCAAAACACCAAAAATCCGAAAATAGCAAAATTCTAGATCTACAAGAATTAAAGCCTCAAAATAGAAAATGACAAGTTCTAATGTGGTTTAGAATCATGAGGAGAAGCTAATGAAACCATCAAAAGGAGTTCTCTTGTGGAAGCAAGTTGCACTTGCCTATGGTGTTCTTGGTTGGTGGAGAAGAGTAATGGTGGGGGAAGGAGAAGTAAATGAGAATTATGGAGGAGAGAGAAGGTTGGTGGGGATAATAAAGAGGGGGGTTGTGGTGGAAATGAAGGAGAAGCATAGGCTAAGGTGTTTCACCCTTGGCCCATGATGAACCAAGCATTGGGCCGGCCGAACCAAGCCAACCCAAACCGAGAGTTAAACCAAGCCGAGAGCTAAACAAGGAATAACACAAGAATAGACACGTACACGTATTTCCAAAATACGTAATACGAATCACAGGCATTACAACTCTACCCACCTTAAAAAAATTCTGTCCTCGGAATTTAATTAAGAGGCTAGAGGGACAAGAACAAGCTACACTATTCACAGGCAATTATACTAGGCAATCAATCAATCATGCAAGCAAGGAATTGATGGCATGAGGCATAAGAAAGACATTATACCTCATGAGTCAAACAAGTTGGGATATCGTGATCGGATATCATCCTCACGCTCCCACGTTGACTCCCCCAAAGTGTGATGACCCCAAGCAACTCGGACTAACTTGATAGTCTTGTTCTTGAGGATCTTCTCTCTTCGATCCAATATAGACACGGGCCTCTCCTCATACGAAAGGTTGGTACCAACAACCAATTCCGAATGATCCAGGATGTGGCTCGGGTCCGGAATGTACCGTCGTAATTGGGATACATGGAACACGTCATGCACCTCGCTTAGCGACGGTAGAAGAGCGAGACGATAGGATACATCTCCTACTCGCTCCAGAATGTCGAACGGCCCTATATACCTAGGACTAAGCTTTTCCCGTACGCCGAAACGAATGACGCCACGGTTAGGCAAAATCTTCAGGAATACATGATCGCCGACCGAGAACTCGAGAGGGCACCGATGAGAATCGGCCCAATGGCGCTGGCGATCTTGGACAACTCGAAGGTGATCTCTGACTCGCCTGACTACTTCAACGGTCTGAGCAATCATTTCTGGACCAAGCATCTGCCTCTCCCCAACATCATCCCAGGCTAACGGAGATCTGCACTTCCTGCCATACAGTGCCTCGAACGGTGCCATCTGGATACTGGCCTGGAAACTATTATTGTACGAGAATTCCACCAGGTGCAAGTGATCTTCCCATGAACCATCGAAGTCAAGTGTGCAAGACCGCAACATGTCCTCAAGAGTCTGGATCGTGCGCTCCGACTGGCCATCTGTCTGCGGGTGATATGCTGAACTGAACTGGAGATGAGTCCCCAAACTCTCTTGCAAGCTACGCCAAAAGTGCGACGTAAATCTTGAATCTCGGTCCGAGGTGATACTGACTGGCACTCCGTGCAATCTGACAATCTACCTGAGGTACATCTCCGCTAGCTGAGCCGTCGACTGACCAACTCTAAACGGGAGAAAGTGCGCTACCTTGGTAAGCCTATCCACAATGACCCAAATAGCATCTCTACTAGATGGGGATCTAGGTAATCCAGTCACAAAATCCATAGTCACATGCTCCCACTTCCATTCTGGAATCGGTAAGGGCTGAAGAAGTCCAGCCGGTCTCTGATGTTCGGCTTTAACTTGTTGGCAAACCAAACACCGAGAGACAAACCGAGCTATCTCCCGCTTCATGCCATTCCACCAGAAGTGCTGACGGATATCACGGTACATCTTTGTACTGCCAGGATGGTTGGAATACTGAGAACTGTGCGCCTCTGACATGATCTCCTGTCTGATATCTCCACTGGGTACACAAAGACACTTACCATGCCTAAGTGTACCATCCTCATGAATGCATAACCCTGGTCTTCGTCCTGACTCGCACTCTGCTCTGATTCTCTGAAGCTTGGAATCTGCCGATTGCGCCATCCGGATCCTCTCAACTATGGTGGACTGAACTTGCATACTGGCCATCAAGGCCACACTGGAAGGGAGAACGACTTCAATATCCATCTTCTGAAGATCTGCTTACAGCTCTGGTTGTGCTGTTAGGAAATAAGCTCCGGCTCTCCTGCTCAATGCATCTGCTACGACATTGGCCTTCCCAGGATGATACTGCAGGTTGACATCATAATCCACAAGAAGCTCCAGCCATCTCCTCTGACGCATGTTAAGATCCTTCTGGGTGAAAACATACTTGAGGCTCTTGTGGTTGGTGAAAATCTCCACCCTATCTCCGTACAAGTAGTGCCTCCACAACTTAAGTGCAAACATCACTGCTGCCAGCTCCAAGTCATGGGTTGGGTAATTCCTCTCATGATCACGAAGTTGTCGTGACGCATAAGCTATTACCTTCCTATGCTGCATCAGAACACATCCTAAACCTCTGCCTGAAGCATCATAGTACACTGAGAATCCTCCGGTCCCACCTGGAAGCGTGAGAATAGGAGCTGTTATCAGGCCTCGCTTCAACTGCTCAAAAGAACTCTGACACTCTGCTGTCCAAGCAAACTGCGCATCCTTGCGGGTCAACTGGGTCAATGGCGCTGAAATCCGAGCAAAGTCTGAAACAAATCGCCGGTAATAGCCAGCCAATCCAAGGAAACTGCGAACTTCTGCAACGGTGCTGGGTACTGGCCATGACTCAATAGCTACAATCTTCTGGGGATCCACTTATACTCCTCCTCTGGTGATGATATGACCCAAGTACGAAATGCGGTCGAGCCAGAACTCGCATTTACTGAACTTGGCATATAACTGGTGCTCTCTGAGGATCTGAAGAACTATACGGAGATGCTGTTCATGCTCCGTCTCACTCTTGCTGTAGACCAGAATGTCATCCAAGAACACAATCACAAACTGATCCAAGTAAGGCATGAAGATGCAATTCATGAGGTCCATGAATACTGCCGGCGCATTGGTTGCTCCAAAAGGCATAACAAGGAACTCCCAATGCCCATATCTCGATCTAAAAGCTGTCTTCGGGATGTCCTGCTCTCTGACTCTGATCTGATGATAACCTGAGCGCAAATCAATCTTCGAGAATACTGAAGCCCCATTGAGTTGATCAAACAAGTCATCTATCCTCGGAAGAGGGTATCTGTTCTTGATTGTCACTGAGTTCAAGGTACGATAATCAACACATAACCTGGACGTACCATCCTTATTTTCACAAGAAGCATCGGGGCTCTCCAAGGTGATCTACTTGCATGAATGAATCCCTTGGTCCTAAGCTCTTTAATCATCTTGTACAAGATCTCCAACTCTGACGGCGCCATCCTGTAGACTCTCTCTGATACTGGGGCTGTCTCGGGTATCAAGTCTATAGTGAACTCGATCTCCCGCTCTGGAGGCATACCTAGTAGCTCTTCTGGAAAAACATCTGGGAACTCATCCACTATCCTGGGCAACTGAACTGCTGCTACTGCCATCCGCAATACTGGAGGAGATGACTCAACCTCACCTCGAGAGAAAGAAAACTCTGGCTCTCCTGGAATGCTAAAAACAACCCTACCAATATGGCAGTCAATCCTAGCATACTGGTTCCTCAACCAATCCATCCCTAAGACCACATCATAATCGGCCATCGAAAACTCTATCAACCTAGCGGGGAATTCTCTACCGCTAACTACGATCTGACACGAGGAAAATACTCTATCTACTCCCACAAGTCCGTTACCAGTAAGTATATTGAGCTTTACTGATAATGACTCGGGCTCCAATCCTACCCGTGTCGTGAATCGTACGACATAAAAGAATGTGATGCACCAGAATCAAATAAAGCTGAATCTGGGAAGGAGTTGACGAGAATAGTACCTGCCACTACCTCACCTGGTGCCAACTCTTCCTCCACGGTCATCACCATAGCCTGACCGTGCCCTCGGGGTGCTGGTCCCCTCTGCTGAATTCCTCGCTGCCTATTCTGACTCAAGGCCTGGGCTTGCGCATACTGCTGGGGGCTCTGCTGCTGAAACGCCTGGGACTGAGGCGGCAAGGGCCTCGGTAATGGATGCTGCTGCTGCTGGACCGGTGCGGGTCCTCTCACCGAAGAACTAGAAAGGTGGGACGAGGATGAACCACCCCTGTTCGGGCAGGATCCAACCCTATGGTCTGGTGCTCCACAAACCAGACACAATCCCTGTGCCCTGTGACATTCTGCCACCACATGGCCTGGCTTTCCACAATAAGAACATCCCACTGCGAAAGACTGCTTCTGCTTCTGCTGCTGCTGAGGGTGCGTCGGAGTTGAATGCTGAACCGACGTCACTGAGGCTGCTCGCCTCAGAGCCGCAATAGTCAAGGCCCTGGCTGTCGAGGCCGGTGCTGAAGACTGATTCATCTGGCCGTGAGATCTCTTCCGACCTCCGGTCCTATCAACAATCCTCTGGGAGGTATACTCATGCCTCCGGGCTGCTCTCAAGACTGCATCAAAAGTCTGATGCTCAAACTACTCGACTGCCAACAAGATCTCCAAGTGAAGTCCCTGCTTGAACCGCTGGGCTCTATCATACTCGGTTGCCACCAAAGTGGGAGCAAACCGACTGAGTCTGGAAAACTCGGCCGCATATCCGTCGACCGTCCTGCCTCCTTGCTTCAGATTTGTGAACCTCGTCTGTAGATCGTACCGAGCTACAGCATCAAAATACTTGGTCTGGAATCTCTCCCGGAATACTGCCCAAGCAATGGGGGCTGCTAATCCAATGGCCTGTACTGCCCACCAGCTGCGAGCAAGATCTAACAACTGCAGGCGCACAACGGCCACCTTCTTGTTCTCTGGAGTCCTGGCTGCTTCTAGAATCACTTCTGTGTCCTGAAGCCATGCATCTGCCGCGATAGCATCTTCACTACCGTCGAAGAAGGAAGGGTTCAAGCGCTTGAAGCTGTTGGCAGCACTGTTACCCTGATGACTACCCCGGGTCAAAGTATCCGTCACTGCCTGGTGCAAGTCATCTCCACGCCGGTCTTGGAAAGCTATCAAGGTCCTGACGAGTCCTACCAAAGTGCCGTCATCATGTTCTACAGGTTGAACTGGCTGGACTGGTGGCTCTCCTCTAGAAGGCACGACTATGGAGGCTACTCCGGAATGCTGGGCTTGATCTCCAGGTTGCTGCTGGTCCGCGGGAGGTGCTCCGCCTTGCTGGTCGGTAAGACCACGAACAATGCCGCTGAAGAAGACGACATAGGAAACAATAAGGAAGGACCAGGACAGATCAACGATACAAGCATACGATCAGGACAAGAATCCAGGGATTCAGAAGATACGAGCAGAGATCAAGGACGAATACTGATTGAGACATCTATTCGGTAAACCCTCATATATCTTGATTACAAGACCTGCATGGGCCACCACTTAAACTATGTCATGCACCAGAACCAGAATACTGGAGAGAGGGGGCAGACATAGCCAGCTACGTATATTGAAATGGATTCCATCTCGCTATACGGTCACGGCTGTCTAGGATACATGAGGGTTTATCTACAAGCCAACAGTCTCTTAAAGTCATGAACAAGCCTAGTGTCCCAATCATAGCAAGTAAGTAAGAGTCATAAGATGTATGATCATTAAATATACAATAATAAGGCATCCCAAATATTACATATTCAGCTGATCATGAAGCTAGTCGTTACAAAATGTTAGGACTAGCAAGAGTTTAGTCATACATGATCAACCCTAGGATTTGTCAATCATGTTACAGCCCGTAGGCAGACAGTAAGTTAGTACAATCGAGCTAAACAGGTGCTCGTCGGCTAAACGCCTCAAAAGAATATTTTTACAATAGAGTGGAAGAGCCAAAAATAACCCACTCGTTGCCAGGATTCCTTCTAGTATTCACCATCTGGCAGAAAGGTCGGTAGATCCTCTGGAGCTGCTCCGAAATCTGGCCACACAAAACCAGCTGGGTCAGACCCCAGAAAGAGCAAGTACCACAAAGGAGGCTTCACTTAAGAACTAAAACCAGCAATCAGCACAAGATATAAATAAAAGTAAGAACTGGAAATAAAGAAAATACACCAGGATGATATACGACGAGATAACCATGGAACTATTCAGATAACCAGGTTACAACCCGTAAACCAAACAAGGACCGGGGTTGTAACCCTTCGTCTGAACAGAACTTGGAATTCTCACCATTTATCGGTAAAATAAATACAAGCATTCTGGTCATTCAATAGTCTAGAACAGGGTCAGGACAAGACTAAACTGGTTAGACTCCATCCAATCACTTCACGGCCAAGCAAGAACTACGGCTTGATACTTTAACTAACTAGGGTTGTCACAAGCCTAATTACTAACAAGATACAGTGAGATTATTCCACAGCTACAAGCCCTGCAGACCATCCAGGTCACCCAGGTCGAGAGATTAGGGTTGAATTCAGGTGGGTACATCGTCCAGGAAATGCATGTACCCTTAAGCAGTTTGAACGGTGCAACACATGACAGTGTGCTAAAAATGTGCCCTACTCGACGGCAGGCTACAGATCCAAAGCGCGCCCAGGTAACGGGATTGCCTGTAGCTGGAAAATCTCTTCATGACTAATGTATTAATCTAGTTGTTAACCTTAGTCCATTTTAGTAGGTACTCCTGACCGTGGTACTCAGGAGTCCCCTTCTAGTCATGATGCAAGACAGGACTGGATTATTTGTGCAAGCACAATCGCCCACGGTGTCCAGGTTATTTATACAGGTCATGTCATGTCAGGTAGCCGTCGCAACAGCTTATCAAGATATAACATATCAGGTTTATCATGTCAAGTGTACTTGTCAGGAGCACGCCACGACGGGCCACTATCAAGTCATGTCAGGTTATTATGTCAAGAGTGCATCACTATGGGTCACTATCGTGACATGCTCAGGTATCATTTCCAAACATATTAAACAAATCCATGATTACCAGGTTAAATATCTAATAAAATATCAATATACAGGGCTATAGAAGATCAAGGGTAATCAGGCTACGCTCAAGCCAGGCTGCGCTCAGGCTAGCGTACGCTCAGGTCTGCGTACCAAAGGATCCATACACTTCCAATGGGAAGCATACGCAAGGATTAGCGTACACAAGGGCACGCTCAAGCTACAGGTCAGCGTACGCTCAAGCTAGCGTACTCTCAAGACTGCGTACGCTCGAGCTAGCGTACGAAAGGGGCCAGCGTAAGCCTTGCTCGCTTAAGCTAGCGTACCAAGGCACGCGTACGCTCGCTAAAGAGCAGCGTACAAAGACTAGCGTACGCTCGCTAAAGAGCAGCGTACGAAGACTAGCGTACGCTCGCTAAAGAGCAGCGTACGAAGGCTAGCGTACGCTCGCTAAAGAGCAGCGTACGAAGGCTAGCGTACGCTCGCTAAAGAGCAGCGTACGAAGGCTAGCGTACGCTCGCTAAAGAGCAGCGTACGAAGACTAGCGTACGCTCGCTAAAGAGCAGCGTACGAAGACAAGCGTACGCTCGCTAAAGAGCAGCGTACGACTCAGCGGCATAAGCTAAAAAGCTAGCTCACTGTTCACTGTCTTCTCCAAATGACAAGAACAGCAAGAACTCTAAAGTTGAATCTAAGCTTCAATTGTCTAAATCTTGGTCAAAACAAGTCCGAATCCAACTTTCCAAAGGTCAAAATTGGGTAGAATGAAATTCTCTAAAACATGGAACCATCAAAACTTGAAAACAAGCAAGTTTAATAGATCAAAACACCAAAAATCCGAAAATAGCAAAACTCTAGATCTACAAGAATTAAAGCCTCAAAATGAAAAATGACAAGTTCTAATGTGGTTTAGAATCATGAGGAGAAGCTAATGAAACCATCAAAAGGAGTTCTCTTGTGGAAGCAAGTTATACTTGCCTATGGTGTTCTTGGTTGGTGGAGAAGAGTAATGGTGGGGGAAGAAGAAGTAAATGAGAATTATGGAGGAGAGAGAAGGTTGGTGGGGATAATAAAGAGGGGGGTTGTGGTGGAAATGAAGGAGAAGCATAGGCCAAGGTGTTCCACCCTTGGCCCATGATGAACCAAGCATTAGGCCGGCCGAACCAAGCCAACCCAAACCGAGAGTTAAACCAAGCCGAGAGCTAAACAAGGAATAACACAAGAATAGACACGTACACGTATTTCCAAAATACGTAATACGAATCACAGGTATTACATGCTCTGATTCTGCGCTTGGGCTTGAACATACTGCTGGTGGTTCTGCTGTTGGAACACTTGGGTCTGAGGCGGCAAGGGCCTCGGCAATGGATACTGCTGCTGCTTGACCGGAGCTAGTCCTCTCACCGAAGAGCTAGAAAGGTTGGACGATAATGAACCACCCCTATTCGGGCAAGAACCAACCCTATGTTCTGGTGCTCCACAAGCCAGACACAATCCCTGTGCCCTGCGACAATCTTCCACCATATGGCCTGGCTTCCCACAATGAGAACATCCCACTGCGGAAGACTGCTTCTGCTTCTGCTGCTGAGGGTACGTCGGAGTGGAATGCTGAACCGACGTTACTGAGGCCGCTCGCCTCGGAGCTCCAATAGTCAAAGCCCTGGCTGCCGGGGCCGGTACTGAAGACTGATTCATCTGGCCGTGAGATCTCTTCCGACCTCCGGTCCTATCCACAATCCTCTGGGAGGTATACTCATGCCTCCGGGCTGCTCTCAAGACTGCATAAAAAGTCTGATGCTCAACTGCTCAACTGCCAACAAGATCTCTAGGTGAAGTCCCTGTTGGAACCGCTGGGCTCTATCATACTCGGTTGCCACCAGGGTGGGAGCAAACCGACTGAGTCTAGAAAACTCGACCGCATATCCGTCGACCGTCCTGCCTCCTTGCTTTAGATTGGTAAACCTCGTCTGCAGATCATACCGAGCCACGGCATCGAAATACTTGGTCTGGAATCTCTCCTGAATACTGCCCAAGCAATAGGTGCTGCTAATCCAACGGCCTCTGCTCGCCCACCAGCTGCGTGCAAGATCTAACAACTGCTAGGCGCACCACGGCTACCTTCTCATTCTCTGGAGTCTTGGCTGCTTCTAGAACCACCTCTGTGTCCTGAAGCTATGCATCTGCTGCGATAGCATCTTCACTACCGTCAAAGAATGGAGGGTTCAAGCGCTTGAAGCTGTTGGCCGCGGCTGTTCCCTGGATGACCGCCTCTGGTCAAAGCATCCGCCACTGCCTGTTGTAATGCATGTCCACGACGATCTTGAGAAGCTATCAAGGTCCTAACGAGACCTACCAAGTGCCATCATCAGGCTCGACAGGCTGAACTGGCTGGACTGGTGGTTCTCCGTCAGAAGGCACGACTCTCGAGGCTACTCCGGAATGCTGGGCTTGATCTCTAGGTTGCTGCTGGTCCGCGGGAGGTGCTCCGCCTTGCTGGTCGGTTATGGACCACGAACACATGCCACTAAAGAAGACGAAATAGGGAACAATAAGGAAGGACCAGGATAGATCAACGATACAAGCATATGATCAGGACAAGAATCCAAGGATTCAGAAGATACGAGCAGAGATCAAGGACGAATACCGATTGAGACATCTATTCGGTAAACCCTCACTATCTTAATTTACAAGACCTGCATGGGCCACCACTTAAACCATGTCACGCCCCAGATCCAGAATACTGGAGAGCGGGGGCAGACATAGCCAGCTACGTATATGAAATAGAATCCATCTCGCTATACGGTCACGGCTGTCTAGATACTAAGGGTTTATCTACAAGCCAACAGTCTCTTAAGGTCATGAACAGCCTAGTGTCTCAATCACAAGCAAGTAAGTAAAGTTACAAGATATGATCATTAAATATACAATAGTAAGACGTCCCAAACATTACATATTCAGTTGATTATGAAGCTAGTCGTTACAAAATGTCAGGACTAGCAAGAGTTTAGTCATACATGATCACCCTAGGATCTGTAATCATGTTACAGCCCGTAGGCAGACAGTAAGTAAGTACAATCGAGCTAAACAGGTGCTCGTCGGCTAAACGCCTCAAAAGAAGATTTTTACAATAGAGTGGAAGGGCCAAAAATAACCCACTCGTTACCAGGGTTCCGTCTAGTGGCCACCATCTGGCTGGAAGGTCGGTAGATCCTCTGGAGCTGCTCCGAAATTTGGTCACACAAAACCAGCTGGGTCAGACCCCAGAAAGAGCAAGTGCCACAAAGGAGGCTTTACTTAAGAACCAAAACCAGCAATCAGCATAAGATATAAATAAAGTAAGAACTGGAAATAAAAAAAACAAGGATGATATACGACGAGATAACCATAGAACTATTCAGATAACCAGGTTACAACCCGTAAACCAAACAAGGACCGGGGTTGTAACCCTTCGTCTGAACAGAGCTTGGAATTCTCACCATTTATCGGTAAAATAAATACAAGCATTCTGGTCATGCAGTAAACTGGAACAGGATCAGGGCAAGACTAGACAGGTTAGACTCCATCCAATCACTTCACGGCCAAGCAAGAATTACGGCTTGATACTTTAACTAACTAGGGTTGTCACAAGCCTAATTACAAACAAGATGCAGTGAGATTATTCTACAGCCACAAGACCTGCAGACCATCCAGGTTCCCCGGGTTAAAAGATTAGAGTTGAATTCAGGTGGGTACATCGTCCAGGAAACGAATGTACCCTTAGGTAGGTTGAAGGGTGCAACACATGACAGTGTGCTGGAAATGTGCCCTACTCGACGGCAGGCTACAGATCCCAAGGCGTACCCAGGTAACGGGATTGTCTGTAGCTGGGAAATCTCTTCATGACTAATGTATTAATCTAGTTATTAGCCCTTAGTTTATTTCAATAGGAACTCCTGACCGTGGTACTCAGGAGTCCTCTCCTAGACATGATGCAAGACAAGACTGGATTATTTATACAAGCACAATCGCCCACGGCGTCCAGGTTATTATACAGGTCATGTCATGTCAGGTAGCCGTCGCAACAGCTTATCAAGGTATAACATATCAGGTTATCAGGTCAAGTGTACTTGTCAGGAGTGCACCACGACGGGCCACTATCAGGTCATATCAATTGTCAATTCTAAACATATCAAGTAAATTCGCAATTATCAAGTTCAGGACAAAAGGCGTAAAATATCTAATAAAATATCAATATACAGGGCTATAAAAGAGCCAAGCTTAAGGAAAATAAAACCAAATCTGACACGCTGACATGAGACCAAGTCAGCCAAAGGTCATACGCTCAGGTCAAACTATGCTCAAGCCAGCGTACACCTTGCTCGCTTAATCTAGCGTACCAAGGCACGCGTACACTCAAGCTACAGGCCAGCGTACGCTCAAGCTAGCATACCAAAGGGTCCATACACTTCCAATAGGAAGCGTACGCAAGGGTCAGCGTACACAAGGGCACGCTCAAGCTACAGGTCAGCGTACGCTCAAGCTAGCGTACGCTCAAGCCTGCGTACGCTTGAGCTAGCGTACGAAAGGGTCTATGGCACGCTCACGCTAGCGTACGCAAAAGACACGCTGCCAACAGGCAGCGTATCAAGGCTAGCGTACGCTCACTAAAGAGCAGCGTACCAAGGCTAGCGTACGCTCGCTAAAGAGCAGCGTACCAAGGCTAGCGTACGCTCGCTAAAGAGCAGCGTACAAAGGCTAGCATATGCTCGCTAAAGAGCAGCGTACCAAGGCTAGCGTACGCTCGCTAAAGCAGCGTACCAAGGCTAGCGTACGCTCGCTAAAGAGCAGCGTACCAAGGCTAGCGTACGCTCACTAAAGAGCAGCGTAGAGCTCAGTGGCATAAGCTAAAAAGCTAGCTCACTGTTCACTGTCTTCTCCAAATGGCAAGAACAGCAAGAACTCTAAAGTTGAATCTAAGCTTCAACAGTCCATATCTTGGTTAAAACAAGTCCGAATCCAACTTTCCAAAGGTCAAAATTGGGTAGAATAAAATTCTCTACAACATGGAACCATCAAAACTTGAAAACAAGGAAGTTTGATAGATCAAAACCACCAAAAATCCAAAAATAGCAAGACTCTAGATATACAAGAATTAAAGCCTCAAAATGGAAAATGATAAGTTCTAATGTGGTTTAGAATCATGAGGAGAAGCTAATGAAACCATCAAAGGGGTTCTCTTGTGGAAGCAAGTTGCACTTGCCTATGGTGTTCTTGGTTGGTGGAGAAGAGTAATGGTGGGGGAAGGAGAAGTAAATAAGAATTATGGAGGAGAGAGAAGGTTGGTGGGGATAATAAAGAGGGGGGTTATGGTGGAAATGAAGGAGAAGCATAGGCTAAGGTGTTCCACCCTTGGCCCATGATGAACCAAGCATTGGGTCGGCCGAACCAAGCCAACCCAAACCGAGAGTTAAACCAAGCCGAGAGCTAAACAAGGAATCAAGCAATACAGAATAAAATACGTATACGTATCCCTAAATACGTAATACAAACACATGCATTACATACGCTCTCCTAATTGGGCCGCATGAGTCTTACCATTTCCTGACCGTATATGCTTTAGCCACATGGCTCTCCTATAGCCCTGAATATTGATATTTTATTAGATATTTTACGTCCATTTTATATCCTTACACCTTTTTAACTTGAAATTATGAATTATTTAATATGTTTAGAACTGATAATTCAGCACGACCTGACAGTGGCCCGTAGTGGTGCACTCCTGACATGACTAACCTGATATGACCTGATAGTGGCCCGTCGTGGCGTACTCCTGACAAATACACCTGACATGATTATCTCGAATAGCTGTTGCGACGGCTACCTGCCATGACATGACCTGTATAATAACCTGGACACCGTGGGCGATTGTGCTTGTACAAATAATCCAGTCCTGTCTTGCATCATGTCTAGGAGGGGACTCCTGAGTACCACGGTCAGGAGTACCTACTGAAATGGATTAAGGCTAATAACTAGATTAATACATTAGTCAAGACGAGATCTTCTAGCTATAGGCAATCCCGTTACCTGGGCACGCCTTGGGATATGTAGCCTGCCGTCGAGTAGGACATATTTCCAGCACACTGTCATGTGTTGCACCCTTCAAGATACCTAAGGGTACATTCGTTTCCTTGACGATGTACCCACCTGAATTCAATTCTAATTCTTTTAACCCAGGTAACCTGGATGGTCTGCAGGGCTTGTGGCTGTGGAATAATCTCACTGCATCTTGTTAGTAATTAGGCTTGTGATAACCCTAGTTAGTTAAAGTATCAAGCCGTAATTCTTGCTTGGCCGTGAAGTGATTGAATGGAGTCTAACCAGTCTAGTCTTGTCCTGATCCTGATTACTGCATGACCTGAATGCCTGTATTTATTTATTGATAAATGGTCAGAATTCTAAGTTCTGTTCAGACGAAGGGTTATAACCCCGGTCCTTGTTTGGTTTACCGGTTATAACCTGGTTATCTGAATAGTTCCATGGTTATCTCATCGTATATCATCCGGCTATATTTTCTTTATTTCCAGTTCTTACTTTATTTATACTCTTGTGCTGATTGCTAGTTTTAGTTCCTAAGTGAAGCTTCCTTTGTGGCACTTGCTCTTTTTGGGGTCTGACCCAGCTGGTTTTGTATAGGCAGATTTCGGAGCAGCTCCAGAGGATCTACCGACCTTCCAGCCAGATGGTGGCCACTAGACGGAACCCTGGCAACGAGTAGGTTATTTTTGGCTCTCCCACTCTATTGTAAAAATATTCTTTTAAGGCATTTAGCCGACGAGCACCTGTTTAGCTCGATTACACTTTACTTACTGTCTGCCTACGGGCTGTAACATGATTGACAGATCCTAGGGTTGATCATGTATGACTAAACTCTTGCTAGTCCTAACATTTTGTAACGACTAGCTTCATGATCAGCTGAATATGTAATGTTTGGGACGCCTTACTATTATATATTTAATGATCATACTTCTTGTAACCTTTTACTTACTTGCTTGTGATTGAGACACTAGGCTTGTTCATGACCTTAAGAGACTGTCGGCTTGTAGATAAACCCTCATGTATCTTGACAGCCGTGACCATATAGTGAGATGGATTCCATTTCATATACGTAGCTGGCTATGTCTGCACCCGCTCTCCAGTATTCTGGTTCTGGGGCGTGACATGGTTTAATTGGTGGCCCATGCAGGTCTTAAAAATTAAGATATGTGAGGGTTTACCGGATAGATGTCTCAATCAGTATTCGTCTTTGATCTCTGCTCGTATCTTCTGAATCCTTGGATTCTTGTCCTGATCATATGCTTGTATCGTTGATCTGTCCTGGTCCTTCCTTATTGTTCACTATGTCGTTTTCTTCAGCGACATTGTTCGTGGTCCTACCGACCAGCAAGGTGGAGCACCTCCCGCGGACCAGCAGCAACCTGGAGATATGGCCCAGCATTCCGGAGTAGCCTTCCGGGTTGTGCCTTCTGATGGAGAGCCACCAGTCCAGCCAGTTCAGCCTGCCGAGCCTGATGGTGGCACTTTGGTAGGACTCGTCAGGACCTTGATAGCTTTCTAAGACCGGCGTGGAGATGGCTTGCACCAGGCAGTGACGGATGCTTTGACCAGAGGAGGTCATCAGGGTAACAGCGCGACCAACAGCTTCAAGCGCTTGAACCCTCCCTTCTTCGACGGTAGTGAAGATGCTATCGCCGCAAATGCTTGGCTTCAGGACACAGAGGTAATTCTAGAAGCAGCCAGGACCCCAGAGAATGAGAAGGTAGCCGTGGTGCGCCTGCAGTTGTTAGATCTTGCCCGCAGCTGGTGGCAGCGCAGGCCGTTGGATTAGCAGCACCCATTGCTTGGGCAGTATTCAGAGAGAGATTCCAGACCAAGTATTTCGATGCTGTAGCTCGATACGATCTACAGGCAAGGTTCACCAATCTGAAGTAGATGGACAGACGGTCGATGGATATGCGGCCGAGTTTTCGAGACTTAGTCGGTTTGCTCCCACCTTGGTGGCAACCGAGTATGATAGAGCCCAGCGATTCCAGCAGGGGCTTCACCTGGAGATTCTATTAGCGGTTGAGCAGTTTGAGCATCAGACTTTTGATGCGGTCTTGAGAGCAGCTAGGAGGCATGAGTATACCTCCCAGAGGATTGTGGATAGGGCTGGAGGTCGGAAGAGATCCCACGGCCAGATGAATCAGTCTTCGGCACCAACCCCGGCAGCCAGGGCTTTGACTATTGTAGCTCCGAGGCGGGCGACCTCAGTAACGTCGGTTCAACATTCCACCCCGACGTACCCTCAGCAGAGCAGAAGCAGTCTTCCGCAGTAGGATATTCTCATTGTGGGAAGCCCGGCCATGTAGTGGCAGAGTGACGCAGGGCACAGGGATTGTGTCTGGCTTGTGGAGCACCAGACGATAGGGTTGGATCCTGCCCGAATAGGGGTGGCTCCTCATCATCCAACCTTTCTAGCTCTTCGGTGAGAGGACCAGCACCGGTCAAGCAGCAGCAACAGTAGTACCCATTGCTGCGGCCCTTGCCGCCTCAGACCCAAGTATTCCAGCAGCAGAACCTCCAGCAGTATGTTCAAGCCCAAGCCCAGAGTCAGAATAGGCAGCAAGGATTTCAGCAGAGGGGACCAGCACCCCGAGGGCATGGTCAGGCTATGGCGATGACCGTGGAGGAAGGATTGGCACCAAGAGAGTAGTGGCAGGTACTATTATCGTCAACTCCTTTCCAGCTTCAGCTTTATTTGATTCTGGTGCATCGCATTCTTTTATGTCTGTACGATTCACGACACGGATAGGATTGGAGCCCGAGTCATTATCAGTAAGGCTCAATATACTTACTGGTAACGGACTTGTGGGAGTCGATAGGGCATTTTCTTCGTGTCGGATCGTAGTTAGCGGTAAGAAATTCCCCGCTAGATTGATAGAATTCCCGATGACCGATTATGATGTGGTCCTAGGGATGGATTGGTTGAGGAACCAGTATGCTAGGATAGACTGCCACCTTGGGAGGGTTCTTTTTAGCATTCCAGGCGAGCCGGGGTTTTCTTTCTCCCGAGGCAAAGTTGAGTCATCTCCTCCGATATTGCGGATGGCAGTAGCAGCAAATCAGTTGCCCAGAATAGTCGAGGAGTTTCCAGATGTTTTCCCAGAATAACTTCCAGGTATGTCTCCGGAGCGGGAGATCGAGTTTACTATAGACTTGATTCCCGGGACAGCCCAGTGTCAGAGAGAGTCTACAGGATGGCGCCGTCAGAGTTGGAGATATTGTACAAGATGATTGAAGAACTCAGAACCAAGTGATTCATTCATGCTAGTGGATCGCCTTGGGGAGCCCCGATGCTTCTTGTGAAAAAGAAGGATGGTACGTCCAGGTTATGTGTTGATTATCGTACCTTAAACTCAGTGACAATCAAGAACAGATACCCTCTCCCGAGGATAGATGACTTGTTTGATCAACTCAAGGGGGCATCAGTATTCTCGAAGATTGACTTACGCTCAGGATATCATCAGATCAGTGTCAGAGAGCAGGACATCCCGAAGACAGCTTTTAGAACGAGATATGGGCATTGGAAGTTCCTTGTTATGCATTTTGGGGCGACCAATGTGCCAGCAGTATTCATGGACCTTATGAATCGCATCTTTATACCTTACTTGGATCAGTTTTTGATCGTGTTCTTGGACGATATCCTGGTCTATAGCAGGAGTGAAGCGGAGCATGAGCAGTATCTCCGTGTGGTTCTTCAGACTCTCAAGGAGCACCAGTTATATGCCAAGTTCAATAAATATGAGTTCTGGCTCGACCGCATTTCATACTTGGGTCATATCATCACCAGAGGAGGAGTAGAAGTGGATCTCCAGAAGATTTTGGCCATTGAGTCATGGCCGGTGCCCAGCACAGTTACAGAGGTCCGTAGTTTCCTTGGATTGGCCGGTTACTACCGGCAGTTTATTTCAGATTTTGCTCGAATTTCAGCGCCATTGACCCAGTTGACCTGCAAGGAGGTGCAGTTTGCTTGGACAGCAGAGTGCCAGGATTCTTTTGAAAAGTTAAAGCGAGGCCTGATGACGGCTCCTATTCTCGCACTTCCAGATGGAACAGGAGGATTCTCAGTATATTGTGATGCTTCAGGCAGAGGCTTAGGATGTGTTCTGATGCAGCATTGGAAGGTAATAGCTTATGCTTCACGACAACTTCGTGATCATGAGAGGAATTACCCAACCCATGACTTGGAGCAGGCAGCAGCGGTGTTTGCACTTAAGTTATGGAGGCACTACTTGTATGGAGACAGAGTGGAGATTTTCACCGACCACAAGAGCCTGAAGTATGTTTTCACCCAGAAGGATCTTAACATGCGTCAGAGGAGGTGGCTGGAGCTGCTTGTGGATTATGATATCAACTTACAGTATCATTTCGGGAAGGCCAACGTCGTTGCAGATGTATTGAGTAGGAGAGCCAGAGATTATTCTTAACAGTGCAACCAGAGCTGTTAGCAGATCTTCAGAAGATGGGTATTAAAGTTGTTCTCCCTTCCAGTGTAGCATTGATGGCCAGCATGCAAGTTCAGTCCACTATAGTCGAGAGGATTCGGATGGCGCAGTCAGCAGATTCCAAGCTTCAGCGACTCAGAGCAGAGTGTCAGGCAGGACAAAGACTAGAGTTATGCATTCATGAGGATGGTACACTTCGACATGGTAAGCGTCTTTGTGTATCCAGTGGGGATATCAAATAGGAGACCATGTCAGAGGCGCACAGTTCTCAGTATTCCATCCATCATAGCAGTATGAAGATGTACCGCGATATCCGTCAGCACTTCTGGTGGAACGGCATGAAATGGAAGATAGCTCGGTTTGTCTCTCGGTGTTTGGTTTGCCAACAGGTTAAAGCCGAACATCAGAGACCGGCTGGACTTCTTCAGCCCTTGCCCATTCCAGAGTGGAAGTGGGAGCATGTGACCATGGATTTCGTGACTGGATTACCTAGATCCCCGGCTGGCAGAGATGCTATCTGGGTTATAGTTGATCGGCTCACGAAGGTAGCTCACTTCCTCCCGTTCAGAGTTGGTCAGTCGACAGCTCAGTTAGTAGAAATGTACCTCAGGCAGATTGTCAGGTTGTACGGAGTGCCAGTCAGTATCACCTCGGACCGAGATTCAAGATTTACGTCACATTTTTGGCGTAGCTTGCAAGAGAGTTTGGGAACTCATCTCCAGTTCAGTTCAGCATATCACCCGCAAACAGATGGCCAGTCGGAGCGCAAGATCCAGACTCTTGAAGACATGTTGCGGTCTTGCATACTTGACTTTGGTGGTTTATGGGAAGATCATCTGTACCTGGTGGAATTCTCGTACAATAACAGTTTCCAGGCCAGTATCCAGATGGCACCGTTCGAGGTACTGTATGGTAGAAAGTGCAGATCCCCGCTAGCCTGGGATGATGTTGGAGAGAGACAGATGCTCGGTCCAGAAATGATTGCCCAGACAGTTGAAGTGGTCAGGCGAGTCATAGATCATCTTTGAGTTGCCCAAGATCGCCAGCGCTATTGGGCCGATTCTCATCGGCGCCCTCTCGAGTTTTCGGTCGGCGATCATGTATTCCTGAGGATTTTGCCTAACCGTGGAGTCATTCGTTTCGGCGTACGGGGCAAGCTTAGTCCTAGGTATATAGGACCGTTTGACATTCTGGAGCGAGTAGGAGATGTATCCTATCATCTCGCTCTTCCGCCGTCGCTAAGCGAGGTGCATGACGTGTTCCATGTATCCCAATTACGACGGTATATCCCGGACCCGAGCCACATCCTGGATCATTCAGAATTGGTTGTAGGTACCAACCTTTCGTATAAGGAGCGGCCCGTGTCTATATTGGACCGGAGAGAGAAGATCCTCAAGAATAAGGCTATCAAGTCAGTCCGAGTTGCTTGGGGTCATCACTCTTTGGATGAGTCAACGTAGGAGCGTGAGGATGATATCCGATTGCGATATCTCGACTTATTTGACTCGTGAGGTATAATGTCTTTCTTATGCCTCATGCCTTCGATTCATTGCTTGAATGAGTGATTGTCTGCCTAGTTATAGCTTGTATGTGATTAATATAGCTTGTCATTGCTCCTCTAGCCTCTTGATTAAATTCTGAGGATGGAATTCTTTTAAGGTGGGTAGAGTTGTAATGCTTGTGGTTCGTATTACATATTTTCGGAATACGTGTACGTATTTATTCTTGTATTACATGATTTCCTTGCTTAATTCCTCCTTGGCTTGGCTTGGTTTATCCTTTGGTTGGTTCGGCCGGGCTTGGTTTTGCTTGGGTTCATGATGAACCCTTGGATGAACCCCTTACCTACCACCACCATTTGTATTTATTAGCCCTCTTCATTCTCTCTCTTTATTTATCATCTTTTTCTTCCTCATTTACTTCCTTACCTACCAGAGAGAGAGAGAGGTCTAGGCAAGTGCAACTTGCTTCATGGAGGAACTCCAATTTTATTGTTTCATTCTCTTTCTTACAGCATTTTAACTTACTTTAGAACTTGGCATTTTTACTTTCCATGGCAAGATTATTGTAGATCTATATTTACTTTATTTTCGAATTTCTTAGGTTTTGATCTACTTAACCTGGCTATTTTCGAGTTTTGATGGTTCCATGTTGTAGAGAATTTCGTTCTACCCTATTTTGACCTATGGAAGTTCGGATTTCGGTTCCGGATAATGGAGTTATGGAGCTTGAGGACTTGGCTCTCATGGTGTTCTTCTTCTCTGAAATTTGGAGAAAAAGAACAGTACTTGACTTGACCGCATGAACATTTCATGCGGCAAGTGTTCTCTGAGCCGCATTGACTTTTCCCCACTTGGCCGTATATGCGCCCTTGCACTATTCCGAGCCGCATAGATTATCTTAGCCGCATGAGCCCCCCCACTTGAGTCGCAGCCGCATAGGCGCGTGATCCCGCTTCCGCATAAGCTCCGCTCCTAGCAGAGCGCATGGGCTCGATTGATTGAGCCGCATGGACTCGATTGACCTGAGCCGCATGGACTCAATTAATTGGGCCGCATGGATCCAATGGATTCCAGCCGCATGGGTTTTGAACCCTGCGCTGTATGGATTCGATTGATCTCAGCCGCATGGGGCAATGAACATCCTTAGCCGTATATGCGCCTGTCATTCCCTAGCCGCATGAACTTGCTCCCTCCCAGCCGTATGAAGCCCACCCTTCCGCTGGCCGTATGAGGCCCAACCTCAGGGAGCCGCATGCGCCATCGTCCCCCTGGTCGCGTGCGCCCTTCCACTTCCAGCCGCATGCGCCCTTCCACTTCCAGCCGCATGCGCCCCCTTGTCTTGGCCGTATGGGACCCAGTGACCCTGGCCGCATACGCTCTCCTAATTGGGCCGCATGATTCTTATCCTTTCCTGACCGCATATGCTTTAGCCGCATGGCTCTCCTATAGCCCTGAATATTAATATTTTATTAGATATTTTACGTCCATTTTATATCCTTACGCCTTTTTATGAACTTGAAATTATGAATTATTTAATATGTTTAGAACTGATAATTGAGCACGACCTGACAGTGGCCCGTAGTGGTGCACTCCTGACATGACTAACCTGACATGACCTGATAGTGGCCCGTCGTGGCGCACTCCTGACAAATACACCTGACATGATTATCTCGAATAGTTGTTGCGACTGCTACCTGCCATGACATGACCTGTATAATAACCTGGACAGCGTGGGCGATTGTGCTTGTACAAATAATCCAGTCATGTCTTGCATCATGTCTAGGAGGGGACTCCTGAGTACCACGGTCAGGAGTACCTACTGAAATGGATTAAGGCTAATAACTAGATTAATACATTAGTCATGACGAGATCTCCCAGCTACAGGCAATCCCGTTACCTGGGCACGCCTTGGGATCTGTAGCCTGCCGTCGAGTAGGGCACATTTCCAGCACACTGTCATGTGTTGCACCCTTCAAGCTACCTAAGGGTACATTCGTTTCCTGGATGATGTACCCACCTGAATTCAACTCTAATTCTTTTAACCCGGGTAACCTGGATGGTCTGCAGGGCTTGTGGCTGTGGAATAATCTCACTGCATCATGTTAGTAATTAGGCTTGTGATAACCCTAGTTAGTTAAAGTATCAAGCCGTAATTCTTGCTTGGCCGTGAAGTGATTGAATGGAGTCTAACCAGTCTAGTCTTGCCCTGATCCTGATTACTGTATGACCTGAATGCCTGTATTTATTTTATCGATAAATGGTGAGAATTCTAAGTTCTGTTCAAACGAAGGGTTACAACCCCGGTCCTTGTTTGGTTTACGGGTTGTAACCTGGTTATCTGAATAGTTCCATGGTTATCTCGTCGTATATCATCCTGCTGTATTTTCTTTATTTCCAGTTCTTACTTTATTTATACTCTTGTGCTGATTGCTGGTTTTAGTTCCTAAGTGAAGCTTCCTTTGTGGTACTTGCTCTTTCTGGGGTCTGACCCAGCTGGTTTTGTATGGCCAGATTTCGGAGCAGCTCCAGAGGATCTACCGACCTTCCAGCCAGATGGTGGCCACTAGACGGAACCCTGGCAACGAGTGGGTTATTTTTGGCTCTCCCACTCTATTATAAAATATTCTTTTGAGGCGTTTAGCCGACGAGCACTGTTTAGCTCGATTACACTTTACTTACTGTCTGCCTACGGGCTGTAACATGATTGACAGATCCTAGGGTTGATCATGTATGACTAAACTCTTGCTAGTCCTAACATTTTGTAACGACTAGCTTCATGATCAGCTGAATATGTAATGTTTGGGACGCCTTACTATTGTATATTTAATGATCATACTTCTTGTAACCTTTTACGTACTTGCTTGTGATTGAGACACTAGGCTTGTTCATGACCTTAGGAGACTGTCGACTTGTAGATAAACCCCCATGTATCTAGACAGCCGTGACCGTATACCAAGATGGATTCCATTTCATATACGTAGCTGGCTATGTCTACCCCCGCTCTCCAGTATTCTGGTTCTGGGGCGTGACACAAAGCGGCTCTACCAGCTCTGTAGGGAAGGACACCTGGACAAACAAGTACGGGTCCCGCAGTCAATACGGACTCAAATTCAGCGGCACCAAACCCGGTCAACAATCCTCCTGAAATGACGGCTCCCACCGTTGCGGATGAGGCCAGAGAAGCAAGAAGAGAGGTTCAGGAGCTCCGAGCCATGTTTTACGCTCGGGAAACCTCTCAAGACCTCAGAATACGGCAACTATACCCTGCTGCATGGAGGGATGTCCCATTCCCACCAAGATATAAGTCGTTCAACATAAATCCCTATGATGGCAAGACCTCCGTAAGTCGGTACATTACTTACTTTGAGGTCACCACAGACCATCTGCCTCATGACGATGCCATCCTTACACGATTATTCATCGGGGTATTAGAAGGGGTCGCCTTCGACTGGTATCGCAACCTGGCAGACAACTGCATCCACTCCTTCGACAGTTTCAAGCGCATGTTCTTGGAGAGATTCTATGAAGTAGGACAGGACGTCACAATGTCCACTCTCATGTACATCGTCCAAGGGGAGAAGGAGCTAACAAGGAACTATATTGAGCAGTTTTGCCAAACCGTAATGAAGTTGCCGTCTGGTAACCCGGATTCCTCCTTGATTGAAATTTGCCAAAAGAGATTGCTCCCAATAATCAGTCTTTAGATGGGCGAAAGTCAATTTAAGGACTGGAAGACGTTTATCATCAGTGCCACAAGCGCTGAAGAACGGTTGAAGAAGGCTCGCCAACTGGGATTGCACATTTCGGAGGGAGAGAACAAGGGCATGCGTCCTAATACCAACAACGACAATGGGGGTAGTCTCCCCAACAATCGGGACAACAAGGGTAAGCAGGCTATGGTGGCCGACACAGCCAAGAAACCTGAGACAAAACCTGCAGACAAACAATGGCCGCAAATGACTTACTCCTTCAAAGACGGCCACGTCAAGTCCATCTTGGACATGCTCATACATGGAGACAGAATTCAGCTCCCTCCACCAAAACGGGAACCTCGGCCGAAAGAAATAGAGAGACCGAAGTACTGCCATTACCATCGCTACGTCCACCATGCTACGCACGACTGCTACCAACTGAAATAATACATCCAACATCTCATCGATTCGAATGCTCTGGCCATCGATTTTGAGGAGGTAACCGTGGCGGCCAACATGGTGTCCGAATAATTCGGCAGCTTCCCTCCAACAGAGACTCAAGACGGCGTGGTACCCGTCCCTCTGGCAATGATGGAGATTGCTAATCTTCCACCTCCTTGGGATCAGGCTGCTGGCCTAGTGCCCCATACCACCTTCCATCAGCAAGAAGTAGATTGGAAAAGTCAGATCCTGCCGCACAATCTCGATAGATGTCGAAGAAGTCACAGCTGTCGTTACCCGGTCTGGGGCACAATCCTAACCTGTGGCTGATAGCTCGGCCGAAGATCATCAGCCAGCTACTGCTGACGCTCCAGGACCTTCTCAGCCTCCAATCACCGACAAGCCTAGGCCGAAGGAGACTCGCTTCGACAAATCCCTCCGAAAAGAAGCACCTTAGGGGCTGGAGAGGCCCTACAACTTCGATATCTTAGCGCAATTGGCCAACACACCGGCCAAATTATCATTATACGAGCTCCTGAGACTCTCAAAGGATGTTCGTACGTCATTGAGCGATGCACTCTAAAATGCCGACGTATATCTGGCTCAGGTCAACCTCACAGGAGAGAGCCCGTCTACAAATCTCCAAGATAGCGCTTGTACAGGAGCGATGCCCAACATTGTCTTCACTCCGCAAGATATACTCATCAAAACTAATCTCCATGAGCGTCCGCTATACTACACTGGATACATCGGGGACGTAAAGGTGGACCGGATGCACATTGATCCCGGCTCTTCCATAAGCATCATCACGAAGGGTCTGTTACATCATCTCTGCATTCCTATGCATCACCTGACGCCCACAAGCACCGCTATCAGCGGTTTCAATTCGGGCAGGAGCTACCCAATTGGGAAGATTCGCCTGAAGTGCCAAATCGGCAATCTCTGGTCAGAAGTAACCTGTTACGTCATAGATGCGGACACTTCTTACAACATCCTCTTGGGGCACCCTTGGATACACGATTATATGATCGTGCCTTCCACGCTGTACCAGTGCTTCAAGTATGTCGACAAACACGGCTTCGTGAGGATAGAATTTGCCGACATCGATCCCTTCAAAGGGGTCGAATCCTACTACTCAGACTTCTGCCTATATGAGAAGTCAAAGCGGCACCTGGATGAAGATGTACAAGCTCGAATTGAAACAGCCTTGGGATTAGAAGAACCTCTGACGATCTACCTTCAAGCTCGCAAACCTGGCAAATCCACACCCCTTACTGCCGCTCTGCGTAAGGATGCAATCAGCCTCTCGACACAAGAAGGGCAAATGATAATCTGGCTGCCTAGGTCCGGCCAAGCGTCGAGACCCACAACGGAGCCACTGACAATCAGACTACCGAGAGTCGGCCAGCCACAAGCAGAGAAAGTCAATCCTTCTGACAAGCCAATAACGATACGTCTTCCAAAGAAGAATCGTCACCCCCGATGCAAAGTCTAGGGCTTCTAGCGAGCCAACAACTCCACGCCCAGCATCAAGTACCAAACTGGGGGTCGCTAGTTTGCCAACAACTCCATGTTCGGCTCCACTAACAGAACCTCTGATGATCAAGCTGCCCAAGTCATCCTCTCAGTCTTCGTTTATACAGGGGGTGGCCGAAGAAGAACCGAAACTGTCCAAGTATGTTGCTGCCCACACTGATGTTCCTTCCGCAGATGATGTAATCCCGCTAGAAAAGATACCTTACTTTATCAGTAAAGGGCTATCTTTGTACTACATCGAGCTTAATAAGCTTTGTACAATGTATGCTATGGAGCACGGTATAGGCACTCACCTACACACACAGGTGACAAATGTTTACACCGCAAACCAGCTTACTCCAGTCGAAGATGCTTACCGCACAATCGAGGGAGGGGACCATCCAATCATCTTCTTCCGGAAGGACGATCCACAGCCCTTCACCATAGAGAATGTCGATCTCGAATCAGATGCCGGAAGACTGTCTCTTTATCTGTATTGCCCCCAATCCAAATATCTCATGCAAAAATAGGGGTATGATCTGGAGACTACACCAGGCTTAAACTACGGTACTGGTCGACGATTACCTTTGAAACCGCCAGTCCCGACTGGCAAACCACGGGACTACTACAGCAAGACCCGATCTGGATTAGGGTATGTTACGCCCGCAACGACCTATGAAAGTTCAGAAGAGGAATGCGACTGGCATTCACATTCAACCAGGTCACCAACTTCTGATTCGGATACCATCATCGGAGACGTATTCAGACAAGTCCTCTCAGTCAATATGGCATTAGCCGATGCTTACGAAGAAGATGAAGGCATTCCTGAAATCCTCGAGTTAGAGCCGTGGGCCCAACAGCTGGATGCACAATAGGAAAAGCGGTTTGAACAGAGAGAACCTCCTACCGAAGATGAGGTTATACAGGTCGACCTCGACAGCGAATCTTTTCCAAAACCAATCTTCGTTAGTAAAAGCCTGACAGACGAAAAGCGAGAATCGCTACTCGGACTTGTCAAAGAATATATTGATGTGTTCGCTTGGAGCTATGAAGACATGCCAGGACTAAACCCCGAGGTTGCCCTTCACAAGCTCAACATTCGGCCAGATACAAAGCCGGTAAAACAACAATAGCGACGCTTCCGCCCGGGTATCATGGATGTGATTGAAGTCGAAGTCAACAACTGATAGCCAGTGACTTCATCCGTGAAGAACAACATCCGGACTGGGTCGCCAATATAGTACCGATCCTCAAGAAGAACGGAAAGATTCGAATCTGCATCAACTTCCGCAATCTGAACGAGGTATGTCCCAAAGATGAATTTCCCTCCCTATCACAGATATCATGATTGACAACACATGCGGCTTCGAACGTATGTCATTCATGGATGGCTTCTCGGGGTATAACCAAATCAAGATGTCTCCTGACGACGAGAAGCATACTTCATTCCGAACACCGATTGGCACATATTGCTACACGGTCATGCCTTTCGGTTTAAAGAATGTTGGCACCACATATCAAAGAACCATGAGTATCATCTTCAGAGACCACTTGCGCAAGACTGTGGAGTGCTACGTTGATGACATCGCCGTCAAGAGTCACTATAAGGGAGACCATCTGTAGGATCTGAGGACGGTATTCGACCTGATGCGAGCGCACAAGCTGAAGATAAATCCCACAAAATCCTTCTTGGGTGTGTCCAGCAGAAAATTCCTGGGTTTTATAATTACTGCCAGGGAATTCATGTAGATCCGGAGAAGACGAAGGCAATTATGGAGATGGGTCCTCCGAAAAATCTTCGTGAACTCAGAGGCCTGCTATGGAAGCTAGCTTACATCAGGAGGTTCATTTCTAACCTCTCCGGGCGATGTCGGCCATTCACCCATCTCATGAAGAAAGGCGTCTCGTTCGTATGGGATGAAGAATGCCAGCACGCCTTCGACAACATCAAAGAATATCTGACGAACCCTCCAGTCCTGGTAGCCCCGATTCCTGGAAGACCATTCTTGCTCGATGTACGAGTGATGGAGCATTCCCTCGGTGCTCTGCTGGCACAAAATAACGATGCAGGCCATGAACAAGCAATATATTACCTCAGCCGAATGATGATTGGGCCAGAGCACCGATACACCGCCGTGGAGAAGGAATGCCTCGCCCTGGTGTTCGCCATTCAAAAAATGCGTTACTATGTTGCAGGACTAACCATACATGTGATCTCATGAGTTAACCCTTTCAGGGTCTTCATGACTAAACCAGGGGCACTCAGCTCCCGCCTCTCCACATAGGCAATATTGCTATCTCTTTATCATATGGTCTTCGTTACGCAAAAGGCTGTCAAAGGTCAAGCTCTGGCAGACCTTTTAGCAGCCCACCCCGGCTCAGAGTCGTCCAGAATATATGAAGGAATCCCATATGAGGTTGCCGACTCGCAAGCAACCTCTCACGATAATATATGGCGAATGTCCTTCGACGGCGCCTCCAGGACTGGACCCAAGGGCAACATTATTGTTGGAGTAGGGGTGGTGTTGATTTCACCTTCCGGACTAGTAATCAGTCGCGCTTACTCCCTCACAGAACCCAGCTCTAACAATGTGGTCGATTACAATTCTTTGGTAATTGGCCTCCAACTGGCAAGAGAGCTGGGGGTAGAATATCTTGAAGCATATGGCGATTCGCAGTTAATCGTCAATCAGATCCGGGGTTCATACGAAGTCCGCCATGAAGACATGATCCCTTATCACCAAATAGCGATCAACATCATTTCGTCATTTGAGGGATTCTTCATCGAACATGTTCCCAGACTCCAAAACATCGAAGCCGATACCCTAGCAGGCCTTGCCGCTTCCCTAGCAGTGCCGAACCATATCCATCATTCGGTTGACGTGATAGGCCACGAACTGGTCTGTCCCAAGAACAACATCCAATTCGTGGCGAGTTATTCCGCTCAGACGATCGACGAAGCGCCAGACTGGAGACAGCCATTCATAGACTTCGTAGTCTACGACATCCGACCCGAGAACCCAAAGGAAGCCACTTCCATCAGAAGGCGTTCTCTCAGATTCTTCTAAGATACAGAAACAAAAATGTTGTATCGACGATCCTACGATGGATTATTGCTTCGGTGTCTGTCAAACGCAGAAGCCAAAGAAGCCGTACGCGAAGCTCATGACGGTGTCTGTGGGGCCCATCAGCCTAGCCCTAAATTATAAGACCGTCTTCGCCGAATGGGCTACTACTGGCCCACAATTGTAGTAGATGCTATAGACTATACAACAAAGTACAAAGCTTGCCAAGTCCAAGTGGACCTCATCCACCAGCCGTCCGAATTTCTACATCCGACGGTAGCGTCCTGGCCATTTGAAGCATGGGGAATGGATATCATCGGTCCGATTGCTCTACGTTTTTCTCGAGGATATCGCTTCATACTCGCAATCACGGATTACTTCTCCAAATAGGCGAAAGCTGTTTCGCTCGCAGAAGTAAAGACTTCAAACGTGATCAGCTTTCTCAAATATTACGTCATCTATCACTTTGGACTGCCCCGAAGGATCATCCACGATAATGGTCCGCAATTCGCAAGACACACCTTCTATCGGTTCTACGACAAGCATCGCATCCAGAATATTGCTTCAATACCATACAATCCAGCAGCAAATGGGTTGCCAGAAGCATTCAACAAAACAATCATCAAACTTCTCAAAAAGTTCATGTCCTCCAACAAACGCGACTGGAACGAGAAGCTTGGTGAATGCTTATGGGCATACCGTACTACAGTCCAAATAGCCACTGGGAACATGCCATTTTCCCTGGTGTACGGGAGTGAGGCAGTTTTTCCATTGGAGACTCAAATACCCTCGCTCTGCGTCGCTCTCACTTACCAATTGACGACCGATGATAAACTACCGCCGCCGGCTACAAGAGTTGGAGGCCTTAGATGAAAAATGCCTCCTGGCTCAGCAACGAATCGAGCTATACCAAGCACGCATCTCCGGAGCCTTCAATAAGAAGGTCAAAATCAGAACATTCCAAGTGGGCGATCTCGTTCTGGCAGTCCGGAGGCCGATGGTCATGACTCACAAAATCGCCGACAAATTCCAACCAAAGTGGGAAGGCCCATTTATCATTGAGACTATATTCTCCAACGGTGCTTACCGCCTCGTAAAATAAAATGGAGACTTGCTCATACTGCCCGTCAACGGCAAGTTCCTGAAGAAATATTATGTCTAAACGACATTCTCCCAATTCTAGATTATTGAGTCATGTACCCGCCGGTACCGCTGAACTCGTATTCAAAATTCCAGATCATTGAGTCATGTACCCGCTGGTACCGCTGAACTCATATTCACAATATTCCAGGTCATTGAGTATATACCCGCTGGTTCGCTGAATATTCATAATATTCTAGATCATTGAGTCATGTACCCGCTGTACCGCTGAACTCATATTCACAAATTTCTAGATTATTGAGTCATATACCCGCTGGTACCGCTGAGCTCATATTCACAATATTCCAGATTATCGAGTCATGTACCCGCTGGTACCGCTGAACTCACATCCTTCTTCTACTAATATCCCAGATTATCGAGTTATGTACCTCCCGGTACCGCTGAGCTCACATCCTTCTTCCACTAATATCCCAAATTATCGAGTTATGTACCTCCCGATACCACTGAACTCACATTCTTCCTCCACAAAAAACCCAAATTATTGAGTTATGTACCCTCTGGTACCTCTGAACTTACACTTTGATTCCAAAATTCCTAGATTGTCGAGTTATGTACCCGCTGGTACCCCTGAACTTAAATCCTGGTCACTCTTTTAGGAAGAAAGTCATGTATAACCATACCTCTGAACTTTCTTCTTAAAAGAGTTCCTTCCTCATGATCCACTACCCGCACTCTCAGTGCACAAAAAGGGTAACAGATCCACAAATTTCCAAAACGACCATGTCGATGTTACCTCTGAGTCATCTCAATTCTGCCAAAAACAAATCACCCCTCTACATAGAACTTCCATGTCCTTATTACCTCTGAGTCGTTCTATGTGCCCCCCTTCATTGAGCCACTCCTGCCATGTTCTCATTACCTCTGAGTAGGAAGGTTCCGTCGAAGAAACCTCGTGCTTGCCATGACCTCATTACCTCTGAGTAAGTATGTTGATTCCCTTTCGACTTATTATCCATACCCACAACCGGAGTATGCCAAAGATAATAGGTCCACAAATATCCTCCGTTGAGTTCACTTCTGCTATGTCCTCATTACCTCTGAGTAGGAAGATTCTACGGCAAAACAAAAACCCTCATGCTTGCCATGTCCTCATTACCTCTGAGAAAGTATGTTGGTTCCCTTTCATCCTATTATCTATATCCTAAGCCAGGGTACACCAAGGATAATAGGCCCACAAATGTCCTTTTTGACCACAAATGTTCGCAGCTGCCCACAAATGTCGTACTAGGTCCCCTAGTACATCCACATCTTTACTCATCATCACATGCTTTTGGAGCCCAGCTGTTCCACAGCATTCTTTCATCCAATGCATAGAACTTCCACGTTGATAGCACCTCTGAGTTGTTCTGTGTACCCTTCATGGAGCCCACCCCTGCCACGTCCTCATTACCTCTGAGTAGGAAGCGTCATTGAAGAAACCCCCATATTTACCACGTCCTCATTACCTCTGAGTAAGTATGTTGGTTCTTTCTTGTCTTATTATCCGTACCTAAAACCAAGGTACGCCAAGGGTGATAAGTCCACACAAAATCCCCAACCGAAGTACCCAAACCTATCATGTCCATACTACCTCTGATAGGATCTCCACACCAAAACAACTCTACTTTCATGCTTCTTATTCAAAGTATTCCAAATTTTCAATTTGAAAACTTTGAAGGGGGTCTTGTAGAAGCATGGAAAATATTGCTTTTAGTCCCACATCGAAAAGAAGAAAAAGAAAGGGCTCACTCCATTCTATAAATAGAGCCCCCCTTGCCTCCTTTGAAATGGGCACCAACTTCTCTTTCCTCCTTCCAAACTTGGACTCTTCCTATTACGCACCTTCGGGTGCTAAGAAGAAGTCTAGGGCAGTACGGGCTCGTCCAGCTCAGTCAGCTGTCCCAACCTCTAACCATCAAGAGCGTCCCGCTAAGCGGGCCTCTGATGGAAAGTTGTACAGAATTGCCCGTGTCCAGCCCCCGACGGCAAACGGACAGGGTGGTTCTCAAGAGTCTCCCAACAAAAATCAGGGCAAGTGTTTTTACTAGTCCCACAACAGGGAGCAAACATGATACCTACGCACTCGTGTGCTCGGGATACCCGGGCACAAAGCGAGTGCACAGGTTGATCGAGACATTCCTCATGCGAGTCATGAGACGTCCTTCATGCGGCTCGGTCATGAAACATTTTTTATGCGGCACAGAACCCAGGAAGCTTCATGCAGCTCAAAAATTCCTGGGAGCTTCATGCGGCCCAGATTCAACATGCGACTCAAAGATCCTTATGCGGCTCAAAAGTCCTTAAGGATCCCATACGGTCACAAACAGAAGGAGCCTCATGCGACTCCAAAAAGTCCTTCATGCGGCTCGGATGGCTCCACGCCACGTGGCCTCACGCTGTCCGATCCGACAAATGGCCATAAAGCAGCAGCTTGAATTAATTACTCTGACGGTAGCCTTGACAATGACAGCCCTGACAATGATAGCTCTGACATGAAAGTCAAAATGATGAACTCTGACATGACGGCTTCCTAGGGAAAAAAAGAAAATCTTTTGTAGCAGACACAATCCACCAACTCCAAAGTTCCTTATGCGGCTGTAACACCTATGCGGCTGCATCCTTTATACGGCCGCCCATTAGTATGCGGCTGCCCACCTTCATGCGGCTGTTCATCCCTACGCGGCTGTCCATCTTCATACGGCCGTCCATCCTCATGCGGCCCACCCGTATGCGGCTCTGCCAAGATGACCCAATGGAGGACACGTGGCACTTGTCACGACACATGGCAATCTTATCTTCCTGGAATTATGGATGCTAACAAATCCTAAAAATTAGATTTGTTGCAATCACCATAATTGCCCAGATCAAGTCAAACCGAGCAAATTGGACACGTGGCAGGTTATTACAAGTCGCGAATATTCATGGCAATCAACATTTATTGCCCACAGAGATTCAATGCAATCTACATTAATTACCTAGATTTGCTACAAGTAGAATGAAGGGCCCAGATTAATTGGTCCTTGACCGCCGACATATCAAGAAGGCAATCATTGCAAACCCTAATGATTACATCCCACTCCTATAAATAGTAAGGTGCCATTCCCTTGCGAGGAGGACCCTTTTTGGAGAAGAGCACCGGAGCATCTAAAGAGACAAAAGAGAGATAAAGAGAGCATTTCTTCAACGCCAAGCAGATCTTCCCGAGCCAAGGCTGCATCCGATCGTCCAAGGATTAAGGCAGAGCTGCCATCGCTTTCCCGAGCCTCTATCGTCACCCCCCAGAATCTAAAATAAATAATTGTACTTAGATTGCTGTACCTAGGTTTTCGTCCCTAGGCTTTCTTTGTACAAGCGAGTTTGTATTGTGAAGTAAAAGTCCAGTCCTCCGATAATTGTTCTGTTCTTTTATATTTCATGGCAAACACTCGTATCTAGTTGAATGTTGTTTTTAGAACAGACCAGCTCATGGCCTATCACGTCGACTAGATGATGAGCATCATTTAGAACTGCCAAGGAAGCAGCGAGGCCTGCTAGGGCATCGACTTCAATATTCTGGAGCCTAGGAACATGCTCTATAAAAAGCCCTCCAAGGTTGCAATGATGGCAATTGCTGACTAGTGGTAAGGAATTAGGTCGCGTTACGAATCTCGTATGAGCCTCGGATTTGATTAACAATCAACTGCGACTCGCCATATGCTTATAGGTATTCGACTCCCACTTATTTTGCGAGTTGGAGCCCGATGACCAAACCGTTATATTCGGCTATATTTTTTGTACATGGTTGAGAGAATATGTCGGTTGATCACCAATCCGGAGGGAGAAATTAATACTATCCCGTCTCCAGCAACGATATCACCTTGGGGCCCCGTTCTTGAAGCACCGTCGAAGAACATTCGCCAAACGTCATCATGTGAAGTCATGTTTGAGTTAACAACTTGTCTGGGATTTCTTCATAGATTTTGGTTGTTTCTGAACCTGGATGGGCTACTAGAAAGTCGGGCAAGGCTTGACCTTTAACAGCCTTCTATGGGATGTAAACCATGTCGTAGAGGGATAACAGTGTCGCTAATGTGGCTAGGCAAGAACTGAGTGTGCCTGGTTTGGTCATGAGAACCCTGAGGGGATTAACTCGCGATACAACATGGATGGTCTACCCTGACACATAGTATCGTGTTTTTTGAATGGCGAACACCAAGGCAAGGCATTTTTCTCCATGGCGGTGTAGCTATGCTAGCCCCACCGTCATCCGGCTGAGATAGTAAATAGTGTTCGTGTCCCGCATCATTGTTCTATACTAGCAAGGAGCCGAGGGAGTGTTCATCGCCGTACATAGTGCATAAAGGGCTTTTCGGCGACGGGGATACTAGAACTGGCGGATTCGTCAAGTATTCTTTAATGTCATCAAAGGCACGTTGACATTCCTCATTCCATACGAAAGAGATGCCTTTCTCCATAAGTTGTGAAGGGTTGACATCGCATGAGAGGTTAGATATGAACCTTTTGATGTAGGCTAGTCTTCCCAGCAGGTCGTGGAGTTCACAGAGGTTCCTCGGTGGACTCATCTCCAGGATTGCTTTTGTCTTATCGGGGTCTATGTGATACCCTGGGAATTGATGACAAAGCCCAATAATTTCCTACTGGATACGCCCGGAAGGTTTTGGTGGGATTCATCTTCAGATTGTGTGCTCGCATAAGGTCGAACACTGACCTCAAATCATGTAAGTGATCATTCTTGTAGCGGGTTTTGACGGCGATGTCGTCAACGTAACACTCCTTCGTCTTGTGTGAGTGATCTTTGAAGATGACGCTCATACTCGCTGATATGTAGCACCAACGTTCTTTCGGCCGAAGGGCATGACTGTGTAACAATATAAGCGGATCGGTGTTCGAATGACGTATGCTTCTCATTGTTAGGAGATATTTGATTTTATTGTATCCTGAAAAGCCATCCACAAAGGACATACGTTCGAAGCCACACTTATTATCGATCATTATATCGGTGATGGAAAGAGGGAATTCATTCTTAGGACATGCCGCATTCAGATTGCGAAAGTCGATACAGATTGGGATCCTTCCGTTTTCTTGATGACTGGTACTATATTAGCTATCCAGTCTGGGTGCTGCTCCTCGCGGTTGAAACCGCTATCTATTAGCTTGTTTACTTCGCGTCGATGGAGTTCATGATGTATGGACGGAACCGCCGTTGCTGTTGCTTGATGGTTTTACGTTCAGATGAATATTAAGCTTATTGAGTGCGATCTCGGAGTTTAGTCCTGGCATGTCTTCATAGCTCCGAGAGAAAATGTTGATGTACTCTCTTACGAGTTGCAACAACGACTCCCGCTCGCCGTCCGTCAGGCTTTTATTGACGAAGATTGTCTTCGGAGAGGATTCGTTACCGAGATCAACTTGCATGACTTCGACTTCAGTAGGAGGGTCCCTTTATTCAAAGTGCTTCTCCCATTGTGCATCAAGTTGTTGGGCCATGGCTGCAGTTCAAGAGGTTCCAGTAGATCTTTGTCTTCCTCTTCAACATCAGCGGATGCCATGATGACAAACAATGTCTGCCTGAAATATTCCCATGCTGTCATCGAAATCGTATGTAGGTGATTCGGATGAGTGAGAATGCCACGCATTCCTCATCGGAGCTCTCGGACGTTGTTGCTGGTGTAACATAACCGAGGCCGCATTTGGACTTGTCCTAATAATCTCGAGGTTTCCCAGCCGGGGCTGACAGCTACAGAGGCGTTCACCGACCGTTGCCATAATTTAGACCTGGGGTAGCCTCCATGTCATACCCCTGCTTTTGCATGAAGTACTTGGCTTGAGGACTATACAGGTAGAGCGGTAATCTTTCAGCATCGGGTTCGAGATCAAACTCTTATGGCATGAAAGGTTGAAGACCTTCTTTTTGGCCTAAGATGTTAGTGTGATCCCCTTCTCTTCTGCCTGGGACTAGGAAGTAGGCCTTTAATGGGAGTAAGTCGGTTTGCGGTATGGACGATTGTCACCTGTGTGTGAAGTTAATGTCCAGACCGCGCTCCACAGCATACATCAGATTAAGCTTATTACACTCAGGATAGTTCAATGGCAGCTCTTATTGATGAAATAAGGAAGTTTATCTATGGAGATTAAATCATTAAGAGAGGGACTATCCACCTGTATAACTAGACACTTGCGTGTTCTGCATCTTCTTTAGCTACCCCCTGCGAGACCGGAGGTTGGGACGCTGTGTTAGGCAGCTTGACCACCAACGGTTCTTCTTGTGGCACTAACTTGTCTGAGGGCCTCGGATCAACACTTGGTTTTCGGCTCGTCTGGGAAGACGGATAACCATCGGCTCGACAGAGGACTTCATCTTTCGATTGCTTTTGACTGGATCTTGGCAATCGGATCACCATCGGCACCACAGAGGGCCATGCATCTTCCGCTCACCTTTGATTAGATTTTGGCAATCGAATCACCATAAGCCCTACGACGGGTTTTAGCTCCTGGCTGCATCTCAGGAGCCGGATGACCATCGATCCCAACTACGCAGCTGGGGCGGTAGAACCTGGCACCTCTTTACAAAGTCGCGATAAGGGGTGCGGCTTTGCCCGATTTATGGGCCTAGAGATTAATTTTTAAAGGTTCCTCTGACCCTGTTATGGCTTCCCGTTCATCAGTTGTGCTTCTTGGATTCTTCATATAGACAAACCTCCGAAGAGTAATAAGACTTGACCCCTTTGAAGGGATCGATGTCGCCGAATTTCGTTTTCACGAAGCTGTGCTTATGACATACTTGAAGCACTGGTGTAGTATAGATGGCACGATCATATAGTCATGTATCCACAGATGCTACAAAGGATATTGTAGGACATATATGTGTCTATGACATAGCAGGTAACCTCCGTCTTCAGGTTGCCAATCTGATATTTCAAGCGATCTTTCCTAGGGGATAGCTCCTTCCCGAGTTAAAACTGCTAATGGCAGTGTTGGTTGCCGCTAGTCGGTGCATAAGGATGCCGAGGACATGAAGTAATCTTTTCGGGATGATGCTTATCGACGAGCCAGGATCGATGTGCTTCTGATCCACCTTGATATCGCCTATATATCCAGTGTAGTACAAGGGCGATCACTCAAGTTGGTCTTGATTAAAATGTCCTGTGGGGTGAATACGATGTTGGTATCGCGTCTGCACAATTACTGCCCTGGAGATCTTCTGAAGAGTCTTCCCTGTAGGTTTAACCTGGGCTAAGTAGGCGTCGGCATTCTGGAGTGCTTCGCTCAATGCGACATGAAGATCCTTGGAGAGCCTTAGGAGCTCGTATAACGACAACCTTGCCGGCGTATTAGCCAATTATGCTAATATGTCAAAGTTGTAAGGTCTCTCCAGTCCCTGAGGTACATCCTTATGGAGCGGCCTATCGAAGCGGGTTTCCTTCGGCTGGGACCTTCCGCCGACGGAGGCTGAGATGGCCCCGAAACATCAGTAGCAGGCAGTATTTCCGGCTGAGGGTCTTCGACTAAACTACCCAGAGGGGGCTGGACTTGTGCCCCAGATCGGGTAACAACGGCCGCACCTCCTCAGATTTGGCTAAAATTGTATGGCAGGATCTGGACTTCCTGCCCTTCTTCTTGTTTGTTGGGGATGACATCACCTGGGTAACTTCGGGCACTAAGTCTGGGTGCACCCACATGACCTCTTCTCGTGACGTGGTGAGATACCAAGCCAGTCGTCTGGTCTTGGACGTGGGGAAGATAGTAACCTCCATTGTCGCCCGGGGGATAGGTATTACCCCGTCTTGAGTACTTGTTGGGGGAAGTCACCGAACTAAATTGATACCATGTTTGCTACCACGGTAACCTTTTTAAAACCTACGGATAGAGCTTTTGAGTTGATAAGACTCTGGATGTATCGCTTTAATTGAAAGCAGTCATGAGTGGAATGATGAACATAGCGGGAAGTGGCAATATTTTGGGTGGTCCATCTCCGCCGCTCGAGGCTCACGCCTTGGTGGAGGGAGTTGGATCCTGTCCCCTTGCAAGAGCATATCGAAGGACTTGACATGACTATCTTGGATGAGTAATTCAGCTTGGGCCACTGAGCCTCTACCTGTTTTTGTTCAGGCTTCTTGGTCGTACCAGCAAGCATGGCCTGTTTGTCTTTATATCCTGGTTATTGGAGGTGTCGCTACTGTTGTTGTTATTAGTGGTGGTACCAGGACATTTTCCTTTGTCCTCTCCATCCGGGATGTGTAATCCCAGCTGGCGAGCCTTCTTTAACTTTGCCTCCACTTTCGTGACACTTATGATGAAGGTCGTCCAATCCCTAAACTGATCTTTGCCCATCCAGAGGCTGATTGTGGGGAGCAACTTCTTCTGGCAGTCAATCAAGGAGCTTTCGGGATTACCTTAGGGCAATCTCATTGCTGTATGGCGGAACCGCTCGATATAGTTCCTTGTTAGCTCCCTCTCCCCTTGAGCGACATCCACAAGAGACGACATTATCACATCATGCCCCACTTAGTAGAATCTCTCTAGGAACATATGCTTGAAGCCGTCAAAAGAATGGATGCAGTTGTCCGAAAGGTTGCGGTACCAGTCGAACGCGATCCCTCCAATGCTCCGTTGAATAATCGTGTGAGGATGGCATCGCTATACGGCAAGTGGTCGTTATGACCTCAAAATATGTCATGTACAGACTAGAAGAGGTCTCTCCGTCATACGAATAATATGAAATAGTTTGTACTATGGCAGAAATGGAACATCTCCTACGCAAAGGAATACGGCTGCCATATTCTGATGTCCCAGGAGGAGTCTCGGGCATTGAACATTGCTCGAAGCTCCTGGACTTTCCTTTTGCCTCCCTGGCTTCGTTTGTGGCTGAAGAACAGATGCTCCTAAAGGATTGTCACCCAAAGGAGGAGCGGTCGTGTGGGAGTTCGTTGACTACGGGTCCCAAGCTTGTTTGTCCAGGTGTCATTGTCGGTTGAATCGGCAAGGCAGCTTTGATTTTGTCTACATACTTGACCAGGGACAGGAGCATGGCTTCAAGTACTTCTAAACATGGTCGATCAGTAGGCCCTTCATGATCATCACCGACCGTAAAGACGGTCCGCACGTGGGTGGACACAGAAGGAACCGTAGAAGAGGTGATCTCCATGTTGTACCTTCGTACCGAGAAATCATCGAGGAATGTCGGAATATCCTCCTCATCGGATTCAGAAGGGGTTCCACCCCTTACGCAGGAAGCTGCATCGTCTTGGCGAAGGCGGTCATCCTCGGGGACGTCCAAGTTCGTTGAATAATTTCAGTAGATCGCTATCCCCTGTGTATGCTCTTGGAATACCGGGTTGTCGCATATATTGAGGAGACTTCTACCCCCAGCTTCATCTACCCCCAAGGAGGTCTAGGGTGCACCCCCAGGTGTTGGAAGCTTCTTTCTTGATCGAGTGCCTAGGTAGACACCCCCTGTGGCTGTCACCGGTAATCCTCTAGATGAGAGTTTCCTTGCAGTGCTGGCTGATATTGCCGGGCTGAAAGAGCCTGTCTTCTTTTCTCCCTTATCGGAAGAAACTTCAGAGTTGAATTACAGGAGACGAAAAGAAATTCCTCATCTTCTGGAATTAGCACATGTTCCTAAGTAGTTGTCGGACCGGTACAGGCTGGTACAGTCGTTGGAAAAGAGACTGTCGATCTTCAGGTGCTGCCGACTTATCACAACAGCAGTTGATGATGACCTAATTGCAACACATCCCAAAAAGGGCTTATCACATGCCAAGGTTACTTCTTTTTCCTTACGTTTGTGAGTAATCATCTCTCGCAATTCGATAGCAGACTGATCTACCTTTGTATCCAATTTGTGGACTCGGGTATCCCGAGCACACGGGTGCGTAGGTATCATGTTGCTCCCTGATCCGAGGCTAGTAAAAGCACTTGCTCTCGATTGTTGGAGGGAGGCTTTTAAGACCTACCCTGTTCGTTATCCCTGGGGGACTGGACGCGGGTGGTTTGTACAACTTTCTATCAGGATCCCGTATAACAGTTAACGATGCTTGCTGACAGTCAGCAGCTTGGACAGTTGACTGGGCTTGTTGGGCCCACACTGCCCTACACTTCTTCGGCTTAGTACCTGAAGTTGCATAGTAAGAAGAGTCCAAATTGGCATATTCCACATTCTCAATGGACCGCATAGGGTCGGGCCCATATAAGAGACGGTCGAATACAGAGCTTCTGACTGGGCCGTATGAGATACCCTGTCTGCGGCCAGGATTGGTTGTCGTATGGGCCATCTGCCTACGGCCAGAGTTGGCTGCCGCATGGGCTATCTGCCTGCAGCCAGAGTTGGCTGCCACATGGGCTATCTGCCCCAGCCAGAGTTGACTGCCATATGGGCCATCTGCGCGGCCAGAGTTGGCTGCCGCATGGGCTATCTGCCTGCGGCCAGAGTTGACTGTCGCATGGGCCATCTGTCGGTCGCCAGTGTTGGCTGCCGTATGGGCCATCTGCCTATCACTCTTATACGGCCTCTTCCTCGTCCGCATGGATTTCCCTTGTGCCCCAAAAGCTCCGTATTATAGTATTTTCCTTTGCTAGGTTTGGAGACAGTGGAGTTCTCTGCGGTCGAAAGCAAGGCCGCAGGAGAGCTTTGATACTATCTTGAGCCGTAGAAGGAGCTTCTTCGAGAACCTGGTCAGGGATTACAGTTTTGTGCTTGACATCCTGCAGGTTCTCTTTGGGTTGTCTCGCTTCTACGACGGGCTGGCGCTCCCTTCAGAGAGCATTTCTTCGAATGCTCGTTGGTCAAAACGATCCACGAACATTTGCAGCGTAGAGCTGAGCTTGAACGCGTCGAATTGCGTCACCAACTTCTCATCAGAGGAGAAGGAAGTCCCTAGCAGAGTCGCCATTGTGTTTGCCATTAAAAATATCAAAAACAAGAATTACAGTTGAATTGAACTTGATTGCGGACTCGCTTGTACATGAAAAAGCCTAGAAAGAAATCCTAGAAAACAATTAAGTAATTGTTTAGTATTTTATTCTGGGGGACGACGATGGAGGCTCGTGAAAGTGTAGCAACTCTGCCTTACTCCTTGGACTATCTAACACGATCCTTGCTTTGAAGAAATTATCCTTCGTAGGTTGCTAGCCTTTTGCATGGGTGTGGTACCCTGCTATTATAGTGATAGATATCTTGAGACGCATAAATGGCTACGTAACCACGTGGCTACAACAGCACAAAAGACCCATTCTTTGGCTGCCAGCTGGTGACTTGTTGATTTTATGCAGCAAATCTGGGTGGTTAAGACTTGGTCAACCTGCAAAGTGTCCTATCGCATGATAGGGTCAATCTACTTGAGTCATTTTGAGCCGCATAGGTCTGTAGTGTTGTCCATACTGGGCCGCATAAGGCTCATACGACTTAGGTCACAGTCTCTCTTAGTCCGCATGTAGCTTGGGGACTTTTGAGCCGCATAGATTCTATATTCTAGGCCGCATAAAGTTATGCGGCTCAGGTTGCAGTCACCCTTGGCCGTATGAACGCATAGATTGAGCCGCATAAGGTTTATGCGGCTCGAGTCGCATTCCTTCTGGCCGTATGACTATGTCCAGGCACGTAGACCCTGTGTCTTGAAATGATTTTGTCTGATCATGTCTTATCTTCTTTTTGTCAGAGTGTTAGAGCTGTCAGTTTGACAGAGTTTGTCAGGTTTATCAAAAGGGCTGATCAGTTTGGCCGCATAAGTAACTCTTCCTTCTGCGGCTCAAATCAGTCTGGTTGCTTTTAATATATATAATCTTAGATAGTGAAGATGGGCCACAGGGGGCATACAGAGTCAGTCATGTGGCTCTTCTTTATACGGACAATTTGGCCCAAAGTACTCATGCAGTCAGTTATGATCCGCATGAACCCCATATTTTGTATGCTTCTACATAGGTTCTATGGTATCAAAGCCCTATCTCGAACATATGTTCAACTTATCTATATGCCTCATACTCTATAGGATAATTATAGGATACCCTATCCAACTCTTCATCAACTACTTGCATCACATCAATTATGCATATATATAGACTGACACACATTGCAAGACTGACATAAGAGCATGGAAGGGATTTGGATGAAGTTGGGACTGATCCCTAAGCAATGACTAGCATATATTTTCAGTTTGGAACAAGGCATTAAGGGATTGGACAACGTATGGAATATTGGACTGGAACTTAAGTCCAATTACGACTGATATCAAAGGTAAAGTGGGTTAATTTGTTTGATAAGAACTGGACCCATAAACCTTCTTATATAAACTGGACTGATATAAACTAAACTGAGACTGAACAAGAGTAGGGACAGAGCTATGGTATCTACTAGAATTGAACATTAGAAGATGTGAACTAAACTCAAAGAGACTGCAAAGTGTATCCTAGGCTCTGCTATCCTACATGACAGTGACTCAACAAACTCACTGTGATCTGAACCTAAGAAGTGAATGAACTAAACTAATAATGTCCTCATCTCCTAAACTCCCTCCTATTTGCCTGATACTAGGATATGTATGAGCATATGAACATATGTAATATTTGTGATGAATACTAATAGGTGGGGACTAAACTCGATACAATACTGGACTGAACAATAGGACTGCCATTTGGATGTTAAGATGAACAATAGGACTGGTCATTTATCATCTAATGTAAACTGATACCAGATGACCAAACTACGGAACAACAGTAGAGGTAAGGACCGATATTGAAGGAATTGTAAGGAATGAACTAAAATAGTTTACCTCTGACCAAATGGACTGCACATAGAAACTGACTATACTACTAAGGTACAGGACAGAACACAGAACAAGAAGACTAGACATTTAGTCCAAAAATTGAGCTTAAATTGTGCAGTCCAAGTTAGGACTGAAACATTTGGCAAATACTACTACAAAAATTTATCGATTTAGCGACGGCTATATCAGTCGAAAATCTGTCGATAAATGTAATTATCGACGGATGGTTGACGGATATTAGTTAAAAAAGGTCATCGGAAAAGCCACATCGCTAACTGCAATCCGTCGGCAAGTAGTCGCCCAGCGATGAATTAGCGACGGACTGCTGTCAACCAGACTCGTGCAGTTTGCGACGTCTCGCCGATGGATTACCGTCAAATCACGTAGCAAAAGAATAATGACGTATCACTTACCGACGGATAAATCGTCGCTACTGGGTCGGTAAATGCGTATCAGAGAGTTTCTGATATGCAAAATCTGTCGCCAATCAGTCGCGAATGGTCGCTAAGTTTTGACGGAGCGTGACGGAATACCGACGGAATATCCGTCGATACAGTTCTGTGAATTATTCATATTTCCAGAACATTGGCTACTGATAATCTGTCATTACTCCGTCGTGCATCGTCGCTAAACTGTCGCCAATCGGTCGACATTATAGTGACATTATCCATCGCCAATGTTTTACCGACTACTAGCGACGGTATACCGATGTAATATCCATCGGTCCTATCCTGTGAATCTTTTATATTCCAGAACCTTGGCGACGGATATTCCGTCGGTATTTAGTCACTCATCCGTCGCGAACTGGGAATCTCCTAGTTAGCGACGGATAGTCCGTCGGAAATTGGTCGCCAGTCCGTCGTTATCTGGGAAATGTTTGAAAAAAAATAGCATAAAACTGGCATTCCCAATATACACAATTCAATATACAAAACACACAAATAATCCCAAGCAATTCCAATATACACAATTCCAGTATACAAAACACACAAACAATTCCAACACACAAAACACACAAATAATCCCAAGCATTCAAATTGTTCACAAAAATATTCAATAATTAAACACAAATATTCAATATCTACAAATAAAATAATCCCAAAAATACAAACATCAACGACGAGGGCTGCAATCGTCCGCTGGTGGTAATCTCTCTGCTGCGATCGTCTCATATACTCCTCTACCAAGTACGACGAAATCCCTCCAAGACCTGGCTTAGAAGATGGCACAGCTGCTCTGGCATCATCACGTCAAGGAGGGCCATCAAAGTAGGAGGCGGTATGATAGGGGCAGTACGATCAAAAGAAAGATGCTCGACGGAAGAAGGACCGGGAGCACTACAAGGACCGGTATCACGAGTAGAAGGACACAGGTACATGGACAACTGTATCCGAATCTCCGATACCGCCTCGTTCAGATGTGCAAGCTGGGACCTGACATCATCGTCTGCCGGGGCCACGGAGGAGACAGGGGATGTAGAAATCTCGGAGTGGGGATTTGATCCTCTCTTATGTAAGCGTCGCTGTGTGGGGATTTGATCCTCTCTTATGTAGCCTCGTGGCTCCATCGGTTCACTTTCTTTTTTCGATTTCTTCTTGATGGCAGGAGCATCCATCTTTCCAAGAATTGCTCATAGTAGTCCTGTCGTATCCACTTCTTCTTCGAATGTATCGTTCGAGGTCATAAACCGTATCCCGGATCTTCTTTCTGACGGAGCTTCTATAGGTCCTACGGATCGCCTCCTCGTGATGGGGGGGCCACCGAAGGTCCTTTGACATACAAATTCAATTATCACGATATTAAAAAATAGTTGATTACAGAGTAATTAATAATTAATCACAAGATATATATATACCCTCATCTCGTCGAGCCAGCGGTACTGCAAGTCTGGGGGCACATCAAAAATTGAGGTAGGGGCCATGGTAGTTAGCCTGAATAATCTGCCCTAGAAGCCTGGTAGCTTTCCACGAGAAAAAACCTACAAAGAAGCAATGACTAGATTATTAACTTGAATAAATGAAACAAATTTATTAAATTAACTTAAATTTACTTACGCGTCACCCGCGGGCCATAGCTATCGTCGAAACTCGCCCATCGGCCTCTCCGGTGGCGTCGGAGGATCCGCGACTCCGTGCATGTACTCGCCAGTCACCAGATGTAACTGAATGTGGGGGTACTCCGGGGCCCACTGTCACTCACCGCTGGTGGATCCGCTGGCAGAACGGATCCCTAGCGGATGGAGACCCCATCGACGAATGTATCGATAGTGCTTGGGTAGATCAACGGCGGGATGAGTCTGTGCCCGAGGTACTCTCCGGGTCGGGATCGCTAGATTGGGACACCGTCCGGGAAGGCTGAATGTGACTACGACCACCACCACGACCACCACCACCAGCACCACCAGGGCCAGTTCCACCAGCACCACCATGGCCCGCACCACCACCACGACGAGTGCTAGCCATCAGCAGGGCGACGAGTGACGTCACGAATATAAGAACAACTATGAGTGCCATCTGCAACAAGAATATGCAGAAGTTTAAACTGAATTCATATAAGTTTGTTATAAGTGCTTTTAAGAAGTCAACTAAAATCACGTAATTGAAAGTATTTTTAATATATACTGATATTTAATCTAATCATCATCATCGTCTTCGTCCTCGTCCTCATCTCATCCTCATCCTCATCCTCATCCTCATCATCGACTTCATCTGTGTCATCATCCTCATCAAGTTCTTCTTCTTCTTCTTCTTCTTCATCCTCATCCTCAATAGTTGGGACAAGACGTATCTTTCTTCCCTGGTTGACAGCTAAGTCTTGTGTATCAACCTCTTTCTCTCCTCTATTTCTTCAATAATATTTTCAACATCCATGGTATCCGAATGTTGCACCAAGTATTGGGACTTTTTGATCTGGTCCTCTTGGTATGCTGGGTCTCCAACGTTGAATCTATTTCTATTTAATCTTGTCTACTGCCACCAGTCAAATCGATCTCTACGATGCCTTGGGTAGCTTGTATAGTAGACTTGAACAGCCTGAATTGCTATCGCAAACGTGTCGGACCCTTTATACCTCCTACGAGGATTTATATCGACGAATCCAAATTGTTTATCGATTCTCCAACCGATATTTGGTGTCGTATCGAACCATTCACATTTGAACATCATAATATTATATCATATGGGGCACAATATTGTAAATCTATAATATCCCGAAGCACTCCAAAATAGTAAAGTTTGGCTCGTCGTTATAGATGGTGCTTATGCAAACACCAGAATCCTTGGTACTGAAGCCGTCATTGAAAATTTGTCATTTATAGCATTCTGAGTTGCCTTAAACTTGAAGCCATTAACACCAGAAACCTTGGCACTGAAGTCCGACTTGTAGTCACTTACTTCTCCAAATCTCTCACTTCTTGTATGTCATAATTTAACAAGACATATCGGTGAGCGCATCATACTCATCGTCAGTCAACCACCGTTTCTTACTAGCCCCAATAGGCTTGCCCCTTATATTGAATATACCTCCATCCTCAACGTCCTCATCATTCCTTTGAGATCTATTTCGATTAGTCTTAACATAAGTTTCGAAATAAATGGAGCAGAAGTTTGATACCTCCTCAATAAGGTATGCTTCGCATATCGAAGTCTCTATATGACCCTTGTTTGCTAACTTTCTTCTTTAAGTGGTGTAGGTATCTAGAGAGAGAATTATCAGTGTAGTTAAAAATGAATTCAACTTAATTATATCGATTTTCATGTACCTCTCAAATGGGTATATCCATCGATACTGAACAGGTGCACCGACACGGGCTTCGTACGCTAGATGAATCGGTAGACGCTCCATGCTGTCGAAGAAGCCCGAAGGAAATTTTTTCTCTAATTTGTAAATTATTAAGACAATCTTCTCCTCAAGTTCAACCATGTGTTGCACCGTCAACTTAGTTGAACAGATTTCCTGGAAGAATATAGATAGCTCGGCCAACGGAACCCATACATAAGAAGGCAACAAATCTCTCAATGCAATGGACTGTAATCTTTCCATAAACACGTAGCAGTCGTGACTCTTCATTCCCGTTAGCTTGCGTTCTTTAATATCAACGCATCTAGACAAATTCGACACATAGCCATCGTGAATCTTAAAGTAGATATCCACTTGAGATTATTAATCAATCCTCCTTGCTCAATATGTATTGTGCTACCGGCTGAGTTAATTGTCCACCAGCTCCTTTTGTGTCAAGTTCAGATGAGGACGCTTGTATATCTCAGCAATGTCTTATTTTGCTTTTTGATTGTCCTTCGTCTTTCCTTTAATATCCATGACGGTATTGAAGACATTATTGAACATATTCTTTTTGATATGCATGACATCAAGATTATGCCTTATAAGATTATCTTTCCAATAAGACAAGTCCTAGAAGATACTCCGCTTGGTCCAGTTATGGATTTGTCCGAACCCCTCGACACAATTGTTCGATGGATCTTCAATTACGGAGGCAAGTCCTTTACATCATACCAAATATTGTATCCCGACAATCTGGCAGGCGGATAAGAAAATTCTTATTTTCCAGCTCTGAACGTGTCCTTGTTCTTTTTCCAAGGATGACTTGCGGGCAGAAATTGATGGTGACAGTCAAAGAAAGAAGTTTTTCCTCTATGCTTAGGCTGAACTAATTACTATTTTCCATGCATATCGGACAAGACATCCTGCCGTGAGTACTCCATCCCGACAGCATACCGTATGCTGGAAAATCATTTATTGTCCACATCAGTGAAGCTCTCATTTAAAAGTTATGTTTCCTAAAATATCATAGGTCGCGATCCGATCTCCTACAGTTGTTTATGCTCATCCACCAACAGCTGTAAATATATATCGATGTTCTTCGTCAAATTTTTGAGACCCGGTATGATAGCTGTCAAGAACATATAAGGAGTCTTCATACACATCCATGGTGGCAGATTATAAGGGTAAGAATGACCGGCCAGCAGGAGTATTGAGATCCCGACTGTCCGAAAGGGGCGAAGCCATCAGAACATAGCGCCAGCTGTACATTTCTAGGCTCTGCAGCAAAATCTGATGACACAAGTCAAAATGTTTCCACGCCTCTCCGTCCGAAGGATGTGACAATTCTCCATCGTCCTTTGTGCATTCTTTGCTGTGCCACGTCATGTGTTCAGCTGTATTCAGAGACATATACATCCTCTGCAAGTGTTTCGTGATCGACAAGTAATGCATATACTTGTAAGGATGCCATTTTTTAGCTCACTATCCTTTTCCCTTTACTGGCTTGTAACGATCCATATTACAAAAGCTGCAACTTTCGATGTCCTCCTTCTCCTTGTAGTACAAAATGCAACCATTGTGACAACAATCTATCTTATCGTACCCCAGTCCCAGTTTTTGGACCATCATCTTTGACTTGTAGAAGTTTTTTGGGAGCTCTTTTGATTCCTTCGGTAAGATCTCTCTCGCTAGTTGTGTAATCCGATCATACCAAGCTTGTGGCAAGTTAAAACCAAACTTTATGCTCAACAACTGCATCGTCACTGATAGTACGGAATGAGTATGACAACCAGGATGTAGAGGAGTATCTGCATCCTGAAACATATCATAGAACTCCTTTGCCTCGGGATTAGGATGTAAAAGCATAGAAAAGAATAAGAATTTCTATGCGGCCCAAAATCAACATAAAACTTCATGCAGCTCAAAACCTGGGGAGTTTCATGCGGCTCAAAATCCCTAGGAGCTTCATGCGGCTCAGAAAGCTTCATGCGGCCTTATGCAGTTCGAAATCCCTAAGCAGCTGGCTATAATTACTTTAACATAAAGGCGACAGCTCTGAAAGAGATGATGGCTCTGATATAAAGACAAGACGTGACATGCTCTTAAAAGACGAGAAAATCATCATGATATCCGACACAGTGCACAGTTCAAAGAAGACTCTTCATGCGGATCACCTATAAGACACCCTTTATGCGGCTCAGTCATGAGACAACTCTCATACGGCTCGAGCATGGATCATCTCTCATGCGGCTCGGTTATGAGACGTCCTTCATGCGGCTCGGTCATAAGACGTCCTTCATGCGGCTCGGTCATAGATACTATTTATGCGGCTCAGCCAGGATACATCTTCATGCGGCTCGGCTACGGGACAGTCCTTCATACGGCTCAGCCAGGATGCATCATTCATGCGGCTCGCCATTGAGTAGCAGTTGAGACACGTGACAAAAATTGACCAAGTCTTAACAGTTCGGATTTAGTGCAACAAACAGATCATGATCAATCTTAACCAATCTCGAGCTGTCCACTTCTTGAGGCACAGTTACAAGGATGTGGCCCAAAATTTGCCACGTGGATGTACACCCTATTACTCATAATTTCTATAAATAGAAGGTGCTATTCCTTTGCACACACAGAGAGAGATATACACACACCCGGGCAGAGAGAGCATTTTTCACCGGAGCCGAGGTTGCGTTCGATCGTCCAAGGAGTAAGGCAGAGTTGATAGAACTTTTTCGAGCCTCTACCGTCAACCCCCATAATCTAAACTAAACAATTGTACTTAGATTGCTTTTCCTTGGTTTTGTTCCTAGGCTCTCTTTTGTACAAGCAAGTTTGTAATTATGAGTCAAAGTTTAGTCCTCCTATAAAACTGTTCTGTTCTACGACAATCAATGGCAAACACGATGGCGACTGCTGGGGACTAACTTCTCCACTGCTGAGAAGTTGGTGATGCAATCGAACGCAGCCAAACTCGGCTCTACGCAACAGATGCTGGTTGTTCGCTTGACTAGCAAGCGTTTGAAGAGATGCTCTCCGAGGGGAGCGCTAGCTCCATCTAGAAGTGAACCGGCCCAAAGAAGGCCAGCAGGTGGAGGCCCAAAACGTTGCCCCTTTCAAGCTTGAAAGAAGTGTTCTCTGCTGCCTAAGATGGCGAAGAAGACTCACATGCGGCCCCACTTCAGGCCGCAGTGGACCCTGTTGTCCCCAAGTCCGGCAAAGAAAAGCACAACGATGTTGGACTTACGGGAGCAAATGGGAACTCTATGCGCCCAGGAAGAAGCCGCATAAGGGTACGGCCGCAGGAAGAAGGCTCATGTGGCCACCAATCCCAGCCACATGCAGAAGGCTCATGCGGCCACCAATCCCAGCCGCATACAGAAGGCTCATGCGGCCACCAATCCCAGCCGCATGCAGAATGCTTATGCAGCCACCAAACCTAGCCGCAGGGAGATGACCTATGCGACATCCAATCCTAGCCGCCGGCCATCTGCCCTATGCGGCTCGGGATCATTCTTCGACCACCTCTCATGCGGTCCGGACATTAGAAGCTCCAATGAGGATATGCCAGACTCTATACGGCACATATTGGACTCTTCCTACTATGCGCCTTGGGTGCCAGAACGAAGAAGTCTAGGACAGCGCGGGATAGTCGAGCTCAGTCAGTGTCCCAACCTCTGACTATCAGAGAGTCCCGCTAACTGTTATGCGGGCCTCTGATGGAAAGTTGTATAGAACCGCCTGTGTCCAACCCCCGACGACAAACGGATAGGGTAGTTCCCAAGAGTCTCCAAACAATGATCGAGGGCAAGTGATTTTACTAGCCCCGCATCAGGAGCAAACATGATACCAATGCACTCGTGTGCTCGGGATTCCTGGGCCCACAAAATGAGTGTAAAGGCTGATCGAGATGTCCTTGACTTGCGAGATATGATCCTTTACAAGCGCAAGAAAAGAGAAAAACCTTGGTATGCAAAGAGTCGTTCCATGGACGTCACTGCACTCAAGTCATTGTCAATTGCTGCTGAAACAAGACATCAGTACAAGAATACCGGCAGTCCGTCTTCCAACGACTGCAGCAGCCAGGACCGGTCCTACAATAAAACTCGAGACGATGCGCTTCCTTTGCCTCCTGTAAGTCTGCCCGGAATGCCCTATCGACAAAGAAGGGAAGAAAAAAATACCTCCAGCCAGACAATTTCAACCAGCATGGCCAATAAACTCTCAGCGGTTGTCCACAGACATCACAGGAGGAGTTTATCAAGTTACCGCTCAAAGACAAAATCTTCAACACTTGGAGATTTATCATCTACATCCCTGGGGTAGTTGAAGCTGGGGGTAGCACTCCTCGGAACATCCACAAAAATCCGATGTTTCAAGAAGATGAACCACGGGAAACAATTCCCCAACAGACTCAAACGTCCTTGAAAACGTCCACAAGTGCCAAGACGAGGAAACCTCCTCTGCAGGGGGTGGTACTTCCTCCGAGTCCGAACAAGAGAAATATTCCCACATACCTCGACGACTTCTCTATCGAGGGTATGATTCGGAGGGCACGTCTTCTACGGTTCCTTACACTTCTTCTCATATAAGAACAGCATTTATGACTGAGAATGATCAAGACGGTCCCAGTGATCGACAGTGCCTCGACACTCTTGAGGCCATACTTCAAACCTTGGTTAAGTCAGTAAACGAGATCAAGGTGGCCCTACCGGTTCTCCAAGCAAGGACACCTGGCCAAACAAGCTTGGGTCCCGACGTCAATGCGGACTCAAACACAACTACGCGCCAACCCCGGGGACAATCCACGTGGAATCGGCTCCCACTGCTGCAGAAGAGGCTAAGAGGCGAGAAGAGAAGTCCAGGAGCTCCGAGCAATGTTCCACGCCCGAGAATCCTCTCAGGACCTAGGATACGACAGCCGTATCCCGCTGTATGGAGAGACATCCCCTACCCTCTGATACAAACCTTTCAATCATTCCATATGATTGAAAGACCTCTGTGAGCCGGAATATGACCTACTTCGAGGTCACAATAGACCATCTATCGCATGACGACGCCATCCTCACGCGATTGTTCATCGGGGCATTAGAGGGGGTCGCGTTCGACTGGTACCGCAACTTGCCGGATAACTGCATCCATTCCTTTGCCGACTTTAAACATATGTTCTGGAATGGTTCTACTAGGTGGGACAAGATGTGACAATGTTAACCCTCATGGACGTTATTCAAGAAGAAAAAGAGCTGACGAGGAATTACATTGAGCGGTTTTGCCAAACCGCGATGAAATTGCCCTCCGGTAACCCAGACTCTTCTCTAATTGAGATTTGCCAAAAGAGGCTGCTCCCCACAATCAGCCTCTGGATGGGCGAAAGTCAATTTAAGGACTGGAAGACCTTCATCATCAGTACCACTAGCACAGAAAGCAAAATTGAAGAAGACTTGTCAACTGGGATTGCATATCTCGGATGGAAAGGATAAGGGCAAACGCATTAATGTCAACAACAACAACGACGGTAGTTCCTCTAACAACAGAGACACCAAAGGTAAACAGGCTATGGTGGCCGATACAGTCCAAAAGCCTTAACCAAAGCAGGTACAGAAGCAGTGGCGTCAGGTGACTTACACCTTCGAAGATAGCCATGTCAAGCCCATCTTTAACATGCTCCTACAAGGAGATAGAATTCAGCTCCCTCCACCAAGACGTGAACCTTAACCTGCAGAGATGGAGAACCCGAAGTACTGTCACTTCCATCGTTACGTCCACCACGATACTCAAGACTGCTTCTAATTAAAGCGGTACATCCAGAACCTCATCGATTCCAAGGCTCTGGCCATTAATTTCGAGGAGGTAACTATGGCTGCCAACATGGTGTCGGTCCAATTCGGCAGCTTCCCTCAAACGAAGACTCAAGATGACATAGTACCCATCCCCCGGGCAATAATGGAGGTCACTAATCTTCTACCTTCCCGAGACCAGACGACTGGGTTAGTGCCCCTCACCACGTCAAGAGGGGAGGTCATGTGGGTCCACTCGGACTTGGTGTCTGAAGTAACTCAGTCAGCATCATTCTCTACTGGAAAGAAGAGGGGTGGGAAAGCTAAGTCCTGCCACACAATCTCAGTCGGTCCGGTGTACAATCTCAACCTATACCGGATAACTCGGCTGAAGAACGTCAGCCGGCCACTACTGATGCCCAAGGACCTTCTCAGCCTCCGTCGGCCGACAAGCCTAAGCCAAAGGAGACCCGCTTCGACAAGTCGCTCTATAAAGACGTACCTCAAGGGCTGGAGAGGCCTTACAATTTTGATATCCTGGCACAATTGGCCAACACACCAGCCAAATTGTCAATATATGAGCTCTTGAGACTCTCCAAAGATGTTCGAATCGTACTGAGCGAAGCACTCCAGAATGTCGATGCTTATTTGGCTCAGGTCAAGCTTACAGGGGAGAGCTCGCCAGCGGATTTCCAGGATAGCGCTTATACAGGTGCAATGCCCAACATCGTGTTCATTCTGCAGGATATGCTCATCAAGACCAACCTGCACGATCGCCATCTGTATTACACCGGATACGTCCGCGACATCAAGGTAGATCGGATGCACATTGATCCCGGTTCTTCAATAAGCATCATTCCGAAGAGATTGCTTCACCTCCTGCGCATCCCTATGCATCGGCTGACACCTACCAGTATCGCCATCAGCGGTTTCAATTCAGAAAGAAGCTATCCTATTGGAAAGATTCGCCTGAAATGCCAAATTGGCGACCTTCCGTCGGAAGTGACTTGCTATGTCATAGACACAGATACGTCCTACAATAGTCTCCTGGGGCGTGCGTGGATACACAATTATATGATCGTGCCCTCCATATTGCACCAGTACTTCAAATATGTCGACAAGCATGGCATCGTAAGAACGGAATTAACCGACATCGATCCTTTCAAAGGGGTTGAATCCTACTATTCGGATTTCTGCTTGTACGAGAAATCAAAAAGGCACCTGATCAAAGAGGATGCTCAAGAACAGACAGAGGCTACAATGGGATCAGGAGAACCTCTGAAGATCCGTCTCCAGTTCCGCAAACCAGACAGAACTGCACCTCTTATAGCCACTTTGCATAAAGAAGCAGCCAGTCTACCGGTGCTCACTACACAAAAAGAGCAAATGGTTATCTGACTTCCAAGGTCTAGCCAAATGCCGAGACCCACTGTGGAGCCACTGACAATCAGACTGCCAAGAGCCAGCCAACAACAATCAGAAGAGATCAATCCTTCTGTTAAGCCGATGGTCATTCATCTTCCCAGGATAAGTCGACAGCCAAGCGCTAAGCCAGGGACTGCTAGTGAGCCAACGACTCCATGTCCAGCACCACTAGTAGAACCCTTGATGATCAAGCTGTTCAGGTCATCCTCCCAATCCTTAATAATGTAGGGGGTGGTTGAACAGAAGCTAAGGACAAATCGACAGCTCAGCACTAAGCCAGGGACCACTAGCGCACCAACGACCCCATGTCCTACACCACCAATAGAACCCTTAATGATCAAGCTACCCAGGTCATCCTCCCAGTCTTCACTAATACAGGGGGTGGCTGAAGAGGAGCAAAAGCTAGCCAAATATGTGGCTGCGCACACTGATGTTCCTTCTGCTGATAATGTAATCCCATCAGAGAAGATACCTTATTTTATCAATAAAAGGCAATCTTTAAACTACCTCGAGCTTAACAAGCTTCGTATAATGTATGCTATGGAACACGATATGGGCATCAACTTACACATATAAGTGATAAATGTCTATACCACGAACCAACTTACTCTCGTGGAAGGCACTTGCTTCATAGTCGATAAAGAAAATCATCCAATTATCTTCGGCCGAAAGAATGCTCAACAGTCCTTCGGACTAGAAGAAGTCGATCTTGAACCCGACACTGGAAGACTGCCCCTTTATCTGTATAGCTTCCGATCCAAGTACCTCATGAAAAAATAGGGATATGATATGGAGGCTACGCCAGGCTTGAACTATGGCACTGGCCGGCAATTACCTTTGCAATTGCCAGTCCCGGCTGGAAAACTACGGGATTATTACAGCAAGACCAGACATGGTCTAGGCTATGTTACACCTGCAATAACTCCCGAGAGCTCGGATAAGGAATGCGAATGGCATTCACATTCGACTGGATCACCTACTTCCGATTCGGATGTCAGCATCGGGGAGGTACTCAGACAAGCTTGGTTTGTCAACATGGCATTTGCTGACGCCTACGAAGAAGACGAAGACGTACCCGAACTTTTCGAGTTAGAACCTTGGGTCCAACAGCAAGATGCGCAATAGAAGAAGCATTTCGAACAAAGAGATCCCCTACCGAAGATGAGGTTATGCAAGTTGACCTCGGCGATGAATCCTCTCCAAAGCCAATCTTTGTTAGCAAAAGTTTGACAGACGAAGAGCGGGAGTCGCTATTGCAACTCGTCAGAGAGTATATTGACGTGTTTGCCTAGAGCTATGAAGACATGCCAAGGTTAAACACCGAGATTGCACTCCATAAGCTCAACATTCATCCGCACGCAAAGCCTGTCAAGCAACAGCAACAACGGTTCCGCCCAGACATCATGAATTCTTTCGAAGCTGAGGTCAACAAACTAATAGCCAGCGGCTTCATCCGTGAGGAACAACATCTAGATTGGGTAGCCAATATAGTACCAATCCTCAAGAAGTATGGAAAGATCCAAATTTGCTTCGACTTCCAAAATCTGAACGAAGCATATCCTAAAGATGAGTTCCATCTTCCTATTACGGACATAATGATTGACAACACATGTGGCTTTGAGCGCATGTCATTCATGGTTGGCTTCTCAGGATACAACCAAATCAAGATATTTCCTGACGACGAAAAGCATACATCATTTTGAACACCGATTGGCGTGTACTGTTACACAATAATGCCCTTTGGTTTAAAGAATGCTGGCACCACATATCAACGAGCTATGAGTGTCATCATCAGAGATCACCTGCGTAAGACAGTGGAATGTTACATCGACGATATCGTCGTCAAAAGCCGCTCTAAGGAAGATCATCTGCAAGATCTGAGGACAGTATTCGACCTGATGTGAGCACACAACTTGAAGATGAATCCCACCAAATCCTTCTTGGGCGTATCCAGCAGAAAATTTTTGGATTTTATCATTACCGCCCAGGGAATCCATATAGACCCTAAAAAGATGAAGGCAATCATGGAGATGGATCCCCCGAGAAACGTTCAAGGACTAAGAGGCCTTCAAGGGAGGCTAGCTTATATCAGGAGGTTTATCTCTAACCTCCCCGGGCCATGTCAACCATTTACGTACCTCATGAAGAAAGACGTCTCCTTCGTATGGGATATGGAGTGCTAATGTGCCTTTGACAACATTAAAGAATTTCTGTCGAACCTTCCAATCCTGGTGGCCCCGGTCGCTGGAAAGCCGTTTTTGCTTTATGTACGAGCGATGGAGCATTCTCTCGGTGCTCTATTAGCACAAAATAATGATGCAGGACATAAGCAAGCTATCTATTACCTCAGTCGAATAATGATTGGACCTGAGCATAGATACACCGTCGTGGAGAAGGAGTGTCTCTCTTTGGTGTTCGCTATTCAGAAGATACGATAATATGTTATAGGACAGACCATCCATGTTATATCACGAGTCAACCCCCTCAGGGTCCTCATGACCAAACCAGGTGCACTCAGCTCTTGCCTCGCTACCTGGGCGATATTATTGTCTCCCTACGATATGATCTTCGTCCGCAGAAGGCTGTTAAAGGTCAAGCTCTGGCAGAGTTTTTAGCGGCCCATCCAGGTTCGGAGTCAACCAGAATATATGAAGAGATCCCAGACGAGGTCGCCAATTCAAATATGGCTTCCCATGACACCGTCTGGCGAATGTTCTTCGACGGTGCTTTAAGAACCGGACCCAAGGGCAATATCGTCGTTGGGGTCGGAGTGGTACTGATTTCTCCCTCTAGATTGTTGATCAATCGGGCATACTCACTCACGAAACCTTGTTCAAAGAACGTGGCCGAGTATAATGCCTTGGTTATCGGCCTCCGACTTATATAGGAACTGGGGGTAGAGTACTTGGAAGCATATGGCGATTCACAGTTAATCGTTAATCAGATCTGGGGTTCTTATGAAGATCGCCATGACGACATGATCCTTTATTATCAAATAGCAATCGCCATCATTACATCCCTGAAAGGGTTCTTCATAGAATATGTTCCCAGACTCCGAAATATTGAAGCCGGTGCCTTAGTAGGTCTTGCCGCTTCCTTGGCAGTTCCAAATCATACTCATCATTTGGTTGACGTAATAGGCCATAAATTGGTTTATCCTAAGAACAACGTACAATTTGATGTGAGTTGCTCTGCCCTGGCGATCGAAGAAACACAAGACTGGAGACTTCCGTTTATTGAATTCGTAGTCTATGGTATCTTGCCGGAAAATCTGAAAGAAGCCACTTCTATTAGAAGACGTTCTTTCAGATTTTTCTACGATACAGAGACAAAGATGCTGTATCAGCGATCCTATGATGGATTACTGCTCTGATGTTTGTCAAATACAGAAGCCAAAGAATCCGTGCACGAAGCTCACGATGGCATTTGTGGGGCCCATCAACCTGGCCTAAAATTGCAAGACCGCCTTCGCCGGATGGGCTATTACTGGCCTACGATGGTAGCAGATGCGATAGACTATGCAACAAAGTATAAAGCTTGTCAGGTCCACGCAGATTTCATATACCAACCATTCGAATTCCTACATCCGACGGTGGCATCCTGGCCATTTGAGGCTTGGGGAATGGACATCATTGGTCCAATCACACCGCCTTCATCCAAAGGACACCGTTTTATACTGGCAATTACGGACTACTTCTCCAAATGGGCAAAAGTTGTTCCGCTTGCAGAAGTGAAGTCATCAAACGTGATCAACTTCGTCAAGCATCACATCATCTATCGCTTTCGACTACCTCGAAAGATCATCCACGATAATGGTTCGCAACCCATACCTTCTATCGGTTTTGCGACAAACACCAAATTCAGAATGTTGCGTCAACACCATACAACCCGGTGGCTAATGGTCTGGCTGAAGCTTTCAATAAAACTATAATCAAGCTTCTCAAGAAGTTCGTGTCCTCAAACATATGCGACTGGAATGAAAAGCTTGGCGAATGCTTATGGGTATACCGTACTACAGTCCGGACGGCCATGCGGAACAAACCATTCTCTTTGGTATACGGAAGTGAGGCGGTTCTCCCATTGGAAACTCAAATCCCCTCGCTCAGCGTCGCCCTCACTTACCGACTAACGACGGATGATAACTACCCTCGTCGACTACAAGAATTTGAGGCCTGAGATGAGATGCACCTGCTAGCTCAACAATGAATCGAGCTTTATCAAGCCCGCATCTCTAGAGCCTTCAACAGAAAGGTGTAATATTCCAGTCCCAAAATACGTAGGACTAGGTACGTATCCATGCCAGCTGTATTCATATAAAGTATGCTCCAATATATGGAAATCTCGTATGAATACGTAAGCTATAAAATGCAGTAGAACCATAACTAATCTCATCCATACAAAATAAACGAATAAAGATATCATATAATGATAATGAATTATCTTGATACAATATATTGGGCGGAGACAAATCCACTGCCAACAAGTAAAGGAAAATACATGAGAGAATAAATGATTTTTGGCGAGCGAAGCGAAGACGATCCAAGTGCAATCATCCTCGAAGAAAATAGCGATGATCACGGCTAGAGCTAGAACACCTGCGAAAGACAATAGCACACACCTGGGGAGATAACCAGGTCCTCAGAGGGACGTAACAAGACACATAATATCATGCCATATAAACTGAATAAATATTGCTCAAATAAATAAGTCAATCGAATTATAACATAGTCCAATACGTACCTACTGAACGAACGTACTATCCCCCCAACCAAACAAGGACAGGAGATGGAAAACTAATTCACGATGATGTATCTTTCCATACTAAGAATCCAATATGGTAGCCGGACCCCAAAAAGGTTTAATACCTTCTCATCGAAGTAGTAAGTCACACCTACAACCAAACAAGGACAAGATGTGACGAACTAATCTGCGACAAGTTATTGTTCCAAGCCACGGTCAGGTACAAACAATCCTTCCTACGCATGGGCCCTGGCTGAATAGGATCGGCATAATCCCCCCTTGGGGCACTAGAGGCCTAATCAATAAGAGCATGACGTTCCGCAGAATCGTCAGTGGCCGTCAGTTATCATGGGTCAACAATCCCGTATCTCCAGCTGAGAATCTGGGTCACAAGAAAAAGTGCATCGAAGCCCATACGCTAAGGAATTATCCTCCCCGCCCAATGCCTACTCTGTTGTATCCAGAACAATAAACCTCTATAACCGCTAAGTCAAACTAAGCATGCAACCACTATTAGCGGTTATTCCTATCGCACAGCTTGTACGTACTGGTGGCCAGCCAATCACGCACTTTCGTGTCCTACATGCGACACACAACTTCGTGTTACAACGTGTCAAGGCCAATAAATGTAACACACAAGGTGGTCCCTTAAATCTAGGTTTAATGTGAGAAAAGTAATACACTGCAGGAAATATAAATGAACAGTAAGTTCTAACAGGTTATGCCATGTATCACAGTTTATTTTGTATAAAGAAAATAAATAATGCATGAAGTATGAGCTTAAATAAATAAACAGCAAATGGCAAGGTGTCTTGCCAAGTAGGTCGCCTGGTGTGCTGCGATGATCAAGGTGGCACAAACTGCGACTTCGGCTAACAACTACACAAGGTGACCTCTGATATCGGTACGGACGGTTCCATTGGGTCCAGAAGGGTCAAATTAGTCAGGGTGGTCATAAGGTAGGCTTGAATTGGCGAAGGAAAAGGAAAAGGGAATTTAATCACGGGCGCGATGAAGATCGAGGGAATTTGAGGGAATAATATATAAACTATTTTAGAAAATGTATTTTAATATTTAGAACAACTCAAGTTTGTCAAAATAAAAATTTTGTAGAGAAAACCATATCTCATTAGTTAGATAAATATTTAAAAAATACTAGAAATTATTGTATAAGTTGGTAGCTACTATTTATTAGTAAAAATACCTTTAGAAATATTAAATCTAAAAAAGGATTTAGGGCTAAAACGTACTCATTATCATAGGAATATATAATTATATATATTAGGGTTTGATTACTAGATTTTGTTAAATAAAGTTTTTTAACAAAGCTGTATTTAAAATTTCCATAAAACAATATATTGACACTTATCACAAGTATATATATTTTAAAACTAGTAGTACAGTTATTTGTATGTGAACCCCAAAACAAAATAGTAAATAGCTTTAAAAATACTAGTAAAACCAAAATAATGAAAATAATAAAATAACAACATCATCATCTGTACCTATCTATACTTTAATTACTGTACTGTTAACAATAAAAAAATAATAATAACAATAATAATAATAATAATAATAATAAACAAAAACAAACAGTAAAGTAAGAAGAAAGAAAAAAAATAATACATAAAAATAATAAATAAAAACACTTGGTTGCTGGTTGCTGGTTCTCCTCGAGGAGAACCACTTCTCAACACCTAAAAAAATAAGTGATAGAAGATATTTATTCAAGAAAAGAAAAAAAATAGAAAGATTAGAGAGAGGGAGACGAAAGGGGGAAGAGGAGCGGCGGTGAGCTAGAGAGAGAGGATGAAGGAAGAAATCGGGGGAGAGGGAGAAGCTGAGCGGTGTCTGGGGCTTGGCTCGCCTGGCGGAGGCGAGCGGGGCGGTGCTGCGCGGAGGGAATCGGCAAGATGCGGCGGAGATGAACTCGTCGGCGGGTGGTCGCAGACGAGAGAGGGGTCGAGGAGGCGGCTAAGGCGGTGGATATGGCGGTTCGGCTGGCCCTGATCTGGAGAACGCGGCGGCGCGCGGGGTTCTCGACGGTTGGAAGCTCGTCGGCGGCTAGGTAAGGGGGCGGAGGTGAGGAAAGGATCAGATCTCGCCTTGCCAGCGTTCGTCGGACCAGAGGTCACGAGACGGCGATAAGGATGTTCCGATCGACGGAGCACGACGCAGAGCATAGGGCGAGGATGGTGCTCACCGTGGCTGGCATCGATAGATAGTACGGCGAACTCGGAATGATGCGGAGGAGCTCGCACCATCGGCGAAAATGGTCTGAGTGCGGAGAACGAAGAGGGGGAAACGGAGCGATGCTCCAGCGTAGGCACGGTGGAGACTAGGTAGTTCCACAGAAAGTTCGTCGACGATCGCATGGCCAGAGCGACAGAAATAGGAGGGCTGGGCTTTCACCGATCGGCGGACGAGTTTGAGGTTGGAGGTGAGTAAATTTTTAATAATGATGGTGTCGGTTCATGGTGGTTGTGTCGATGGCGGTGGAGAGAGGAGAAAGGTGACGGTGGACCTGGGTTTGTCGGCAGTGACACCGGCAGGAAGAGTTGGGTCGGCCGTAGGTGTGCTGTTGGTTTGCGTACGGTGGAAGGGGTCGTGCTGGGTGTGATGGAAAGAGGTGGTCGGTTGGACGGAGTTGGTGTTGGCAGCGGTGGTCGGGGCTTGATCTTTGATGGTGGTGTCGGGGAAGGGTTTGAACGAGGTCGAGAGGAAGGGTGAATCGGGGCAGGGGACCGGGGCTTAGAGTTAGGGATATGGTTAGAAATTTTTATTGTGTCGGAGAAGTGTCCGACACAGAGAAAATTGTACATGTACAAAGAATGGAATAAGAGAGTCACCGGGGTCGGATCCGAGGACGTCACGGCTGACACGAGGATGGATGGAACACCGACACGAGCACGCACGTTGTGGAGAAATAATTTGTGGAGGAATTGTGAATTGTAGCAATTTGGATGAGTACCTGCCTATTTATAGGATGTGGAAATTCCCAATTGGATAGGATTAGGAAAAGATTTGAAACCCAAATTTGATAATTCAATCTATTTAATTCAAATCCAAATCCAAATACAAATCCTATTTAAATTATATCCCAATTAGTTTAAAATCAAATCAAATAAATCAAATTTCAATTATAGATATTAATTTAATCTATTTAAATAAATCCAAAAATTAAATCAAGATTTAAATTGCCACAATATTTTCAAAATATGTTTTCCAAAAATGCTATTATAATAATTTTGAAAATACCTTATTATTTAAAATAAACTAATAATTCATTATGAGATATGTATGCATAATTATTTATACAAAATTATGCTTTTCTAGTATACAATGAAATATAATTTATTATTAATAAATATTGGAAAGAAAGGCTTAAAATAACCAACTTAGAAATTTGGTATAATGGCAAAAATAATTATTATATATATTATCTTGTAACTATAAAAATAGAAAAAATATTTTTCTAAAAATATGTACGCTCGCACATATTCGCACTCATCGAGCAATTACTGTTTGCCATTGATTGTAAAAGTACAGAACAATTATCGGAGGACTGAACTTAGACTCACAATACAAACTCGCTCGTACAAAGAAAGCCTAGGGACGAAAACCTAGGTACAGCAGTCTAAGTACGATTGTTTATTTTAGATTCTGGGGGGTGACGATAGAGGCTCGGGAAAGCGACGGCCGCTCTGCCTTACTCCTTGGACGATCGGTACGCAGCCTTGACTCGGGGAAGATCTGTTTGGTTGTTGACGAAGAAATGCCTTCTTGCTCTCTCTCTGATTGCTCTCCTGGCTTCTCTCTCTCTGTGTATATTCTCTCTCTGACTATGGAGGAAGTCTCTCTGTGTATACGTATTCTTCTCTGGTTTTTTTTTTTGTATATCTCTCAATATTACAAGGGAATGGCACCTTGCTATTTATAATAGTGGGATGTGACCACTAGGGTTGCCAATGATTAGCTCTTGGAGATGGCGGCGGCCTGGGGATTGATCAATCCAGGCCGTTCATTTCTGATTGTGACGAATCAAAACCATTAAGGGTAGATTACACCAAATCCCCATTAGCAATTAATGCTGATTGGCATAAATCTTCCTTATAATGATTCTCTAATATCTGCGAATAAATCAAATTTATTCTCCTGCCACGTGCCCCGGATCATTGGGATTCGACCCGATCTTGGATTGCCATAAATCTGGGAGATTGATCGGCTAAGGACACGTGTCCTGAGAGCCAATGGTGAGACTGGAACCGTATGCAGATTGGGCCGCATGAGATTTGGGCCGTATGAATTTTGGGCCGCATAAGACTTGGGACACGTGTCAGGGCTGTCTGGGCAGTGGCCCCCTCCTTCAGACTTCTGAACCATATGATGAGCCGCATGAACCGCATAATGGTGTGTCTGCTTGAGCCGCATGGGCATGATCTTCTTGAGCCGCATAGAGATGATTCTACTCGAGCCGCATGGGACAGCTTCACTCTGAACCGTATGGGAAGTCTTCACTTCGTGCTGCATAAGCACACCCACGTGGCAGGGCCACGTGGCATTTTGTTGCTCTCGGAGGATCGTGTCAGAGATTTCTTTCTCTTCCCTAGAGATCCATCATCATGACAGAGTCATAATTACCTGTTTTGGTGTCAGGTCTGTCAACTTTTCAGAGGGGTCAGCCTTCAAAGCAATTAATGCAGCATGGATTGGAGGAGAGCACTGTCATGCCACATGTCTTCTGAACCGCATGGAATGCCTCCGACTGCATAGCTCCTTATGCCGCATGACTCCCAGAGCCGCATGCATTTTCTGAGCCGCATGGGTCTTTCTTAGTCGCATGAGTCAATTTCTTTAGTATTTTCCATGCTTCTACAGGACCCCCTTCAAAGTTTTCAATTTGTAAAATTGAAATACTTTGAACAAGAAGCATGGCTGTATTGGCCGCATATGCAATCCCGACCGCATAAGAGTTCTAGCCGCATGAATTATTCAGTCGCATAGGTGATTCAGCCACAGGAGACTTTCAACCGCATGGCCTCTAGCCACGTCATCATTTGCCATGTATGGCAATCTCCAGCACTTAAGTGTTGTCGATCTTTAAAGGGCGCTTTTTGGTGCGGGATCCGTGGAGCTTAGCCTTCATTTTCGGCGACTTATTTTGATAACCGAAGGGTCGATTTATGTGTATGCACGGGAATCGAAACACTCCATCTCTGTTTATAAATACGGGTAACTTTAGCCAGAGGGACTTCTTTACCTTCTCTTTCGTTCACTCTTTTTCCTATCTTCTCCTTCCGATCTTTATTGTCGAAGCAATGGCTCCTAAGTCTTCTAAAGACATTTCCACCACCGCGAAGGGTAAGAGGGTGACGTCCTCGTCAGCCGTCGAACCTGACGCACCCGAAGTGCCCTCTGACGTTCGTCCTGCTTTTGAGGGTAAGGGTTGCTTTTAGATCTTTAGTACTCATGGCTCTGTTGCATATTTATGCACAATCCCCTTCTCCAATATTGATGGCAGAGCCACATATGCTATGTGAGCCGTATATGCTGTGTGAGCCGTATATGCTGTGTGAGCCGCATGACTGTTTTATGCCCGAGCCGTATTGATAAAGCCCCATGTTTGAATCGCAGAAGACGGATCTAAACTACATACAATCTCCTCGGAACGGAGCCGCCTATGTGTTTTAACAGGCTGAACCGCATAGCACTTTGTGCCGCATGAATTCTTCTATTTAAAAATGTGTTCACTCGTCCAACCCGCATAAGCTATCGAGCTAGAGTCATATGGAATTCGCATTTGAGTTAGGCCGCATATGACTGTATTGACTCGAACCTCATATGCTTCCCCAAAACTACATTTCTTGGGACCCAACTGGATTGGAGCCGCATAAGTTGGGACCCCACTGGACTGGAGCCGCATAAGACCTTATTGACCTGAACCGTATAGGCTCGTGAGAGCTTCTTTATCCAGTAAATTTTTATTTAAGCCTTCTTTTAATCCTGTTTCTTCTTTTGTCCTTTCTTCAGTGAATCTTCCAACCAACCCAGCAGTAGAGCTCCTTGTGGGTCCAGCTCGGTGCGCCGTAGGCGTGCAACTTGATGACTTAATCCGTCGTATAGTGGATCAGCTTCCCACTAATGAGCCTAGGGATAGGGTGGCTGCTATCAACAAACAACCTTTCAGCTTTCTTTGTTCCATGATGAATTCGGGGCAGTTGGATGGGGAATATCTGAAACCGGCCTTTCTCTTCGGGGATGCCTTTTCCATAAAGAACTCCCGATTGCTGGATGTCTCAGAGCACTGGGATTTTTCTGTAGACGGGGTAGAGATTCATATTCCCGAGATGGAGCAACATTATCCTCTCTCGTGGTTTAACATGGTGCCGCTGAACAGGACGATGGTGAGCTCTTTGACTCCTACCCAACAGGGAATGTTTGTGGGCAAAATTCACCACAACGGACGCACGGGTTTAATATGTGCGGGCAAGGACTCCGTGAGTCGGACTGTGATAGGGCTGCTCTCGGGTACTTTTGTGAACACAACCGGCCCTAATTTTTCCTTCACCCTAGCTGATACTTTTCTGAATCAGCTTGCTCGCAAGGGGTCTTATCCCATAGGCAGGTTGTCACTGCTGAATTGGATTAACCCTATTCCCACATGGACTAATATTACCTCTTGGATTCTGAGGACGTACGGGGACTTCCTTCAGGAAATTGATCTTTACTACGCCGTCAGGGGTACCTGCTACGGATTGCCCATTAACAAGCCCTTGTTTATGGCTCTATTGGAGTTGTATAACCGGCATACTGGGACTTTCTTTACCCCCGGAGGAGAACTGGGGCTTGCTCTTCACGAAATGAACACTGTATCCAGATTGCCGTGGGGAGACGAAGCTTTTGAAGTATACACGCCGACAAACAAGAGCTCGGGGATTTGGATCAGCGGTTTCCTGGCTTCGTCGCCGTGAATCAGGAACTGTTATGTCATCATAGCGCCTGTCATCAGATGGCTATTAAGAAGATAAATAGTTCAGAAGGGAACGCCCCTCATACCACGGACTGGATTTTGTATCTTTTTAAGTTGCATCCTTCTGGTCACATTTTGTCTCGAGCTCCCCAAACCTCAGAGGAGGTTAAGGATATGATGTCGAAGGTTAAGAAGTCGAAGTCTACTCGTGACCGGTTTGGGAGTAGCACTGACTCCCTCAGTTATTTCTACTATGGTACCCGGGAGATGTCTAATAAAGTGATCTTGGCTGGGTTTTTGATGGTATGGCTACGCAACTTTGTAGGCTCGGGCGGCGCGGGTTCTATAGAAAGGATCAGCCACCATTTCATTCTTCCTGCTGTAAAATTGGTCTTCAAAGTGAGGCTGGCGCTTCTTCCGGCCATGGTGTGTAGCATACACCACGGTCTTCGTGCCTTTACATCCAAAGTTATTGCTCGTGATGTGTCGGTGAACTTTAACCGGATAGAACTACCACACCACTACCTCATGGGGTGGTTATTGATGCACTATCGGTCATTGATGAGGCCGGGACCCGATGAAAACGTCTCTGTTGATGACGCCTTCATTTTCTGATATCGTCATCAGCCTTGGGAACATGATACCATGCCGGCCTGCCGGAGGGCATTGGCGAGAATTGACGAGCTCGAATTCTTCGTATCTCTCCCTGAGTTCACCCCTGGAGAAGTGAGGAGGGTACACGTTGACGGCGTTGATCCTCCCCAACTTTTAACTGAGAAGATGCTTCTTTGGTTACGCAACATCCGTCCCGCGCACCTGGTGTATCGTTACCGGAACAGGGTATACTTGGAGCCTTATCTGCCCAGTAGATTTTCCCGTCAATTTGGGTATAGTCAATTGTTCTTGGATTGCCCTAGCGCTTGCTTGAGCTTCGAGGGCAGTGTACTTGATGGCATTCGGGCTTGGCATTATTATAATGCAACCCATACCCGAGCCAGCTTCTTACTCCCTGACGCCAAGGTAGAGGGTGATATTTTGTATATAGCGGCTCTTTATCATGTTGCAGCGAGCAAACCTCCTGTTGGTTTTGATACGAATACTAGCTTCATTGTTGGCACCAATTTGGCCAAGAAGCCAGAAGGGTCCAAGAAGAGGAAAAAAAGGGCGAATAGAGTTCCTGTGTCGGACTCAGAGTCCAATAGGGCGGATGAGGGGGACGACGAACAGGACATTGATGACTTGTCCCATTCTTCGGGTGAGGAGGTTGGGACTCAACCTCCAGTCGTGCAGGCTGAAAGGGCCGTGGGTCAATCGTCTAGTCTGTCTGACGAGGTGGTGAAGGATCAACCATCTGCGATACCCGGCCCCTCGCGTAAACGGAGCAGGCGCGTGACTACAACTGACGACCGAACTTATTCTACGAAGCACGCTGCGGTAAGACGTCGCAGGCTGCTTATTGATGATGTGGAGGATGTTCCTGAGGTGACTTGGGCTTCAGCTGTTTCCTTTCTTCTTCTTTTATGTTGTGACCTAATTATTTGTTTCTTCTGCTCTTTATAGGCGTCGGACGAGCTCGTCCCTCAGGACCCGATTACGAAGGCTAATCCAGTCCTGTCTCATTTAGTCAGTGGGGTGTGTACCGCTATCATTGCTGCTGGGGTGCTTCCGGTTGCGACCGAGGATTCTTGCCCTGCTGGAACCTCAACCCAGGGGGATGGGAGCTTTACTGCGCCCGTTCCTGAAACATCTGAGCCCCCTCATGATGGCTTTGTGGGTGGGGAAACTATGTCGGTGGTGAACGAGCCGTCGCCCCCACGCTCTTCCTCTGGTAATGCAAATTGAACTATAATTCGTGAATCAGCATACGTGTTCCTGTCATTCTTCAAATTCTTCGTCTTACGGTTGTTTTGGATGTTCAGATCCCAACCCGTCATTGCCAGTGACTGATATTGCTGGATCACACCCTACCGGAGAGGGCCTGACGGAATCTCCGTGTGTCGAGGGTCCTTCGTCTGGGTCGAGCTCGGGGCCTCAGGCAGCGGTACTACCGGGACAAGGGACGATACCCCCTATGTCCTCCCTTGCGAATGTGATTTCGGGGGTCAACCTTTCCTTCCTGCCGAGCATCCACGCTATTCGGGCAGCGGAAGAGGAGTTAGCCTCCATTCAAGCCTCTTTTCGTACGGAATTTGCTTCTTTGGTGGCGGGTGCGATAACTTCTGAAACTGCCCCTCTGATACCGTCTGCCACTCTCCCTCTGACGCCATCATCCATAGAAGTCTTGGATGATGCGTTACAGGACGTAGTTGCTAGTTTCCATCGTCATCTGAAGAGGGGGATCGAAGCATCGGAAGAAAAGGGGACTCCCTTTACTCTGGCCCGCCGATGTGCTGGCGGCCAGATTAATACCCTTAAAATACTCCCTGGGGGAGAGGAACTGGCTGCGCTCTTGGAGCCTAAGCTATTAGAGGCTGACCGTCTCGTTGCCCAGTTTCGCTCGTTGCAACAGACTGATTTACCTGCGGCCATAAATCGAGAACGCAACTTCCTCACTACCGTGGTGGAGAAGGTGATGGCTGCCCGGGAATCACTCAAACCGGCTATATTATAGGACCGTCAGAATCTGACTCAGTTGCACGACCAGTGGAGCCGTCGGACTGAAAATTACACGACTCGGGAAGCGGATGCTTCTCGTGGGGTGGCCGATGTTCGGGAACAGATCCTCGAGCTCTAGAGAAAACTAGCTTTCCTGGAGTCAGAGCTTGAGGCCGCTCGTATTGAGAAAGAGATTGCTATTCAGGAGGCTGGCAAGTATAGTAGGGCTTCTGCTAATCTAGAGCTTGCCCTAAAGAAGGTGGAGGACAACTGGCAGGCTTATTCACATTTGAATGACGCAGAGCAACTACCCCAAGAGGCCGAGCGTCGAGCTAAGCAAAGGCTTGATCGGGGGACTGCTTTGGTAAAGGACCGTCTTTTGGAGTTGTGCAATGCCGAGCTATAATCGGCCTCTTGTTTTGTCCCCGTTTTCCCCTTCTTTTTTTTTTTTTGAAAGGGACGTGGTTCCGAAATATGTAGTACTTCTTTTCTCCCTTCAAATAAAGAGTACTTTCAATTCTACCTTTCATTTGTATTGCTTGCTGTGCCTGGGATATTGTGGTGATGTTCTCCCCCGCATAGGGGATATATTTGTGGACCTGTTACCCATGGCGTACCTTTGTTTTATGTAGAGATAACAAGTTTCGGTCAGGATACCTGAAGCAGCCATAGCAAAGTGGTCATGGGTGCTCTTGGTATTGAGAAAAGAATTGCCGTAGAGCAGCTGGGCTCCTGGGGCATGATGAGGTGATAGGTTTGTGTTAAGAAATTTAGCTGAGGATATTTGTGGGCCTATTACCCTTGGCATACCCTGGTTTAGGATACGGGTAATAGGATGAAAGAGAACTGACATACTTGCTCAGAGGTAACGAGGACATGGTAAGTAGAAAAGTTTTTTGAACGTAGAGTCTTCCTACTCAGAGGTAATGAGTACATGGCAGGAGCGAACTCGACGGAGGGTATTGGTGGTCAACAGAGGACATTTGTGGTCAACATAGGACATTTGTGGTCAACAGAGGACATTTGTGGACCCATTACCCTTGGCGTACTCCGGTTGTGGGTACAAGTAATAGGTCGAAAGGAGATCATCATACTTACTCAGAGGTAATAAGGACATGGCAAGTATGAAGGTTTCTTCGACAGAGCCTTCCCATTCAGAGGTAATGAGGACATGACAGGAGTGGGCTCAATGAAGGGGGGTACGTAGAATAACTTAGAGGTAATGAGGACATGGAAATTCAATGTAGGGGTGATTTGTTTTTGGCAGAAATGGGACGACTCAGAGGTGATGAGGACATGGTCGTCTTAGAAATTTGTGGATCCGTTACCTTTGTTGTGCACTGGGAGTGCAGGTATTAGATCATGAGGGAGGATCTCTTGTAGGAAGAAAGTTCAGCGGTATGATTATACATGACTTTCTTTCAAAAGAGTGACCGGGATGTAAGTTCAGGGGTACCGATGGGCACATAACTCGACAATCCATGAATGTTGGAATCAAAGTGTAAGTTCAGAGGTACCAGCAGGTACATGACTCGGGAATTTGGGATATGAGTTCAGCGGTACAAGAGGGTACGTGACTCGATGAGTTGGAAAATTAGGGGGTTGAGTTCAGTGGTACCAGCGGGCACATAACTCGAAACTCTGGAAAAAGTTGTTTAAACATAGTATTTCTTCAGGAACTTGCCGTTGACGGGCAACATGAGCAAGTCTCCGTTCTGCTTGGCGAGGCGGTAAGCACCATTGGAGAACACGGCCTCGATGATAAATGGGCCTTCCTATTTTGGCTGGAACTTGCCGGTGGTCTTGTGAGTCATGACCATTGGCCTCCTGACTGCCAAAACAAGATCGCCCACTTAGAATGTTCTGACTTTGACCTTTTTGTTGAAGGCTCCTGAGATGCATGCTTGGTATAATTCGATCCTTTGCTGAGCTAGGAGGCATTTTTCATCTAAGGCCTCTAACTCTTGTAGTCGACGTCGGTAGTTATTATCCGTTGTCAATTGATAAGTGAGGGCGACTCGGAGTGAGGGAATCTGAGTCTCTAATGGGAGAACTGCCTCACTCCCGTACACCAGAGAGAATGGTGTATTTTCGGTGGCTGTTCGAACCGTGGTACGATAAGCCCATAAGCACTCGCCGAGCTTCTCGTTCCAGTCGCGTTTGTTGGAGGAGACAAATTTCTTGAGGAGTTTGATGATTGTTTTATTGAATGCCTCTGCTAACCCGTTTGCTGCCGGGTTGTATGGTGTCGAAGCGACATTCTGATTGCGGTGTTTGTTGCAGAATCGGTAGAATGCGTGGCTTATAAACTGCGGACCATTATCATGGATGATCCTTCGGGGCAGTCCAAAGCGGTAGATGACATGGTGCTTCAGGAAGCTGATTACGTTCGAAGTCTTGACTTCGGCGAGTGGGACAGCTTCTGCCCACTTTGAGAAGTAATCAGTGATCGCAAGTATGAAACGATGTCCTCGGAAGAAGGTGGGGTGATTGGACCAATGATATCCATTTCCCATGCTTCGAATGGCCAGGACGCCACTGTCGGATGTAGAAATTCGGATGGTTGGTGAATGAAGTCTGCGTAGACTTGGCAGACCTTGCATTTTTGGGCATAATCTATTGCATCAGCCACCATCGTGGGCCAGTAGAAGCCCATCCGGTGAAGGCAGTCTTGCAGCTTAGGGCCAGGCTGATGGGCCCCGCAGACACCGTCATGAGCCTCTCGTACGGCTTCTTTGGCTTATGCGTTCGACAAGCACCGAAGTAGTAATCCATCGTAGGAGCGGCGATACAGCATTTTTGTCTCTGTATCGTAGAAGAATCTGAGAGAACGCCGTCTGATAGAAGTAGCCTCCTTCGGGTTCTCGGGCAGGATGTCGTAGACCACGAAGTCTATGAATGGTTGTCTCCAGTCTGGCGCTTCGTCGATCATCTGAGCAGAATAACTCGCCATGGCTTGAACGTTGTTCTTGGGGCAGACCACCTCATGGCCGATTACATCGACCGAATGATGAGAGTGGTTTGGCACTGCTAGGGAAGCAGCCAGGCCTGCTAGGGCATCAGCTTCGATATTTTGGAGTCTGGGGACGTGTTCGATGAAGAATCCCTCGAATGATGAGATAATGTTGATCGCTATTTGGTGGTAGGGGATCATGTCTTCATGGCGGACTTCGTACGTCCCCCGAATCTGGTTGACGATTAATTGTGAATCGTCGTATGCTTCAAGGTATTCTACACCCAATTCTCTTGCGAGTTGGAGGCCAATAACCAAAGAGTTGTACTCGGCCACATTGTTAGAGCAGGGTTCCGTGAGAGAGTAGGCGCAATTGATCACTAGCCCGGTAGGAGAGACCAATGCTACTCCGACTCCGACGACGATGTTTCCCTTGGGTCCGGTTCTTGAAGCGCCATCGAAGAACATCCACCATATGTTATCGTGGGTGGTTGTATTTGAATCGGCGACCTCATCTGGGATTTTTTCGTATATTCTGGATGATTCCGATCCTGGATGGGCCGCCAAAAAGTCTGCCAGGGCTTGACCTTTGACAGCCTTCTGCGGGACGAAGATCATATGATAGGGGGACAGCAATATCGCCCATGTAGCAAGGCGGGAGCTGAGTGCCCCTGGTTTGGTCATGAGGACCCTGAGAGGGTTGATTCGTGAGATCACATGTATGGTTTGCCCCGTGACATAGTACCGCGTCTTTTGAATGGCGAATACCAGGGCGAGGCATTCTTTCTCCACAGCGGTGTATCGGTGTTCTGGCCCGACCATCATTCGGCTGAGATAGTAAATGGCCTGCTCGTGGCCTGCGTCATTGTTTTGTGCCAGCAGGGCACCGAAGGAGTGTTCCATTGCTCGTACATAGAACAGGAATGGTTTTCCAGGGACCGGGGCCACCAGGACTGGAGGATTTGATAAATATTCTTTGATGTCATCGAAAGCGCGCTGGCATTCCTCGTCCCATACGAATGAGACTCCCTTCTTCATGAGGTGGGTGAACGGTCGGCATCACCCGGAGAGGTTGGAAATGAACCTCCTGATATAAGCTAGCCTCCCTTGGAGGCCTCTAAGTTCACGGAGATTTCTCGGGGGACCCATCTCCATGATTGCCCTCGTTTTCTCGGGGTCTACATGGATACCCCGTGCAGTGATGATGAAGCCCAAGAACTTCCTGCTGGATACGCCCAAGAACGATTTCGTAGGGTTCATCTTCAGATTGTGGGCTCGCATTAAGTTGAACACCGTTCTCAGGTCTTGCAGATGATCTTCCTTACGACGACTCTTGACGGCGATGTCGTCGACATAGCATTCCACTGTCTTGCGCAAATGTTCTCTGAAAATGATATTCATGGCTCGCTGATATGTAGCGCCAGCATTCTTTAGACCGAATGGCATGACTGTGTAGCAGTATATGCCAATCGGGGTTCGGAATGAGGTGTGCTTTTTGTCGTCAGGAGACATCTTGATTTGATTGTACCCCAAGAATCCATCCATGAATGACATACGTTCAAAGCCGCATGTATTGTCGATCATGATGTCTGTGATAGGAAGGGGAAATTCATCTTTGGGGCATGCCTCGTTCAGGTTGCGGAAGTCGATGCAGATTTGAATCTTCCGATTCTTCTTGAGGACGGGTACTATATTGGCGACCCAATCAGGATGTTGCTTTTCACGAATGAAGCCACTGGCTATTAGCTTGTTGACTTCGGCTTCGATCGCGTCCATGACGCCTGGGCGGAAGCGTCGTTGTTGCTGCTTGACTGGCTTTGCATCTGGCCGTATATTGAGTTTGTGGAGAGCGATGTCAGGATTTAACCCCGACATGTCTTCATAGCTCCAGGCGAACACATCAATGTATTCTCTGACAAGTTCTAACAGCGACTCTCGTTCTTCGTCAGTTAGGCTTTTACTGATAAAGATCGATTTTGGAGAAGATTCGCTGCTGAGATCCACTTGTATGACCTCATCTTCAGTAGGAGGTTCTCTCAGTTCGAACCGCTTTTCCCATTGTGCGTCTAATTGCTGGGCCCATGGCTCTAGCTCAACGATTTCGGGGATGTCTTCGTCTTCCTCGTAAGCATCGATGAATGCCATGTTGACTGACATGACTTGTCTGAACACATCTCCGATGCTGGTATCTGAGTCGGAAGTTGGTGATCCGGTTGAATGTGACTGCCAGTCGCATTCTTCATCTGAGCTTTCAGGGGTCGTAGTAGGCGTTACATACCCTAAACCGCATCGAGTTTTGTTATAGTAGTTCCGTGGTTTGCCCGCCGGGACTGGCGTCTACAAAGGTAATCGTCGTCCAGTGCCGTAGTTCAGTCCTGGCATTGTCTCTAGATCATACCCCTGTTTCTGTATGAGATATTTGGATTGAGGGCTATAGAGATACAGAGGCAGTCTTCCAACATCTGACCCGAAGTCGACTTCTTCCATGGCGAGGGGATGCGGGTTGTTCGTCCGGCCGAAGATGATTGGGTGGTCCTCTCCCTCGATTATTCGGTAAGCGTCTTCTACTGGAGTAAGTTGGATAGCGGAGTACACATTTGTCACCTGTGTATGTAGGTGAGTGCCTATACCGTGTTCCATAGCATACATTGTACATAGCTTATTGAGCTCGGTGTAGTTCAAAGATAACCCTTTATTGATGAAGTAAGGTATCTTTTCTAGAGGGATTACATCATCTGCGGAGGGAGCGTCAGTGTGGGCAGCCACATACTTGGCTAGCTCTGGTTCCTCTTCGGCTACCCCCTGTGTGAATGAAGATTGAGAGGGCATCCTAGTCAGCTTGATCTTCAGAGGTTCAACTGACGGAGCGGAGCGTAGGGTTGTCGGTAGACTAGCAACCCCCAGGCTGGCACTTGATATGGAGCGAGGGGTGGCTGGTTCGCTTGAAGTGTCAGACCTCGCATCGGGGGTGACGACCTCTCTTAGGCAGGCGTATCGTCAGAGGTCTATCGGAGGGATTGAGCTTCTCTGTTTGGGATTGACCGACTCTCGGCAATCTGATGGTAAGTGGCCCTGTCGTGGGTCTCGATACCTGGCCGGACCTTGGCTGCCGGATTCTCAACTGCTCTTCCTGTGCCGAGAGGCTGATCGCGTCCTTACGCAGCGTGGCCGTAAGGGGTACGGAATTGCCTAGTTTGCGAGCCTGGAGGTGGATTGTCAGAGGTTCTTCTGATCCCGTGGTTGCTTCAACATCAGTTTGTTTATTTCCTCCTTCAAGGTGCCTCTTCGACTTTTCGTATAGGCAGGAGTCCGAGTAATAAGATTCGACCCCTTTGAAGGGATCGATGTCAGCAAATTCTGTCCTCACGAAGCCGTGCTTGTCGACATATTTGAAGCATTGGTGTAGCGTGGAAGGCACGATCATGTAATCGTGTATCCAAGGGCGCCCCAAAAGAATGTTGTATGAAGTGTCGGCATCTATGACGTAGCAAGTGACTTCTGATTGGAGATCGCCAATCTGACATTTCAGACGGATTTTCCCGATTGGGTAGCTCCTGCCCGAATTGAACCCGCTGATGGCGGTGTTTGTAGGGGTCAGGCGATGCATAGGGATGCAAAGATGATGCAGTAGTCCTTTTGGAATGATGCTTATGGAAGACCCAGGGTCCATGTGCATCCGGTCCACCTTTATGTCGCCAATGTAGCCTGTGTAGTATAATGGGCGATCGTGTAGATTAGTCTTGATGAGCATATCTTGTGGAGTGAAGATGATGTTGGGCATTGCTCCCGTACAGGCACTGTCTTGGAGGTCTGCGGGCTGATTTTCTCCCGTGAGGTTGACCTCAGCCAGGTACGCATCGGCATTTTGAAGTGCATCGCTCAAAGCTGTGCGGACATCCTTCGAGAGCCTCAGGAGTTTATATAAGGACAATTTGGCCGGTGTATTGGCCAATTGCGCCAAGATGTCGAAGTTGTAGGGCCTCTCCAGCCCCTGAGATGTTTCCTTTCGGAGGGATTTATCGAAGCGAGTCTCCTTCGGCCTAGGCTAGTCGGTCGTCGAAGGCTGAGCCGGTCCCGGAGCATCCGTGGTAGTGGGCGGATGATCATCAGTCGAGTTTTTAGCCACAGGTTGAGATTGTGCTCCGGATCGAGTAACAACGGCCGTGACTTCCTCTTCATCTGCTGAGGTGGTACGGCAGGATCTGACTTTTCCCCTTTTCTTTTTAGAACATGGAGTGGACTGAGTTACCTCGTGGACTAGGTTCGGATGGACCCACATGATTTCCCCTCGTGATGTGGTGAGGGGTACTAGACCAGCAGCTTGAGCAGGCGGAAGATTAGTAATCTCCATCGTTGCCAGAGGGATGGGTATAACCATGTCCTGGGTCTCTGTTGGAGGAAAGCTGCCGAATTGTACGGACACCATGTTGGCTGCCACGGTTACCTACTCGAAATCGATGGCCAGAGCATTTGAATCGATGAGGTTTTGGATATATCGTTTCAGTTGGTAGCAGTCGTGCGTAGCATGGTGGACGTAGCGGTAGTAATGGCAGAACTTTGGGTTCTCCAGATCAGCCGGCCGAGGCTCCCGTCTTGGTGGAGGAAGCTGAATCCTATCTCCTTGTATGAGCATGTCCAAGATAGGCTTGACGTGACCGTCTTCAAAAGAGTAAGTGATTTGAGGCCATTGTTTGTCCGCAGGTTGCGACTCAGGCTTCTGGGCTGTATCGGCCACCATAGCCTGCTTGCCTCTGTTGTCCCGGTTGTTGGAGGGACTACCCCCATTGTCGTTGGTGGTGCTGGGATGCTTGCCCTTGTTCTCTCCCTCTGAGATATGTAATCCCAGTTGGCGAGCCTTCTTTAATCGTTCTTCGGCACTTGTAGCACTAATGATAAAAGCCTTCTAGTCCTTGAATTGACTCTCGTCCATCAAGAGACTGATTGTTGGGAGTAGTCTCTTTTGGTAAATTTCGATCAAGGAAGAGTCCGGGTTTCCAGATGGTAACTTCATTGCGGTTTGACGAAACCGTTCAATGTAATTCCTCGTCAGCTCTTTCTCTTCTTGAATGACGTCCATGAGGGTAGACATCGTGACGTCCTGCCCTATCTCATAGAACCTCTCCAAGAACAGGCGTTTGAAGCCAGCGAAGGAATGGATGCAATTGTCCGACAGGTTGCGGTACCAATCGAAGATGACTCCTTCCAATGCGCCAATGAATAACCGCGTGAGGATAGCGTCATCATGGGGCAGATGGTCGGTAGTGACCTCAAAGTAAGTGATGTAACGACTTGCTGAAGTCTTGCCATCATATGGGTTGATATTGAACGGCTTATATCTTGGTGGAAAGGGAACATCCCTCCATTCAGCAGGATATGGTTGCCGTATCCTGAGGTCTTGAGAGTTTTCTCGGGCGTGGAACATTGCTCGGAGCTCCTGAACCTCTCTTCTTACTTCTCGGGCCTCATCTGTCGTGGTAGGGGCCGTTATCTCGAGAGGATTGTTGCCAAGGTTCGGTGCCGCTGAATTTGAATCTACGTTGATTGCGGGACCCGTGCTTGTCTGCCCAGGTGTCACCCCCTGCAGATTAGGAAGCGCCGCTTTGATCTCGTCTACAGACTTGACCAAGGCGTGCAATATGGCCTCTAAAGTGTCGATGCGCTGGCGATCACCGGAACCGCCTTGATTACTGTCTGTTATGAGCACCGTCTTCACATGAGGAGTGACGGAAGGAGTGGTGGAGGATGTACCCTCCGAGTCGTACCCGTGCATCGAGAAATCATCAGGATATGTGGGGATGTTCTCTTCAGGTTCGGACTCGGAAGGAACACTACCCCCAGCTTCGGAGCTTACTTCGTCTAGGATGTCCTTAGGGACGTCGGTATCTGTTGTATCCGTCGGAGGATTTGCTTCCTCCAGTCCGTATTCCTGGAATGTCGGATTGTCGTGGATGTTTGGAGGAGTGCTACCCCCAGTTCCGACGACCCCCAATGTTACAGACGACGAACTTTCTACTGCAGCAGTTTTCGTCTATAACGGGTGTGTTGAAATACTCCAGTGGAGGATAACCCTTTAGACGACGGTTTCTTAGCTGCAGTAGTTGACACCTTTGGGCTGGAGATGCTCGTTTTCTTCCCTCTTCCCTTGGCGAGAACTTTCTGCGCGGACTTGCAGGAGACAACAGGAGGTGCCTCGTCTTCTGAGCTCGGGTGATGTAGTCTTTGGAAGACGGATGGCCGGTCTTCCGTTACTGCCTCGTTGCTGCAATAGCAGTTGATGATGATCTGGGTGCATTGATGTCCGTGTGAGGGCTCTTTACGCCCCGAAGCTCCTTCTCTTTTCTTGCGTTTGTGTAGGATAACCTCACGCAGGTCAGAGGAACCACTTTGTCTGTTTGCCGCCGGGGGCTGGACTTAAGTGGTTTTATACAACTTCCCATCAGAGGCCCGCGTGATAATCAGCAGGACGCCCCGATAGTCAGAGGTTGGAGCAGTCGTCTAGACTTGATGAGCCCGTGCTGTCCTAGACTTCCTTCTTTTAGCACTTGTGGGTGCGTAATAGGAGGAGTCTAAGTTGAATACCACAGAGTCTGGATTATCATCCAGAGAATGATCAGAGTCAGGACCGCATGAAAGCCGGTCGAAGACTGATCGAGAGAAGCGTGGGACGGATGCTATGCGGCTAGCATTGGGTACCGTGCAGGCTGTCTGCATGCGGCTGTCTTTTGTTATAGGATGAGTCTTTATGCGGCTAGGAGTCACGACCGTGCAGGATGACCGCATGCGGTTGGCATCTGTGGCCGCATGGGTTTTCTGCAAGCGATTGACTTTAATAGCCGCATGAGTCTCATCCGTGCGGTTGGCAACTGTAGCTGCATAAGTTATGCGGCTGACAGATGTGGCCGTATGAGATTTCTTTATGCGGTCGGCGGTTGTAGCCGCATGGGCTTTCTCCCTGCGGCTAATACTCTTCTGCGGCTCGGATCGCGTAGAGTTCCTCTTTGCCCCTGCAAGTCCAGCATCATAGTGTTTTCTTCTGCCGGATTTGGGGACAGCAGAGTTGTCTACGGTCTGAAGTGGGGCCGCAGGGGAGTCTTTCTCGCCATCTTGAGTAATAGAGAGCACCCCATCAAGGGCTTGCGGAGGAGCAAATGATTTTGGCCTCCACTCTTTGCGAGCCTTTATGGTGCGGGTGCGCTTCTGGACCGGGCCAGTGCTACCTTCAGAGAGCATCTCTTCGAACGCCTGTTGGTCGAAGCGTACGACCATCTTCTGTTGTATAGAGCCAAGTTTGGTTGCGTCCGATTGCGTCACCAACTCCTCAGCCGTGGAGAAGTTAGTCCCCAGCAGAGTCGCCATCGTGTTTGCCATTGATTGTAAAAGTACAGAACAATTATCGGAGGACTGAACTTAGACTCACAATACAAACTCGCTCGTACAAAGAAAGCCTTGGGACGAAAACTAGGTACAGCAGTCTAAGTATGATTGTTTATTTTAGATTCTGGAGGGTGACGATAGAGGCTCGGGAAAGCGACGGCCGCTCTGCCTTACTCCTTGGACGATCGGTACGCAGCCTTGACTCGGGGAAGATCTGCTTGGTTGTTGACGAAGAAATGCCTTCTTGCTCGCTCTCTCTCAGATTGCTCTCCTGGCTTCTCTCTCTCTGTGTATATTCTCTCTCTGACTATGGAGGAAGTCTCTATGTGTATACGTATTCTTCTCTGGTTTTTTTTTTGTATATCTCTCTATATTACAAGGGAATAGCACCTTGCTATTTATAATAGTGGGATGTGACCACTAGGGTTGCCAATGATTAGCTCTTAGAGATGGCGGCAGCCTGGCGATTGATCAATCCAGGCCGTTCGTTTCTGATTGTGACAAATCAGAACCATTAAGAGTAGATTACACCAAATCCCCATTAGCAATTAATGCTGATTGGCATAAATCTTCCTTATAATGATTCTCTAATATCTGCGAATAAATCAAATTTATTCTCCTGCCACGTGCCCCAGATCATTGGGATTCGACCCGATCTTGGATTGCCATAAATCTGGAAGATTGATCGGCTGAGGACACGTGTCCTGAGAGCCAATGGTGAGACTGGAACAGTATGGAGATTGGGCCGCATGAGATTTGGGCCGCATAAATTTTGGGCCGCATAAGACTTGGGACACGTGTCAGGGCTGTCTGGGCAGTGGCCCCCTCCTTCAGACTTCTGAACCATATGATGAGCCGCATGAACCGCATAATGGTGTGTCTGCTTGAGCCGCATGGGCATGATCTTCTTGAGCCGCATAGGGATGATTCCACTCGAGCCGCATGGGACAGCTTCACTCTGAACCGCATGGAAAGTCTTCACTTCGAGCCGCATAAGCACACCCACGTGGCAGGGCCACGTGGCATTTTGTTGCTCTCGGGGGATCGTGTCAGAGATTTCTTTCTCTTCCCTAGAGATCCATCATCATGACAGAGTCATAATTACCTGCTTTGGTGTCAGGTCTGTCAACTTTTTAGAGGGGTCAGCCGTCAAAGCAATTAATGCAGCATGGATCGGAGGGGAGCACTGTCACGCCACATGTCTTCTGAACCGCATGGAATGCCTTCGGCCGCATAGCTCCTTATGCCGCATGACTCCCTGAGCCGCATGCGTTTTCTGAGCCGCATGGGTCTTTCTTGGCCGCATGAGTCAATTTCTTTAGTATTTTCCATGCTTCTACAATTACGAAAAAGAAATAAAAGGTCGTGCGCGACGTATAGTACGACTACGCGACGTAAAATATAAAATTTTAAATTGATACCAAATTTAATAGCAAAAAAATAGTAGAAATTTAGGGATTTTATATCCTACCCAACTTAAAAGAATTTCGTCCTCAAAATTAAGAATTTGTAGGGGGTGAGAAGATGCAAGGGGGTATCGATGGGGATAAAACGGTGACAATATTTTTATAAAATCATGTCGTAAGAAATCGCGATTTAGATCATAGAAAAATAATACGGTATGGTCACGGGTAATGAATGAGGGTCACGATTAAGAGAACGAAATAGATTCACTTAAATTAAACGATTAGAGGGTCTTGATAGGGCCGAATAGTTTGGGATGAAAATATAGCAATATCGAGTGAGAATGGTCATAGCCGATGGAAAGGTTAGAGGAAGTTCTAGTATGACGCTTTCGTCCTCCTAAAATAGGTGAGGGCGAAGCAATAAGGAGTTTCAAGATGATATTATCGAATACGAGTACGTGATTCAAGGACTAAAGGACAAGTTTAGCTATGTCCCTATCCACGCAGAACGATAGATAAAAGCGAACCAAAGTGCACTTGGTTGATCAGACCATCCTGCACCGGTTCTGATTAGACAATATGTTAGTTGGAATTCTTCCAATAACATATGTCATGAACAAGCTTGATAAAGATTTGAGCTTGCAAAAACTAGGCTACATTAGCATCATTAGTCTAGATAGTAAAAATATAGGCACGAGATTAAGATTGAAATAAAGAACAAATATGAATAGTCTAAGAGTCATAAGGATCTAAGTCTTGTTTATTCCTCTACCATCATTCTATGGTTTTATTTACCAAGGCTTGGTTGACCAAATGAGTTAAATTCCTCTAGTCTCTATGGTGTAGTTAATACTATTTGTATTCCCTTAATGATCAAGGGTGTGTCAAGTCGTGGGGTATTTTACCCAACTTAAAGAATTTAGCTAAGGGTGTTTTGGGACAATGTCTAACTAGTAGGGTCATTCTCTAGAAAGCACCGAGGGATGATAAGAATAATGATAGAAGAAATCAAGCAAGATGCAATCGATGATACGGTCAAATATGGAATCGAGGAAAAAGGTCAAGCATGTGGATGAGAGCCTAGACTTCTAATCCTATTCGCAGGCTTGCTTGGTACGGTAAAGTAACCAAACAATTTATCTTCACCTGCATGGACCACCACAAAAACATGTAACGCCCCAGTCCCAAAATACGTAGGACTAGGTACGTACATATGCCAGCTGTATTCATACGAAGTACGCTCCAATATATAGAAATCTCGTATGAATACATAAGCTGTAAAATACAGTAGAACCGTAACTAATCTCATCCACACAAAATAAATGAATACAGATATCATATAATGATAATGAATTGTCTTGATACAATATGTTGGGCGGAGATAAATCTACTGCCAACAAGTAAAGGAAAATAAATGAGAGAATAAATAATTTTTGGCGAGCGAAGCGAAGACGATCCAAGTGCAATCATCCTCGAAGAAAATAGCGATGATCACGGCTAGAGCTAGAACACCTGCGAAAGACAAGAGCACACACCTGGGGAGATAACCAGGTCCTCAGAGGGACGTAACAAGACACATAATATCATGCCATATAAACTGAATAAATATTGCTCAAATAAATAAGTCAATCGAATTATAACATAGGCCAATACGCACCTACTGAACGAGCGTACCATCCCCCCAACCAAACAAAGACAGGAGATGGTAAACTAATTCACGGTGACGTATCTTTTTATGCTAAGAATCCAATATGGTATCCGGACCCCAACAAGGTTCAATACCTTCTCATCGAAGTAGTAAGTCACACATACAACCAAACAAGGACAAGATGTGACGAACTAATCCGCGACAAGTTATTGTTCCAAGCCACGGTCAGATACAAGTACTCAAACCAAAAGTACTCGTATCTAACGGATAAAGGTAGCCTACCGTTCTAATTGATATGTAGTTAAGAACAATCCTTCCTACGCATGGGCCCTGGCTGAATAGGATCGGCATAGTCCTCCCTTGGGGCACTAGAGGACCAATCAATAAGAGCATGACGTTCCGCAGAATCGTCAGTGGCCGTCAGTAATCATGGGTCAACAATCCCGTATCTCCAACGGAGAATTCGGGTCACAAGGGAAAGTGCATCGAAGCCCATACGCTAAGGAATTGTCCTCCCCGCCCAATGCCTACTCTGTTGTATCCACAACAGTAAACCTCTATAACCGCTAAGTCAAACTAAGCATGCAACCTCTATTAGCGGTTATTCCTATCGCACGGCTTGTACGTACTAGTGGCCAGCCAATCACGCACTTCCGTGTCCTATATGCGACACACAACTTCGTGTTACAACGTGTCAAGGCCAATGAATGCAACACACAAGGTGGTCCCTTAAATCTAGGTTTAATGTGAGAAAAATAATACACATAAGGAAATATAAATGAACAGTAAGTTCTAACAGGTTATGCCATGTATCACAGTTTATTTTGCATAAAGAAAATAAATAATGCATGAAGTATGAGCTAAAATAAATAAACAGCAAATGGCAAGGTGTCTTGCCTGGTAGGACGCCTGGTGTGCTGCGATGATCAAGGTGGCACAAACTGCGACTTCGGGTAACAACTACACAAGGTGACCTCTGATATCGGTACGGACGGTTCCATTGGGTCCAGAAGGGTCAAATTAGTTAGGGTGGTCATAAGGTAGGCTTGAATTGGTGAAGGAATAGGAAAGGGGAATTTAATCATGGGCGTGATGAAGATCGATGAAATTTAAGGGAATAATACATATACTGTTTTAGGAAATGTATTTTAATATTTAGAACAACTCAAGTTTGTCAAAATAAAAATTTTGTAGAGAAAACCATATCTCATTAGTTAGATAAATATTTGAAAAATACTAGAAATTATTGTATAAGTTGGTAGCTACTTTTTATTAGTAAAAATACCTTTAGAAATATTAAATCTAAAAAAGGATTTAGGGCTAAAACGTACTCATTATCATAGGAATATGTAATTATATATATTAGGGTTTGAAAACTAGATTTTGTTAAATAAAGTTTTTCAACAAAGCTGTATTTAAAATTTCCATAAAACAATATATTGATACTTATCACAAGTATATATATTTTAAAACTAGTAGTACAGTTATTTGTATGTGAACCCAAAAACAAAATAGTAAATAACTTTAAAAATACTAGTAAAACCAAAATAATGAAAATGATAAAATAACAATATCATCATCTGTACCTATCTATACTTTAATTACTGTACTGTTAACAATAAAAATAATAATAATAACAATAATAATAATAATAATAAACAAAAACAAATAGTAAAGTAAGAAGAAAGAAAAAAAATAATACATAAAAATAATAAATAAAAACACTTGGTTGTTGGTTGCTGGTTCTCCTCGAGGAGAACCACTTCTCAACACCTAAAAAAACAAGTGATAGAAGATATTTATTCATGAAAAGAAAAAAAATTGAAATATTAGAGAGAGGGAGACGAAAGGGGGAAGAGGAGCGGCGGTGAGCTAGAGAGAGAGGATGAAGGAAGAAATCGGGGGAGAGGGAGAAGCTGAGCGGTGTCTGGGGCTTGGCTCGCACGGCGGAGCTGGGCGGGACGGAACTGCGCAGAGGGAATCGGCAAGACGCGGCGGAGATGAACTCGTCGGTGGGTGGTCGCAGAGGAGAGAGGGGTCGAGGAGGCGGCTAAGGCGGTGGATGTGGCGGTTCGGCTGGCCCTGATCTGGAGAACGCGGCGGCGCGCGGGGTTCTCGGCGGTTGGGAGCTCGTCGGCGGCTAGAAAGGGGGCGGAGGTGAGGAAAGGATCGGATCTCGCCTTGCCAGCGTTCGTCGGACCAGAGGTCACGAGTCGGCGATAAGGATGTTCCGATCGGCGGAGCACGACGCAGGGCTTAGGGCGAGGATGGTGCTCGCCGTGGCTGGCCTCGATAGATGGAGCGGCGAACTCGGAACGATGCGGAGGAGCTCACACCATCGGCAGAAATGGTCTGAGTGGGGAGAACGAGGAGGGGAAAACGGAGCGATGCTCCGGCATAGGCGCGGTGGAGATTAGGTGGTTGCACAGAAAGTTCATCGGCGATCGCTCGGCCAGAGCGGCAGAAAGAGGAGGGCTGGGCTTTCACCGATCGGCGGACGAGTTTGAGGTTGGAGGTGAGTAAATTTTTAATAATGATGGTGTCGGTTCATGGTGGTTGTGTCGATGGCGGTTGAGAGAGGAGCAAGGTGACGGTGGACCTGGGTTTGTCGGCAGTGACACCGGCGGGGAGAGTTGGGTCGGCTGTAGGTGTGCTGTTGGTTTGCGTATGGTGGAAGAGGTCATACTGGGTGCGATGGGAAGAGGTGGTCGGTAGGACGGAGTTGGTGTTGGCATCGGTGGTCGGGGCTTGATCTCTGATGGTGGTGTCGGGGAAGGGTTTGAACGAGGTCGAGAGGAGGGGTGAATCGGGGAAGGGGACCGGGGCTTAGAGTTAGGGATAGGGTTAGAAATTTTTATTGTGTCGGAGAAGTGTCCGACACGGATAAAATTATACATGTACAAAGAATGGAATAAGAGAGTCACTAGAGTCGGACCCGAGGCCGTCACGGCTGACATGAGGATGGATGGAACACGGACACGAGCACGCACATTGTGAAGAAATAATTTGTGGAGGAATTATGAATTGTAGCAATTTGGAGGAGTACCTGCCTATTTATAGGATGTGGGAATTCCCAATTGGATAGGATTAGGAAAAGATTTAAAACCCAAATTAGATAATTCAATCTATTTAATTCAAATCCAAATCCAAATACAAATCCTATTTAAATTATATCCCTTTAGTTTAAAATCAAATCAAATAAATCAAATTTCAATTATAGATATTAATTTAATCTATTTAAATAAATCCAAAAATCAAATCAAGATTTAAATTGCCATAATATTTTCAAAATATGTTTTCCAAAAATTCTATTATAATAATTTCGAAAATACCTTATTATTTAAAATAAACTAATAATTCATTATGAGATATGTATGCATAATTATTTATACAAAATTATGCTTTTCTAGTATACAATGAAATATAATTTATTATTAATAAATATTGGAAAGAAAGGCTTAAAATAACCAACTTAGAATTTTGGTATAATGGCAAAAATAATTATTATATATATTATCTTGTAACTATAAAAATAGAAAAAATATTTTTATAAAAATATGTACGCTCGCACATATTCGCACTCGTCGAGCAATTACGAAAAAGAAATAAAAGGTCGTGCGCGACGTATAGTACGACTACGCGACGTACAATACAAAATTTTAAATCGGTACCAAATTTAATAATAAAAAATAGTAGAAATTTAGGGGTTTTACAAAAGGTCAACCTGAGAATATTCCAAGTAGGCGATCTCGTCTTGGCAGTTCGGAGGCCGATGGTTTTGACTCATAAAACCGTCGGTAAGTTCCAGCCCAAGTGGGAAGGCCCATTTAACATCGAGGTTGTATTCTCCAATGGTGCTTACCGTCTCGCAAAGCAAAACAGAGACTTGCTCGTGATGCCCATCAACGACAAGTTCCTGAAGAAATATTATGTCTAAACGACACCCTCTGAATCAACCTGATTGTTGAAGTTATGTACCCTTCGGTACCGTTGAACTTACACTCCGGATACCCCAAATGAATTCATATCGCATCTTCTGGGTAGCAAGTCATGTATGATCATACCTTTGAACTTTCTCCATAAAAGAACATTTTCCTCCGAATCTATTACCCGTGCTTTCAGTGCATAAAAAAGGGTAACAGGTCCACAGAATTTCCCGAAACAACTACGCCCATATTACCTCTGAGTTTTTTCTCTTCCATCACAAACAAATCACCCCTACATAGAACTTCCATGTCCATATTACCTCTGAATTATTTTATGTACCCTTCGTTAAGTCCACTCCTGCCACGTCCTCATTACCTCTGCGTAGGAAGACTCCGTTGTAAAACCCTCATATTTACCACGTCCTCATTACCTCTGAGTAAGTATGTTGGTTTTCTTTAGACTTATTATCTGCACCCAAAACCAGGGTACGCCAAGGGTAATAGGCCCACAAATATCTACTGTTGACCACAAATGTCCACAGTTGACCACAAAATGTCCGTAGCTGACCACAATACTGTACTAGGTCCTCTAGTACATGTGCCTCTTTTCTCACCATCACATGCCTCTGGAGCCCAGCTGTTCCATGGCATTCTTTCGCCCAATACCAATAACTTCCACGTCCACCTTACCACGAAGTCATTCTAGCTATCTCTATCGAGCTTATTATATATACCTAAAACCAAGGTATACCAAGGGTAATAGGTCCACAGAAAGTCCACAATGGGGCAAGTACCGTAACACCAAAAATACTGTACAAACACATATTCGTTCAATTAAAATCAAAGGTTCTACATTTTCCTGGGACCAAGTCCCTATTAAAAAATAGAGGGATGTAATAATAAAAAAGAGAAAAATCCGATCACGGCTCGGCGACGCACAGTTCTCTGAGACGGTCCTTCAGCTTGGTTGTCGACCGCTCAATCCTCAGTGTGGCCCGGCGCTCAGCCTCTTGAGTGAACTTCTCTACATCCTCCAGATGCACATGTACCTGCCAACCATCGTCAAGTTTCTTCAGTACACACTCCAAGGCAGCAGAGGTTCGGATGACATGGTCGGTCTCCGAAAAAATTAGCTCATTATCTTTGCGGGAAGCCTGGAGCTCAGATTCTAAAGAAGCCAATTTCCTCTAAAGCTGGAGGATCTGCTCTTTGGTATCGGCTATCCCACGAGATGCGGCCTCTTCCCGAGCGATACAGTCCTCTTCTCTGCGGCTTAGTTGATCGTACTTCAGAGACAGATCTTGAAGGTCCTTCACTAGAGCAGGCTTGGACGTATCCCGTACCGTCCTTACCTTTTCCATGGCGGTTATAAGGAAGACGTGCTCCTGATCTATTGCTAAAGACATGTCGACTTGCCGTAGTCCTTGAAACTAAGCCACGAGCTGATCAGCTTCTACTAGTTTGGGCTCCAAGAGCTCGACCGTCCCTGCCCCACCGGGGAATGTTCTAAGGAGTTCAATCTGACCACGGGCACATTGAAGAGCCAATACAAGAGATATCCCAGTCTCCAGGGCAGCTTCGACCCCTCGTTTTATATGGCGGTAAAAACTATCAATCACGTCCTACGATGATTCATCCAGAACTTTCGAAGAAGACGGTGTCAAAGAAAGAGTAGCTGGCAGAGTTGAAGACGGTTGTGAAGTAGATGCACCAGAACTTGATGCCCCTATCACTAAGGATAAAATTATCGAATAATAGGACGCCTGAATAGCAGTCATCTTCTCCTCCGCAGCCCGAAGGATTCGAAGACTGGGCAGTGCAGAAAGGTCAACCTTCGGTGATAGAGTTACATTAACCGAGGAGGGTGTAAGGACCATTTCTCTCCGCCCCGGCAGTTCCACTAATGGTCCTCCTGAACTCGATTCGGCAGGAGGTCCCTCAATATGAGTTGGAAGAGGATGAGGCATAATTTCTTCCACTAGATCCCCTCTGGTGACTTCTCCCCCGATGATGTCCGTCGTCAACAGCGAAGGAGCAGGACCTGTATGTCCGGAGCAACCATCGATCAACTTAACCCGAAGGATATGAAGATAATGCAAATGAACCTCCTTACTAGTCAAGACATGACATAGCTTACCAGGGGAGGGTCGCTGAAGCTGAGGCTCACTCACAGCCCCCGTATCCTCCTTAACGGCGACATCTGAGCCACTTGTAGTCGCCTCCTCTGCCCTAGCTGCCCCGAAGGTTGGTACAACTGGGTCAGTATCAACCGGCTGAGGTTCAGGAACCTCGGAGACTGATTCAGTAGCGCCTACATCGCCCCGGGTTGAGATGTCAGCAGCAGGAGGAACCTCAGCCATCGTCGGGACGACCATGGTGGAAGTAAGCTCATCAGTCATAGCACCAAATAAGGTGGCTATAGCCGGTTCAACCTCAGAGGTGGTAGTCGGCTCTGGAGAGTCTCCGGACGCCTACAAAGAAAAGGAAAATGATCAGATTATATTTCAGAAAGGAAGAACTAAAAAGATGGTCGTAACTCGATTCACCTCCGAAACGGCTTCGACGTCCTCACTTCTCTCCCTAAAGCTCGGCCCGCGAGGCTTGACCGCGGCCCATTTTTGGGAGTAATTATGCCATCGGCAGAAGATTTACGCCTACTTTATTTTCGTTAAAGACTAGGCACAACAGGGGGAAGATCTGCCACCGAATCGTCTGCAGGAAGAGGCAAGTTATCAGGGTCATCCTCTTCGTCCACGTTGATAGACTCCGAGTCAGACACATCAATTGTCCTCCCTTTCTTGGTCCTTGGCTTCTCCTCCCAGCCAATACCAATAATGAAGCTGGTACTTGGGTTAAAATCTCTTGGAGGCTTATTCACCATAACATGGTATAAGGCCACCATGTATAAAATGTGTCCTGACTCTCTAATATCGGGAATGGAGAAGCTGGCACTGGTGTGAACCGCGCTATAAGTGCCAAGCCCGGATGCCGTCAAGAACGCTCCCCTTAAAATCCAGGTAGGAGCTGAAATTGTCCAAGAACATTTAACTGTACCCAAAATATCGAGAGAATCGACTGGATAAGTAAGGCTCCAAAAAGACGGAATTACGGTTGCGATACACTAGATGTGCAGGGCAAATGTTCTGCAACCAGAGGAGCATCTTCTCGGACAAGAATTGGGGAGATGCAGCACCATCAAGATGCGCGTCTCTTACTTCTTCGTCAGTAAAATGAGGAACAGACACGAAGAAGGAATATCTGTCCACTCATGCCAGCACCATCCGACAGGCTGGCATGGTAGTGTACTCCCAGGACATACGGCGGTACAGAAAGATGAAGGCATCATCAGCAGTTACGTCATCCTCTAGGCTAGGCCTCATCAAAGAGGGGCAATACATCAACAGCCACCCCATCTGATAATGATAGGGCAGCTCGATTCTTTCAAAATCTTTTGTCGTATCGCGAGCAATGACTTGGGACGAGAAGGCACGGAGGCCACGATATATGCTGCATACCATGGCGGAGAATAAAACTAGTCTGGCCCCAAAGACTAGCTTCACCGCAGGAAGTATCAGGTTACGGCTGATTCTCTCAATAGCACGAGCCCCTCCCAAAACTACACAGTTCCGCAGCAACACCATCAGAAATCCCGCTAGAAGAGCCTTATCAGACATCTTCTGGGTATCTTGATAAAAGTAATTAAAGGTGTCAGATTGGCTCCCAAATCTGTCACCCATGGTTTTCACCCTCTTGGTAGTCAACACCTGGTTCTGTACCGCCTCCCGGGTTCGAGGACTTCGGAGGAAAACTCGGCCTGAGGCGCCTAGCTCAAAAAGGTAACTGAGCCAGGTCTTGGTGTGAGGAAGGTTCCCTTCCGAGCTACCATTCTTTTTCTTCGACATCTGTTGGCACGTGCTATTGTGACATAGCAGTTCCCGATAAACAGCCATAAAACCCGGGAACCGTCGCTCCAATTCTTCGAATTCTTCATTCGTAGGGGTATACGCCTCAAAAACTTCATCTTCCCAGGACAGCTTGGAGACTTCACGCATCTCATGGAGAGCGAGTACCATCTCCCCTCCAGGTGTAAAAAAGGTCCCCGTGCGACGGTTGTACATCTCAAGAAGAGCTATGAATAACTTCTTGTTTATGGGCAGACCATAACAAGTGCCCCGTATGGCATGATAATGACCAATCTCGAGCAGGAGTTCCTTATATGTCCGCAAGATCCACAAAGTCAAGTTGATCCATGAAGGGGTGGGGTTCATCCAGTTCAGCAGCGATAGCCGACCAGTAGGATAGGACCCCTTTTGAGCAATCTGGTTCATAAAAGTGTCAGCTTGGGAGAACCGGAAGATGGAACCCTGTACGTTTATGAAACTGCTCGGGGCCAACCCCATCACAAAGCAGCTGATCGGTATCTTGCTTGTAACTATCGACCTCGATATTTTGTTATAGTGAATATCACCCACGAACATCCCATGCTGGCTCAGGGTTAGGGAGTCCACCATTTTTCTGTCGATGGGTAACATATTAAACCAGGACAGCAGGAAATAATGTTCCATCTAAGGAATATGAATCGCCATCCTGTTGGAAGAAAAACTCCAACTTTCAGATAAATCTAGAACGCTGGAGTTCTTTAAAGTTAGGGCATCCACAAAAAGGAACGCGGGTTTCCACAAAGATTGGTTTTGATATCCCTGAGCCTATCCTCAGATTGATCTTTAGTGATTTGGGTTGACAGATAATCGACCACATGGTCAAACCTCACACCCACAGCAGATTGAGCTGGACCGACCAAAAGCTCCCCCGAAGGATTGATCGGCAACTTCACTGAAAAGAAAAAAAAGATAGAAGTCAGAAGATAGCCAGAGAAAACCATTTAATGTCTTCTGAGCTTATGTGGCTCCGTTAGGTGGGTCTTCATGTGGCCAGTTCATAAGGTGCCTATGCGGTCATTAGACGTTTCTCATGCGGCTCGGTCGTGAGATGCCTCTCGTGCGGCTCGGTCATGAGACGTCTCTCATGCGGCTCGGCCATGAAGCAACTCTCATGCGGCTCGGTCATGAAGCATCTCTCATACAGATCAGTCATTGGACATCTTTTATGCGGCTCAGCCATGAAGCAACTCTAATGTGGCTCGGTCATGAAGCATCTCTCATGCGGTTCAGTCATGGGACATCATTCATGCGGCTTGGCCATGAAGCATCTCTCATGCGGCTCAGTCATGAGACATCTCTCATACGGCTTGGACATGAAGCATACCCCATGCGGCTCAGTCATGAGGTGTTCATGCGGCCCATACGGCACAGCTTATGCGGATTCATCACACAGAACTTGAACAGTTCAGTGAAGACAAAAAAATGCATCAACTATGCCGAGGCATAACAGAGAAAGGCCCGTGCATAAAACATGCGACATAGCCATTGTGGTTAGGGTTTGGACTCATGCAGTTTCTTTCCAACGCTCTTGCCATTAATAGGAGGATGAACGTCGGGGTGAATCGAACTCGTCGTGTTCAACGAGGGGGCAAGTCCTTTGCCCTTCACTGCAGTACTGGAAGAAGCCTTAGGAGCCATCGATGATCGAGAGAAGAGAAGGCGGCGACTAGGGCAACGAAAAGTTGGAAGAAGGAAAGAAGGAATCTCTCTCCTCAAAACTACTCGTACTTATAGGCTGGCAGAGGCGTGTAAATCGATAGACACCGCTTCGGATTTCGTACTGCCTAAAAAATAAAGGTGACTCTTGGGATTCTATCCCCTTTCATGCAAAAGACGGCTCCAAATCATCAAAGCAAATCTATGATAATTAATGCCGAAGTAATAGGACACCCACGTGTCACGAAACCAGTATGCGGCCAGAGAGAAGCCTATGCGGCATAAAGAGCTTATGCGGACATACCCATGCTTCTTATTCAAAGTATTTCAATTTTATAAATTGAAAACTTTAAACGGAGGTCTTGTAGAAGCATAAAAAAGAAAAGGAATTTCTATGCGGCCCAAAATCAACATGAAACTTCATGCGGCTCAAAATCTAGGGAGTTTCATGTAGCTCAAAATCCCTGGGAGCTTTATAAGGCTCAGAAAGCTTCATGCGGCCATATGCAGTTCGAAATTAGCCTAAGCAGCTGGCCATTATTACTCTGACATAAAGGCGACAGCACTGACAGAGATGATGGCTCTGACATAAATACAAGACGTGACATGATCCTAAAAAGACGAGAAAATTATCATGATATCCGACACAGTGCACAGTTCCAAAGAAGACTCTTTATGCGGATCACCTATGAGACACCCTTTATGTGGCTCAGTCATGAGACAACTCTTATGCGGCTCGAGCATGGATCATCTCTCATACAGTTCGGTTATGAGATGTCCTTTATGCGGCTCGGTCGTGAGACGTCCTTCATACGGCTCGGTCATGAGATACTCTTTATGTGGCTCAGCCAGGATACATCCTTCATGCAGCTCGGCTATGGGACAGTCCTTCATGCGGCTCAGCCATGATGTATCATTCATGCGGCTAGCCACAGAGTAGCAGTTAAGACACATGACAAAAATTGACCAAGTCTTAACAGTTCGGATTTAGTGTAACAAACAGATCATGATCAATCTTAACCAATCCCCAGCTGCCCACTTCTTGAGGCACAGTTACAAGGATGTGGCCCAAAATTAGCCACGTGGCTGTACACCCCATTACTCATGAATTCCTATAAATAGCAAGGTGCTATTCCCTTGCACACACACAGAGAGATATACACACACACCCGGCAGAGAGAGAGAGCATTTCTTCACCCGAGCCGAGGTTGCGTTCGATCGCCCAAGGAGTAAGGCAGAGTTGATAGCACTTTCTCGAGCCTCTACCGTCACCCCCAGAATCTAAACTAAACAAGTGTACTTAGATTGCTTTTCCTAGGTTTTGTTACTAGGCTCTCTTTTGTACAAGCGAGTTTGTAATTGTGAGTCAAAGTTCAGTCCTCCTATAAAACTGTTCTGTTCTATGACAATCAATGGCAAATATAGGATCCTCCGGATCAAAATTAGGCCCTGCCGCATCATACACCATATCTCGTACAAGATTTTGTAGGTCTCCATAATCAACAGAGCATCTTTCTTCATCGATGACAAAATCCGTTACAGTGTTATCATTAAAAGCATAAGTAGCAGCATTCACAACCAGTCTTTCCGTATATAGTTCATCTTGCGATGACCACATGTCATAATCACGTACGAAACCATTACGGGTCAAATGATCTATCACAGTCACCACTTCTTCGTAACGTCTATTACGACAATTACGACATGGATACTTGATTTTGGTACCATCCATGTGCTGAGCTTTGCTCATTGCATATTTAAGAAATACTTTCACGCCTGCTTGAAAATTGTCACTCACACCTATTCTGCTCTCGTGTTGTCGTTTGTACATCCTTGTAAACGATCCATCACAGAGTGGAGGTAAAAATCTGTATCATAAGACTAACATTATTACTATGTAATCATGTACACACCAATAATCAGATATAACTGGAGTCCTTGGGCCTATCTTACAGTAATTGGTGGATCCGCGGGTATAGGTCGTATGTGCTTAGTATCGACCGTATCAGATTAGTATCGGTCTATCGGTTTGGTATAGGACGTATCATATTAGAATTGGCCTTAACAAATTGGTACCGTCCTATCCGATATATACATGTATCGGCCGTATAGCTAGGATTCATATTGGCCTTATCGATTTGGTATTGGTCCTATCCAATAGGTATCGGCCGTGTCGGATTAGTATCGACCGTTTCGGATTAGTATCATGGAAGGTTTAGTAACAACTTTATTAGGATTTCTCTCTTCTCGAGCTAGAATACCATTGCAAGATAGTCACCAGATCATGATTGGCCAGTTACAGTAACATATATGCTTCCTTTTCTATCAGGAAAAGCGAGATTGAAAAGGAAGCATGTGTAAAACCCCTAAATTTTTACTATTTTTTAAAAATAAAATTGGTACTATTTTTTTATTTTTTTTATTTTGTATTGTATTCTACGTCACGTATTTGTATTATACGTCGCGTGCGAAATTTCGTTTTTCGTAATTGCTCGACGAGTGCGAATATGTGCGAGCGTACATAGTTTTAGAAAAACATTCTTTCTATTTTTATAGTTTCAAAATAATATATATAATAATTATTTTAGCTATCGTACCAAAATTTCCAAGTTCATTATTTTATTTATAAAAAGCCTTTCGTTTATAACAGTTATTAATAATAAATAGTATTCTTCGTGCATACATATATTTCATAAGTATTTTATTAGTTTACTTAAAAAATAATGTAATTTTTGAAATTATTATTACAAGTATTTCTAGAAAATATATTTTTAAATTATTGTGGCAATTTAAATCTTTGATTAAAATTTATGGATTTAATTTAAAAAGTTTAAATTAAAGGTAAAATTTATATTTAAATTGAGTTTAGATTACCTAGATTTAAATTAGAATTGAGTTTAGATTACCTAAATTTAACAATTGAATTATCTAAATTGGGTTTAAATAAATTCTAATACTTATCCAACTGGAAATTTTTACCTCCTATATAAGGAGAGGTACTCGTCCATAAAATTCTACCACCCACAAAATTCTCCATCACTCACGTCATTGCGTGCATCATGTCCGTGTCTTCATATTTTCTACTATTTTTTCTCCATTACAATTACATTGTCCCCTTCTTCGTGTCCACATACGGACACATGTCATCATCCACCCCCGACACAATAAGATTTTCTAACCCTAAACCTAACCACCTCTCTACTCCCCTGACCACCCTCGCCATCATCTGTCCCCGGCCACTATGGCCACCAACACCAAGAAATCCCCACAGCCACCACTCGCCGCGGCCATCGCCACAACCAGCCCACGCCACAATCCAACCCCGCCAGCCTTCTAGTTTCCCGACAACCACCACCAAGCGACAACTACCGCGGGACAACCATATGTCGTCGACCCTCTCCTCACCATCGACATCTCCAAACTCTCTACCACAACCCCCGGTGGCAGCACCCCGCTGCAATTATTCCACTCCGATCACCACCATCAGCCATCCCCGCATCTACGCCACCACCATTACCACCGCCGCCACCTATAACCCAGCCTCGACGACTTAGCAGCTGGTGCCACACCGAACCGACGCCTCCACGACCAGCACCCTATCCGTCGTGGCCATCTCCAACCGACACAAACCTAAACCCTGACGCCACCACCGTACACCAAAACTCCGGCCACTTTGGCCGAGCGCCACCACCACAACACCAGAACCCCATCACCGACAGCCACCAAAATCCCCAAAGAAATAAAATAAAAAATAAAACATACACCCCTCACCCCCGGCCATCCGCCGACGAACTCCCCGTGCGGCCATCAGCGGCGGCCGCACTCTGTCCACCTTGCCAGCCCCAGCGTAGTACCCCGACCACTCGGTCGTGCAGATCCGTCGCCCTCCGCGGACAAATGCCCTACGCCAGCCGGGTATGCCGTGACCATCCCGCGGTCGCCACCACCTCTACGTTGACGAGCCCTCGGAGAGTCGCCGCCTGCGGATCCGCCTTCTCTGCCATCCGCTCCCTCCGCACGCATCACCAGTGCGCACAGCTGCCGTGTCGACGCCCCCTTCAGTCCGCCTCCTTGTGTCGAACGTCGCTGTCCGACGGTGCTGCCCCTTGCCGCCAAGCTACCGAAACCCCGATCCCCTTCCTCATCTCCCGCGCTCTCTTCACCTCCGCCTCCGCCGATGAGCCCCGACCGAGCCGCTCCTCACTCTTTCCCCCTCTATCGATTTCTCTCTCTCTCCCTTTCATTCCCAAAGAGCAGCAGTCTTTTATTAAGTTCTTTTTTTTTTGGTTTTCGATTGTTTTGGGTTTTGATTATTATTTTTTTCTTCTTTCTTTAGTATCTGTTATTTTTCTATCATTATTATTATTATATTTATTGTTATTATTATTACTTTTACTTTGTTTTGCTGATTGCAGTAGTAACATATCTATCTCTAATTATTATTCTATTTCTTAATTTTGGAATAATAATATCTATATGTTTAAATATTTGTAAGAAATATATCATTAATATTATTTATTATCCTTAATTGGCCTACTAGTATTACATTGCTAATTACTATTAGTGTGTATATATATATATATATATATATATATATATATATATATATATATATATATATTCACTAAACTATATTATTATAATTACATTTAATGATTTTCCAGTCTTTTCAAATATCTATTTTTTTTACTAATAAAAATATAGCTTTCTACCTAAAAATGATATTTTCATAAAGGAATTTTGCTTTAAAATGATTTTTATGTTTTCAATATTATCTACCAATTTATTTTACTAGTAAAAATATTTTCAAGTATTTAAACTAAAAGTATTTTGAACAAATAATAATTTGATATATATATTTTAAATATTGATATAAAATATTTTTACTAAGTAAATTAGTTTTGTCATAAAGCAATTTTTCATATCTACCTACGAATAATTTGGGATAATAAAACCTTATTTTTCTTCAAAATTCATATATATATATTAATTATCTAAATTTCCTTCGACAATCCTTGTCCATGACTAAATTTCCTTTTATCCTATTCCCTCGCTAATTTCGTACTACCTTATGTCCACCCTAACAAATTTGCCCTTCTGGACCTAATGGAACTGTCTGTTCAGTTATATTTTTCGTTATGTATTATTTTTTTCTTATACATTAAACCTAGATTTAAGGGACCACCTTTGTGTGTTGCATCTATTGGCCTTGACACGTTGTACCACGAAGTTGTGTGTAGCATGTAGAACACGAACATGCGTGACTGGCTGGCCACCGGTGCGTATAAGCCGTGCGATAGGAATAACCGCTAATGGAATTGTATGCTAGTTTGACTTAGAGGTTCTAGAGGTTTACTGTTGTGGATACAACATGGTAGGCATTGGGCGGGGAGGATAATTCCTTAGCGTATGGGCTTCGATGCACTTTCCCTTGTGACCCGGAAGCTCCGCTGTAGATACGGGATTGATGACCCATGATTACTGACGGCCACTGACGTTCTGCGGAACGTTATGCTCTTATTGATTGGGCCTCCGGTGCCCCAAGGGGGACTACGCCGATCCCATTTCAGCTAGGGCCCATGTGTAGGAAGGATTGTTCTTAACTACATTTCACTGAGAACGGTTAGGCACCTTTATCCGTTAGGTATGAATACTTTTGGTTTGGGTACTTGTATCTGACCGTGGCTTGGAACAATAACTTGTTGCGGATTAGTTTGCCACATCTTGTCCTTTTTGGTTGTAGGTATGGCTTACTACTTCGATGAGAAAGTATTGAACCTTGTTGGAGTCCGGATACCATATTGGATTCATAGCATGGAAAGATACGTCACCGTGAATTAGTTTACCATCTTCTGTCCTTGTTTGGTTGGGGGGATGGTAAGCTAGTTCAATAGGTGTGTATTGGACCATGTTATAATTCAATTGACTTATTTATTTGAGCAATTTTTATTCAGTTTATATGGCATGATATTATGTGTCTTGTTACGTCCCTCTAAGGACCTGGTTATCTCACTAGGTGTGTGCTCTTGTCTTTCGCAGGTGTTCTAGCCGTGGCCATGATCGTCACTATTTCTTCGAAGATGGTTGCGCTTAGATCGTCTTCGCTTCGCTCGCCAAACTCATTTTATTTTCCATGTTTTTTTCCTTATTTGTTGGTAGTAGATTTGTCTCCGTCCAACATATTGTATCAAGACAATTCATTATCATTATATGATATCTTTTATTCATTTATTTTTGTGTGGATGAGATTAGTCGTGGTTCTACTGCATTTTACATCTTACGTATATTTATTATACGGCTGGCATGTCTACATTTCTAGTCCTACATATTTTGGGACTGGGGTGTTACATGTTTTTGTGGTGGCCCATGCAGGTCCAGATAAATTATTTGGTTACTTTACGGTACCAAGCAAGCCTGTGTATAGGATTAAAGTCTAGGCTCTCATCCACATACTTGACATCTTTCCTCGATTCCATATTTAAACTATCGTTCAACTCATCGATTGCATCTTGCTTGATTCCTTCTATCATTATTCTTATCTTCCCTTCGTGCTTGCTAGAGATTGACCCTACTCGTTAGTTGTCCCAAACACCCTTAGCTTAATTTTTTAAGTTAGGTAGAATACCCCACGACCTGACACACCATTGACTATTAAGGAGAATACAAATAGGATTATCTAGACTATAGGGACTAGAGGGATTTAACCCTTTTGGTCAACCAAGCCTTGGGCAATAAACCATAGAATGATCGTATAGGAATAAACACGACTTAGATTTTTAATTATGACACTTAGACTATTCATATTGGTTCTTATTTCATCTACCCTCGTGCCTATGTTTTACTATCTAGACTAATGATGCTAATATAGCCTAGTATTTGCAAGCTAATTCTTTATCGAGCTTGATCAAGGCATATGCTATTGAGGGACCGCTCACTAATATATTGTCTAATCAGAACCGGTGCATGATGGTCTGATCAACCAAGTGCACTTTGGTTCGCTTTTGTCTATTATTCTACGTGGATGGCACATAACTAAACTTGGCCTTTAGAATCCCATCCACGACTGCCTTGACAATTCCTTTGAAATTATTCGATCGTCTTTGAACCACGTATTCGCATTCGATAATATCGTCTTTGAACTCCTTATTGCTTTTGCCTTCACCTATTTTAAAAGGACGAAGGCGTTGTACAAGAACTTCCTCTAGCCTTCCTATAGATTATGACCATTATCACTCGATGTTGCTATATCTTCATCCTAAACTACTCGCCCTTTTTCTCGGCCGTATCATGACCTTCTAATCGCTTAATTTAGAATTGAATCTAATTCGTTCTCTAAGTCGTGCCCTCAACCTACTCTCATGAAACCATAACTTTAAGCTCTCTAAATTATTTTCTCTTATTATCATAATATTCTTTATTACCTGTCATCTTGTTTTAACTTTAACCCTTACTCATTTTCCTTCTTGCACTAATCGATGATTATCCTCGCCATTGTTGAAATCACGATTTCCAAATGCATTTTCGTTGAGCGTTATGAATTGATTTTTCCTTATCGCTACCCCTTTGTGCCATCTCACCCCCCTACAATTTCATAATTTCGAGGACGAAATTCTTTTAAGTTGGGTAGGATATAAAACCTCTAAATTTTTACTATTTTTTTAAAAATAAATTTGGTACTGATTTTTTTATTTTTTATTTTGTATTGTAAGTCACACGTTTGTATTGTACGTCGCGTACAAAATTTCATTTTTCGTAGTTGCTCGACGAGTGCGAATATATGCGAGCGTATATTTTTTTAGAAAAATATTCTTTCTATTTTTATAGTTTCAAAATAATATATATAATAATTATTTTAGCTATCATACCAAAATTTCCAAGTTCATTATTTTATTTATTTTATTTATAAAAAGCCTTTCGTTTATAACAGTTATTAATAATAAATAATATTCTTCGTGCATACATATATTTCATAAGTATTTTATTAGTTTATTTAAATAATAATGTATTTTTCAAAATTATTATTGTAAGTATTTTTAGAAAATATATTTTTAAATTATTGGGGTAATTTAAATCTTTGATTAAAATTTTTGGATTTAATTTAAATAGTTTAAATTAAAGATAGAATTTATATTTAAATTGAGTTTAGATTAACTACATTTAAATTAGAATTGAATTTGGATTTAGATTGATTTTATTGATTTAAATTTAATAATTGAATTATCTAAATTGGGTTTAAAATAAATCCTAATACTTATCCAACTGGGAATTTCTACCTCCTATATAAGGAGAGGTACTCGTCCATAAAATTCTACCATCCACAAAATTCTCTACCACTCGCATCATTGCGTGCATCGTGTCCGTCTCTCCAACTTTTCCACTATTTTTTCTCCATTACAATTACATTGTCCCCTTCTTCGTGTCCACACACGGACACATGTCATCATCCACCCCCGACACAATAAGATTTTCTAACCCAAAACCTAACCACCTCTCTACTCCCCTGACCACCCTTGCCATCATCTGTCCCCGGCCACCATGGCCACCAACACCAATAAATTCCCACAGCCACCACTCGCCGTGGCCGTCGCCACAACCAGCCCACACCATAATCCAACCCCGCCAGCCTTCCAGTTTCCCGACAACCACCACCAAGCAACAACTATCGCAGGAAAACCATATGCCGTCGACCCTCTCCTCACCATCGACATCCCCAAACTCTCCACCACAACCACCGGTGGCAGCACCCCGCTACCATTATTCCACTCTGATCACCACCATCAGCCATCCCCACTTTTACGCCACCACCATTACCACCACCGCCACCTATAACCCAGCCTCGACGACTTAGCCACTGGTGCCACACCGAACCCACGCCTCCACGACCAGCAACCTATCTGCCGTGGCCATCTCCAACCGACACCAACCCAAACCTCGGCGCCACCACCGCACACCCAAACTCCGGCCACCTTGGCCGAGCGCTACCACCACAACACCAGAACCCCATCACCGACAGCCACCAAAATCCCCAGAGAAATAAAATAAAAAATAAAAAATAAAAACACACACCCCTCACCCCCGACCATCCGCCGACGAACTCCCCGCACGGCCATCAGTGGCGGCCGCGCTCCGCCCACCTTGCCAGCCCCGGCGTAGTACACCAACCTCTCGGCCGTGAAGATCCGCCGCCCTCCGCGGACAAACGCCCTACGCTAGCCAGGTATGCCGTGACCATCCCGCGGTCGCCACCGCCTCTACGTCGGCGAGCCCTCGGAGAGGTACCGCCAGCGGATCCGCCGTCTCTGCCATTCGCTCCCTCCGTGCGCATCACCAGCATGCACAGCCGTCGTGTCGGCACGCCCTTCAGTCCGCCTCCTTGTGCCGAACGCCGCTGTCCGCCGGCGCCGTCCCTTGTCGCCGAGCCACCGAAACCGCGATCCCCTTCCTTTCCTCTCCAGCGCTCACTTCTCCTCCGCCTCCGCCGAGGAGCCCCGACCGGGCCGCTCCTCACATTTCCCCCCTCCCTATTTCTCTCTCTCTCCCTTTCATTCCCAAAGAGCAGGAGTCTCTTATTAAGTTCTTTTTTTGTTGGTTTTCGATTGTTTTGTGTTTTGATTATTTTTTTTTCTTCTTTCTTTAGTATCTGTTATTTTACTATCATTATTATTATTATTATTATTATTATTATTATTATTATTATTATTACTATTATTATTATTATTATTATTATTATTATTATTACTTTTATTTCATTTTGCTGATTACAGTAGTAACATATCTATCTCTAATTATTATTCTATTTCTTAATTTTGGAATAAAAATATCTATACGTTTAAATATTTGTAAGAAATATATCATTAATATTATTTATTATCCTCAATTGGTCTACTAGTATTATATTGCTAATTACTATTAGTGTATATATATATATTCACTAAACTATATTATTATATTTACATTTAATGATTTTCCAGTCTTTTCAAACATCTATTTTTTTGACTAATAAAAATATAGCTTCCTACCTAAAAACGATATTTTCATAAAGGAGTTTTGCTTTAAAATGATTTTTATGTTTTTAATATTATCTACCAATTTATTTTACTAGTAAAAATATTTTCAAGTATTTAAACTAAAAGTATTTTTAACAAATAATAATTTAATATATATATTTTAAATATTGATATAAAATATTTTTACTAAGTAAATTAGTTTTATCATAAAGCAATTTTTCATATCTACCTATGAATAATTTGGTATAATAAAACCTTATTTTTCTTCAAAAATCATATATATATTAATTATCTAAATTTCCTTCGACAATCCTTGTCCATGACTAATTTCCTTTTATCCTATTCCCTCGCCAATTTTGTACTACCTTATGTCCACCCTAACTAATTTGACCCTTCTGGACCCAATGGAACTGTCCGTGCCACCACCCGATGTCACTATATATAGTTGTTGCACCGAAGTCGCAGTTCATGCCACTTTGATCATCGCAGCACACCAGGCGTCCTACCAAGCAAGACTCCTTGCCATTTGCTATTTTTTTATTTTAGCAAATATTTTATGCATTATTCATTACTTTCTTTATGCAAAATAAATTGTGATACATGGCATAACCTGTCAGAACTTACTGTTCAGTTATATTTCCCGCTATGTATTTTTTTTTTACACATTAAACCTAGATTTAAGGGACCACCTTTGTGTGTTGCATCCATTGGCCTTGACACGTTGTACCACGAAGTTGTGTGTCGCATGTAGAACACAGACATGCGTGACTGGCTGGTCACCGGTGCGTATAAGCCGTGCGATAAGAATAACTGCTAATAGAATTGCATGCTAGTTTGACTTAGCGGTTCTAGGGGTTTACTGTTGTGGATACAACCTGGTAGGCATTGGGCGGGGAGGACAATTCCTTAGCATATGGGCTTCGATGCACTTTCCCTTGTGACCCGGAAGCTCCGTTGGAGATACGGAGTTGATGACCCATGATTACTGACGGCCACTGACGTTCTGTGGAACGTTATGCTCTTATTGATTGGGCCTCTGGTGCCCCAAGGGGGGACTACGCCGATCCCATTTCAGCGAGGGCCCATGCGTAGGAAGAATTGTTCTTAACAATATTTTACTTAGAACGGTTAGGCACCTTTATCCGTTAGGTATGACTACTTTTGGTTTGGGTACTTGTATCTGTTAGTCCCGGGGCTTGATCCAAGATAGAAAAACTGATGCAATCGAGATCTGAGATGTCACACAAAACATTGCAGTGATCAAACTCAAGATCTACGATGGTACAATAAAACAAATAGCCAAATTACAATCTGAAGGAGGGAAATAGATAAGAGAAGATCTCTCGTTCTTCCTTGCAAACGTGTTGCAATTGGGACAGAACGAGTTACAATAATCTGGAGGGAGATTAGATGAAGAACAGTTGCTGGGGTGTCAAAACACCGTTGCTCAAAACAAGATTCGCCCCATACGATCTGCTTCCAGGAACCAGCAAGTTTGAAGAACTTGTGGAACGCTCGAAGTCACCTCTGTTCTGACTCCTCGGATGGACTTGCAATGGCGGCAGCAATACTCTCTCTCTTTTTCCTTTTATGACTTATAATTTTCATAGTAGTCACAAAGGAGGCCAGAAGAGAGTATTTATAGAGAGAGGGTGGAAACCCTAGCCACCTCTTCAGTTATGGAAAGATTGAATCAAATCCCAAAAGATAGCAACGAGATTTAATTCAAATCCCACAAAGATAGGATCTGATTTAATCGCATTGATTCAGCCTTTCCATAACTGATTTGTAATCTGCACAGTCAGTGGATCCCTCTATGCGGCAGCAGCAGCAGCCTGGCCGTATGAGCCTAATGGCCGCATGGACTGCATGAGCCGCATGGACCGTATGAGCCGTATGGACCGTATGGACCGCATGGATGGCATGGGCCGCATGTGCCGCATGTGCCGTATGAGCTGCATGAGCCGCATGTGCCGTATGAGCCCCATGAGGCCGCATATGAGCCGCATGCCGCATAAGACCGATGGCCGCATATGAGCCGCATAAAGACCGCATGACTGCTGACGTGCTAAGTGCAAAGTACGCCAACAAAATGCCACATTACGCTTCATGAGCCCATGAGCCCGAGTCCGAGTCCAAGTCTGAGTCCGAGTCCGAGTCGCTAAGCCCCTTTAGGGATTAGCTCCAAATGGAATTAATCCAAGAGAATGACAAAAGCATTAATGCTTAATCCTTGGAACCTTATTCTTATCTCCTTGTTAAATCACCCACATGGTTCCCTCCTTAGGGTCACCACCCCATGTGCATCTCTCAACAACACACCCAAGTATATATGTTGAGATAACTCATGGTGCATTTTCGATGTGGGACTAAAATTTACAAGGCATGTTGAGAGCAAGCTCTCTCCATGTAAAGAAAGCACCAACAATCCCCCACATATCACAACATATATATGTGTCCAGGGTTGAGCATTCCCCACAGTAACTGTCCATTTTGCATTAGGATAGATGTCGCTGACGACTTGAATCTTTTCGCATGGGTTAAATAACAATGTGATACAAGAATGGACTACGCCTTGAATTCTGCACCACAATTGTAACTCTTCCCACTCACAAAGTGTAGTTACGTGTGCTTCTGGCTGCATATTAAAGGCCCTGTGCCAGCCTGGTTTCAGTGTATAATTTTGGGCGTCTACAAGTTTACACTCAAGAGACGGCCTGATATCTCTTTCCATATACTATAGGTGAGTTCTTTATTAAAGAGATATGGCATGAAGCCTTGTGCTTCCTTGCGTTCCTACGCCGCTATGACATGGCCTGAAGCCGAGGCATTACCCCTACCTGGGAACCTCATCGTAGTGTCATACTACTGTAGCATGAGGTCACAAGCCTCTTTGTAGTGCCAAACTACCCAGCATGAAGCCTAAGGCTTCCTTGCGGTATTATGCCGCAACGACATGGCTTACAATGCCAAGACTTTACCCCTACCTGAGTACCTCATCGTGGTGTCGTTCCACTGTAACATGGGGCCATCTTTCCCTTTATAGTGCTGTCTACAACTCTTTAATTACGTCATACAGCATTAGGCTACCTGCCTATTTGCGGTGCTACGCCGCTGTGACTTGGCTTGCAAAGCCGAGGCATTACCCCTACCTGGGAACCTCATGGTGGAGTCACCCCACTGTAGCATGGAGTTTCACTCCTTGTAGTGCTGCTCTACCGTGCTTCCTGTAAAGCACACCAGGCATTCCCTCTGCCTGAGAACTCATTAAGGCGTTTAAGCCAACCTTCCACAGGATCTGTTTTTTTTTGCAGAAAAATACATAGTAGACAACAGTGGTTATGGGTCCGTATCCCTTCCATGTTCCAGAGAACAAGTACCCACTGTTACCTGATAGTTTCCCAGTCTGTGATCCTCCTTTGAACCAAAAGTTAGATGCCTAGTAGATTTCTCTTTGAACTAATAGCATAAAACTTTATGGTAGGATTACAAAGACACACTATCAGAATGCCTTCAAGCCCATTTTACAAGCTGTGTCATCGACCAACTGGCGCTTGAGGCCCTTTATGAACGGATCTGCCAGGTTCTCCTGACTCCGAACATCAACCACTGCAATTACACCTCTTTTGATAAGATCGTGTACTGCCCTGTGCTTCAACCGCACAGTCCTCTTCTTCCCGTTGAAGAGGTCTTTTGATGCCGCCGCCGTAGTCGCCTGGTTGTCACAGTATATCGGTATCGTCGGTATCTGAGCTCCAACCACTAGAAGATCATACATTAGCTCCCGAAGCCATTCTGCTTCATCTGCTGCAGTTTCAAGTACATAGAATTCAGATTCCATGGAGGAACGAGAGAGTATAGTCTGCTTCTTCGACTTCCACGATATAGCAGCTCCATCCAAAGAAAAGATATATCCACCTGTGGATCTCTCGCTTTCCACCTCTGAACACCAGCTAGCATCACTGAAGCCTTCCACTACTGTCGGATACCCGTTGTAGTACAGTGCATATGTCTGAGTTTTCTTGAGATATCTCATCACCCGCTTCACAGCTTTCCAGTGCTCAACCCCTAGTTGCTTGTGAACCAACTCAGCATTCCCACGGCGAAAGCTATGTCAGGCCTTGTGGCAGTGGTTCCGTACATCAAACTTTCGATAATGCTAGAATACTCCAGCTGCCTGACGCTTTCCCTTGAATTTGGCTTCAGCTTCTGATCACACCTGTATGGCGTATCGATCCCTGGAAGATCCTTATACCCATAGCGTGTGAGCATCTTCTCAATGTAGTGAGATTGTGACAGCGCTACTCCAGTGTCTGTCCGGATGATCTTTATGCCCAAGATGACATCTGCATCCCCCAAGTCCTTCATACTGAACTTGGTTGAGAGGAACTTCTTTGTCTCTGTGACACAGCCTATATCCGTACCTAGGATTAGCATGTCGTCCACGTACAGACAAACGATGACTCCTCTTCCATCAGCGAACTTTGTGTAAACATATTTGTCCGTCTCGCTGACTCTGTAGCCGTTTGACCTAATAACTTTGTCAAACTTCTCATGCCACATCTTGGGAGCTTGCTTCAAACCATACAATGATTTCACCAACTTGCAGACTTTGTCTTCAAGACCTTTGATGACAAATCCATCTGGCTGTTGCATGTAAATCTCTTCGGTCAGCTCCCCATTCAGGAATACGGTCTTTACATCCATCTGATGTATCACCAATTATATATAGCTGCTAGAGCGATTAACATCCTGATGGTGGTCATCCGAGCTACTGGAGTGTACGTGTCAAAGTAGTCTATCCCCTGTTTCTGAGAAAATCTCTTGGCTACCAGCCTGGCCTTGAACTTGTCAATAGTTTCATCTGCCTTCATCTTCTTCTTGAAGATCCATTTACATCCGATGGGCTTCTCTTCTTCAGGTAGATCTACCAACACCCATGTGTTATTGGAGGTGATAGAGTCAAACTCGTCATTCACTACCTCCTTTCCGAAGATAGCATCTCTGGTCTTTATCGCCTCATCATAGGTAAGCATATCTGCTTCCACATGATAGGTGACAAAGTCATCTCCGAAATCTTTCGGTCTCCTCGCTCGCTTAGCTGACGGCTTTGCGAGTTCTGGTACAAGAGTTGTTTCCTCAACAACAGCTTCTTCTTGGACTACTGGCCCATATGAGATTTTAGTCTCATTTGCACCTACATCATTTTCCGAAATGTCCGAAAGAACAATGTTTTTGTCTTTTGTAAACTTGTCTTCAAAGTATTCAGTATCACGAGATTCGATGATATGATTTGACTCAATATCAAGAAATCTCCTAGCATCACTTTTCTCGAAATACCCCAAGAAGATCGCCTTCGTAGTCCTTGTCCCTAGCTTCTGAATCTTCAGATCTGGGAGCTTCACATACGCCAGACACCCCCACACTCGAATGACATTCAAGTTTGGTCTGACTTTGAACCAGAGTTCATGAGGAGTTACGTCCGAATTTGCATATGGCACTCTATTTAGAATAAAAGTGGCCGTTAATGCAGCTTCTCCCCAGTAGCATTTAGGAAGACCCGCGGTTAGCAGCATTGAGTTCATCATTTCTGTCAACGTTCTGTTCTTTCTCTCCGCTACTCCGTTGGATTGAGGAGAATATGGTGCGGTAGTCTCACATATAATTCCATGTTTTTTGCATAACGATGCGAATTCATGAGACCTGTACTCCCCACCTCGATCACTCCTTAACCTTTTGAGTTGTTGTCCAGTCTGCAGTTCAGCTTCGGCCCTGAACTCTATGAACTTCTTGAAAGCTTCGTCTTTAGACTTGAGCAAGTAGACGAACGCGTATTTTGAGAAGTCGTCGATGAAGGTTATGAAATACTTCATTCCGGCCTTCGTAGAGAAATATTTGAAGTCACAGATATCGGAGTGCACCAACTCCAGAAGATCTGTGCTTCGATTGACCCGATGAAAGGATTTCCTTGTGATCTTCGTCTGAGCACACACTTCACACTTCTCCACCTTACCCCCATATTTGGAGATAAGTCCTAGACTAGACATTTTGTTAATTCTTTTACAATGAACATGTCCTAGTCTATTATGCCACAACTCAAGAGAATAATCAGAAAAAGCAACTGCAATAATGTCTTCAAACTAGTTGACAAGCTAAATTTTAAACATTCCTTCGGTTTGATAAGCCTTCCCGAAGTATGTTCCTTTCTTGGACATCACCATCTGACCAGCATTGATGTCCATCCTCAAGCCTGCGTTGCAGAGCAGGCTCCCAGAGATCAAGTTCTTAGCAATCGTCGGAACATGCTTCACACCTTGAAGCGTCAGAGTGTTCCCAGAAGTGAGTTTCAGTTCCACGGTCCCGATCCCCAGTACTTCAGCTTGGGCCTGGTTCACCATGACAACTTTCTCATATATCGGTTGGTACATGACGAACCATTCCTTGCCAGAACAGACATGGCAAGTCGTACCAGTGTCTATCCACCAGTCAGAGTCAACCCCCACATTTGTGACCTGTGCGATCATAGCAACAAAGTTAGAAACTAATGAAACCTTATTAGGCTCACCTTTCTCTGATTATTTAGGCTTAGATTTGCATTCACTCTTGTAGTGGCCTTTTTTCCCACAATTGTAACAAGTCACGTGGGACTTAGTCTTCTGTTTCTTGAAAGAAGGACCCTTCACTTTTAGATTAGTGAAGTCCTTCTTCTTGGGATGAGAAGCCGCCTGCTTCCCCTTGGGATCTCTCGTCTGCACAAGATTGGCTTTAGCCAACTGTTTGGACAGAGTGACCACCTTCTGTTGGGAACGCATCTCGCCCTCAACATGGATCTTTTGCAGCAGATCACCCAAGCTAATGTCTAGCTTCTTTCTGTGCATCCTTGCATAGAAGGTACTCCATCCAGCAGGAAGTTTTGAGACGATCCCTCTGACGACGAACTTGTCGGAAAGGGGCATCTCTTCGTCTTCCAGTTTCTGACGCAGCTTCAGAAATTCCTTCACCTGTGGCAGCATGGACTTTTCGTCCTCAAAGAGCAATTTGTGATATTTTTCAACCACAAACATTTTGCTCCTGTTCTTGTCTTCTTCATACAGATTTTCCACAGACTCCCATATATCTCTGGCAAGTTCCTTCTTCGAGTAGGATTCTGCCAGGGAGTCCTCCATAGCATTCAGGATGAGAAGCCTGCAGATGCTATTTTCCCTTCTCGACTTGGCCTGGAGTTTGGTAGCCGCGTTGATTGCGGCAGTAGATCCAGTGTCTGGAACAGAGGGTTCTTCCTCTAACAGAACATGATCAACTTCTTTCAGTTGAAGAGTTAGGTAAACCTTTCTTTTCCAGACTTGATAGTGCTCTCCGTCGAACTTTTCCAACTTGCAGAAGTCCGATTGGAGGAGCAAAGCATTAATGTTTTCCATCTACACGGATCTTCCTTTGAGATTGTTAGTCCCGGGGCTTGATCTAAGATAAAAAAACTGTGGCAATCGAGATCTGAGATGTCACACAAAACTTTGCAGTGATCAAACTCAAGATCTACGATGTTACAATAAAACAAATAGCCAAATTACAATCTGAAGGAGGGAAATAGAGAAGAGAAGATCTCTCGTTCTTCCTTGCAAACGTGTTGCAATTGGGACAGAACGAGTTACAATAATCTGGAGGAAGATTAGATGAAGAACAGTTACTGGGGTGTCAAAACACCGTTGCTCAAAGCAAGATTCGTCCCACACGATCTGCTTCTAGGAACCAGCAAGTTTGAAGAACTTATGGAAGGCTCGAAGTCACCTCTTTTCTGACTCCTCGGATGGACTTGCAATGGCGGCAGCAACTCTCTCTCTCTTTCTCCTTTTTTGACTTGTAATTTTAGTAGTAGTCACAAAGGAGGCCAGAAGAGAGTATTTATAGAGAGAGGGTGGAAACCCTAGCCGCCTCTTCAGTTATGGAAAGATTGAATCAAATCCCAAAAGATAGCAACGAGATATTAATTCAAATCCCACAAAGATAGGATCTGATTTAATCGTATTGATTCAGCCTTTCCATAACTGATTTGTAATCTGCACAGTCAGCGGATCCCTCCATGCGACAGCAGCAGCAGCCTGGCCGCATGAGCCTAATAGCCGCATGGACTGCATGAGCCATATGGACCGCATGAGCCGCATAGACCGCATGGACCGCATGGGCTGCATGAGCCGCATGTGCCGCATGTGCCGTATGAGCCGCATGAGCCGTATGTGCCGCATGAGCCCCATGAGGCCGCATATGAGCCGTATGCCGCATAAGACCGTATGGCCGCATATGAGCCACATAAAGACCGTATGACTGCTGACGTGCTAAGTGCAAAGTGCGCTAACAAAATGCCACATTACGCCTCATGAGCCCATGAGCCCGAGTTCGAGTCCGAGTCCGAATCCGAGTCCGAGTCGCTAAGCCCCTTTGGGGCTTAGCTCCAAATGGAATTAATCCAAGAGAATGACAAAAGCATTAATGCTTAATCCTTGGATCCTTATTCTTACCTCCTTGTAAAATCACCCACATGGTTCCCTCCTTAGGGTCACCACCCTATGTGCATCTCTTAACAACACACCCAAGTATATATGTTGAGATAACTCATGGTGCATTTCCGATATGGGACTAAAATTTACATGGCATGTTGAGAGCAAGCTCTCTCCATGTAAAGAAAGCACCAACAGTATCTGACCGTGGCTTGGAACAATAACTTGTCGCGGATTAGTTTGCCACATCTTGTCCTTGTTTGGTTGTAGGTATGGCTTACTACTTCGATGAGAAAGTATTGAACCTTGTTGGGGTTCGGATACCATATTGGATTCATAGCATGGAAAGATACGTCACCGTGAATTAGTTTACCATCTCCTGTCCTTGTTTGGTTGGGGGATGGTAAGCTAGTTCAATAGGTGTGTATTGGACCATGTTATAATTCAACTGACTTATTTATTTGAGCAATATTTATTCAGTTTATATGGCATGATATTATGTGACTTGTTACGTCCCTCTGAGGACCTGGTTATCTCGCCAGGTGTGTGCTCTTGTCTTTCATAGGTGTTCTAGCCGTGGCCATGATCGTCACTATTTCTTCGAAGATGGTTGCGCTTAGATCGTCTTCGCTTCGCTCGCCAAACTCATTTCATTTTTCATGTATTTTTTCCTTATTTGTTGGTAGTAGATTTACCTCCGCCCAACATATTCTATCAAGACAATTCATTATCATTATATGATATCTTTTATTCATTTATTTTTTTGTGGATGAGATTAGTTGTGGTTCTACTGTATTTTACAGCTTATGTATATTTATTATACGACTGGCATGTCTACGTTTCTAGTCCTACGTATTTCGGGACAGGGGCGTTACACATGTATGTTTTGTAACTGGCCAGCTACGCTCACGTGACTCTCTTTCAATGGTAATCTAGCTATAGAAGAGAGAAATCCAAGTACAGTTGTTAGTAAACCTTCCACCATACTAATCTGATACTGCCGATACTAATCCTATATGCCGATACCTATCGGATATGATCGATATCGAATCGATAAGGCCAATACAAATCCTAGCTCTACGGCCGATACATATCGGATAGGACTATACCGATACGGCCTATACCCAATCGATATACCGATACTAATCCGATACGGTCAATAATATAAGTACCTATGGTCGATGAGGTTGATCCGCTGGTACATCTATGTACGATCAACGAAGTAATGATCCATTTCAATTTGGATGTAAAAATCTGTATCGTAAGTCAAACTAAACATAATTAGTTCAAAACCGATACCGATACTGATTCCGATACTCAACGAAATAGTCCGATAGAGATACCGATACCGATACAGATTTGTGGTGGGATGAGCCATAATCCGCTGATTTGGTTTTGGTTTTGGTTTTGGTTTCGGTTTCGGTTTCGAACATACTTAATTTTAAAAAATTCGGTTCAGTTTCGGATTTGAATATACTAAATTCGGTTAGGTTTCGATTTTTAATATACTAAATTTACTTATTCGGTTTCAGTTTTGAATATACTAAATTTGGTTCAATTTTGGATTTGACTATACTAAATTCGTTTCGGTTTCAGTTTTTAATATAGTAAATTTACTTATTCGGTTTCGGTTTTGAATATACTAAATTAGGTTCAGTTTCGGTTTTGAATATACTAAATTCGGTTCGGTTTTGAATATACTAAATTTACTTATTCGGTTTCGGTTTTGAATATACTAAACTCGGTTTGGTTTCGGTTTTGAATATACTAAATGCGGTTCGGTTTTGGTTTTCAATATACTAAATTTACTTATTCGATTTCGGTTTCGGTCCAAAGTTTATATATACTCCTCTATATATATATATATATATATATATATATATAGAGGAGTATATATATATATATATATATATATATATATATATACTCCTATATATATATATATATATATATATATATATATATATATATAGAGGAGTATATATATATATATATATTAAAAGAACACTAAATTTTATTGATAGATAGGGCGAAATACAAAAGAGTCATTGATCCATAACAAAAACTTCAGACACTCTTCTTCCCATGCGAACAAGCGACAGTGGCTTTGGCTATTTGTCTCTGGATCTCATGAAGGATCTGCCCCAGTTATATTTATATTGCTCGTATCTCCACTTGATTCGATTTTTCCATAAAACCCAGCAGATGGCCCCAACTGTAATTTGTTTGAAGTGAAGGTTGTTCCGTCTCCACCAAAGAGATAAACAAGCTTCCAAGCTAGAAGCCCGACCCCGAATCCGCAGGATCGACTGGTAAGAACACCAAGCATGTGTAGCCAACTCCCCATCAAAGAAGATATGGCGAATATTCTCGGGCATAGGACTGGAGCAGCAGTGACAACTAGATGCCAGATGAAACCCTAACCGTTGAACATGATCATCAGTAGGAAGTCGATCAAGGAGAATTCGCCAAAGTAGCATAAACCTTTTTGAAGGAATACAGGTACTCCATATGTTCTTGAAGCGATTATCTACAGGGAAGGTAGGACGGATAGCCTTCCATACAGATGATACAGTAAAACGAGGTTTAGGAAGCCAATGCACTCCAGACTCGTCCTCCTCGATCAGTTGAAATCATTCATCTAGGTCCCGACCAGCAAGGAGTCGACGCCATATATGAGATGATGAAGAATTGGCCAAAGCTTGGGAAGGGTGACATCGAGGAAAGTATTTCATCCTCATGAACTTCGTCCATAGGAGATCTTGAGTTCTCAATTTCCACCATAGCTTTACGGTCATAGCATCGAAGACATCTTTGAGTCTCCTGACCCCAAGGCCGCCCTCTTCGTGTGGTCTAGCGATATGATTCCAGCCGATCAAAGCATGTTTGCGATTACCATCCTTCGAACCCCATAAGAACTCGCTAAACATGGCTTCAATTTGAGTAATGACACTCATAGGGGGGTTACTGGCAGCAAGACAGAAAATAGGAATAGAAGATAGAACAGACTTGATGTGGATGAGTTTACCTCCAGGGGAGAGTATTTTGTTGTGCCATCCCTCAATTCTGCTATGAACCTTGTCCTTGAGATCCTCAAACATGGCAGAGTTCCGTTTACCAGTCATGAACGGGCAACCGAGATAGGTTATAGGAGGAGATTTAAGCTGATACCCTGTGAGCATACTAAGGGAAGTAGCCCTGTCCTCAGGAAAATTCGTAGTGACGCATATAGCGGATTTAGAAGCATTAACGAGCTGCCCGGAAACACGTTCATAACATTGAAGTACTGACTTGAGGAGCTGAATAGACCGCCGATCACCCACTGAGAAGATCAGAATATCATCCGCATAAGCGAGATGAGAGACTCTCGGGCAACCACTGGGTGAATAATATGGTATATATCCAGGAATTGAGTCCAATTTCTACAGATTTCTACTAAGAGACTCAGCTGCGAGCACAAATAACATTCGAGATAAAGGATCACCCTGGCGAAGGCCTCTGAATGCTTGGAAGTAGCCGGACATGCTGCCATTGATCAAAGTAGAGAACCACACATTGTTCAATAGGGGACAGCCGGTTAGCAAGAAGCTTTGAAAAGATTTTGTTGATAAAATTACAAAGGCTAATCGGTCGATTGTCAGAGATGGTAGTAGGGTGCTTGCTCTTAGGAATCAAAACAAGAAGGGTGCTAGTTATCAACTTGGGTAAGGAGAACCCATCGAAAAACATATGAATCGCAGCCAAGACGTCCTCTTTGATAATGTACCAACACTTGATGAAGAAGATGCCGGAAAACCCATCCGGCCCGGGAGCACTATTCCGATCAATAGATTTAACAGTATTGTGAACCACCTCCATGTTGGGTTTAATGGTCAGAGCCTCGCTCTCTTCATCACTAAGAAGTTTAGGTAGTACTGACATGAAGTCCTTATCCGCAATGACAGGCTCGGGAAGAAAGAAGTTTTCATAATGTGAATTGGCAATTTGTTGTATCCCTTCGAGATCACAAGCTATAGAACCATCATCAGCTTGGAGTTTATGAATATGTAATCGTCTGCGCTTGTTAGAGACACATGAATGGAAATACCCAGTATTACGATCCCCTTGCAAGTCCCACTTGAGTCGAGCCTTTTGTTTCCAGTAGGCTTCCTCTATTTGGATTCTTTGTTTAAGATGAGCCTGAGCTTCCTGAAGAGCTGAACGAGTAGATGGATCATTATCAAAAGCGACCTCTGCAGCAACAACCCTATCCTCGACAAGTTTTACAGCCTGGAAAATATCACCAAATATAGTGTGACTCCATTTTGATAGCGCCCTTCGAGTAGCCGTGAGACACAGGCCCAGGTTAGTGATAGGATTATGATGATGAGCAGATCCCCAAGCCTGAGCGACAGTTGGAATGAAGGAAGGATGAGCAGGCCAAAATGACAAAAACTGAAAAGGTTTATTAGGAATAGTAGATCGCGCGCGCAGCTGAAGTAAAATAGGAGAATGGTCAGATTCGGTTCGGTTCAGATGGTCACAAGAAGTGATAGGAGCCCAATCCCACCACTGCCTGTCCATGAGCACCCGATTGAGTCTGGAACCCTGCCTCTCAGGTCCAGTATCTGTCTTGACCCACATGAAATAGCTCCCAGTGAATAGGGCCTCCATGACACCAGCAGCAAGCTGAAATTCCTTGAACTCACTCATCGATGACTCATTAGGGGGCAATCCACCAAACTTCTCTTCTGAACGAGAGATGGCATTAAAATCTCCACCTATCATCCAGGGGCACGGGAAGAGGTTCTGGAGTCGAAGAAGAGAATCCCAGAGCAAGCGCCTCCCCTCCTTCATGTTGCTACCATGGACAATAGATATCAGTGAGGCAGCTGGAAGAAGAGTGTGAGAGAAGATGACCGATAACGACTGATCCGTAGACTCAGTCAAGTTGATCTGGCCCTCCTTGTTACAGAAAATCTAAATGTTATCTTTGGCATTGGAAATCGCCATTTGATAACCGAGCTTAACCTGATAGTAATGCAGTTGATCAGGAGTGACTTTGGGTTCGATAACGGCAAGAAGTTGGATTTTATGGATGTGGACTAAAGTTTTGATTCTCTTAAGGGTCATTGGATTAGCAATTCCCCGAACATTCCATATAAGGATGTCAAACATTAGAGCGGGTGGAGGTGGAGGGGTTTGAAGTGAGCTTAGCTGCAGATCATAAAACTCTAGTAGACGGCGGCGGCGGCACTTTCGCATGACGGACGGTTGTAGTCGTAGTCGGGCCCGAACGGGCTTCTTCTTCCTCGACCTGCTGGGCCCATGAAGAGGTAGGAATGATAATCTCGCCTTCTTCAAGCAGGTCATCTTGGACAGCTTCAGTGAGTTCAGGTGGAACCAGAGTTGCAGGAGGGATGATTGCAGTAGAGGGAGATGTGTTTGGTTCTGGCATGGCGGCAATGGCCAGGTCTGTCACTGCGGCAGGGGCATCGGACGGCGTGTTGAGAAGATTGTTAGAACCGTCACCAGGAGGAGTTAGCGCAGGTTGCGCGATCGGGTTGGCTGGTGCATGAGCTTGGGGGGACTGAGGTGGCTGGTCTTCATTCGTTGGGACTTGGGGAACTGTGGTGAGGATCTCAAGTGGGGGAGTAGTATTTAATGCAGCGATGGGATCTGATGATGGGACATTCATTGAGGGATGAGTTTGAGCATTAATGCCGCCTTCTTCTGTATGATTCTGGATGGAGCATTCACCTGTAGCCTGTTCTATCGGGGCTAGATTTATGGGAACACGTGTGCGTTGCGGGAGGGGATCTTTCATAGGCTGCTTCTCCTTCTGAATAGCTTTGCAAGTACTCCGTGCATGTCCTTGGTGTTTACAAAAGGTGCAGAACAGAGGAGATGATTCGTACTCTACTTTCTAAGAGATTTTCCGTCCATTAGATAGCTGGATAGTCAGGAGGGGGCGCAGCCTTGCTCGCATCTAGTTCCACAAGCACGCGAGCCACGCTAGGGCGTGTCAACTCCTCAGTAGCACGATCAAGTTTCAAAGGGTTTTCGATGCCCATGGCAATAGAAAACAAAGCATTTTTGTTAAAAAATTGGACAGGCAATCCTGGAAGGGAGACCCAGACCGGAGCAAGGGGGATTCCTCCTGGGGTGAGAAATCTTTGTGCCATCGGAATAATCTCATAGGAGACCTAGTAATGAACCAGAGGTCCTTCGAACGGAGGCGGAGGAAATCTTCTTCAATCTGCGGGCGAATAAGAATATGTTTTGGATCCAAAGATACAACATAAACCTGTCCTGTGAATTTGAAGTTGATGAAAGCCTTCCTAATCACCTCCATCGTCGGACGTGAGTGGGAAAACTTACCAATGAGGGCGAAGCGGAAAGGATCCGCAAGGATGTTTTCCTCCTCCTCCGAGAAGGATATCACAGGCACCCCCCGTGAGAACGAAGGGCTACGGATCGGGATCAAGGGGGGCGAAGGGGGTTGGGACCCCACGACCGCCTCGGCGAACGTCTTGGCCATGACGGGATGCCAATGGAGCGAGTGTCTCCACAGGCGTGAGACGTCGGCCCGGCCAAAGGCCAAGCCGAAGTCGTGGGCAAGGAAGCACGGCTAGGGTTTAGACGATCGCCAAAGCGAGAGCCATCCATATATATATATATATATATATATATATATATATATATATATATATATATATAATATATATATATATATATATATATATATATATATATATATATATATATATATATAAAATATATATATATAAAATATATATATATATTTATATATATATATATATATATATATATATATATATATATATATATATATATATATATATATATATGTGCGTGTGTGCCGAATATATGTGTGTGTGTGTGTGTATGTGTGTGTATGTGACGAATATGTGTGTGTGTGTGTGTGTGTGTGCCGAATATATATATATATATATATATATATATATATATATATATATATATATATATATATATATATATATATATATATATATATATACACACACATATATATATATAAATTGTACAAGCATGGAAAAGAACAGGAAAGTCCATGCGGCTCAAAACAGAGGGAGTCTCACGCGGTTCAAGAATCTCTCATAGCTTCATGCGGCTCAAAAATCCTTTAGAGCTTCATGCGGCTCAAAAATCCTTTAGAGCTTCATGCGGCTCAAAAGTCCCTTACAGCTTCATGCGGCCCAAAAATCCTTTAGAGCTTCATGCAGCTCGAAAGTTTTCGATAGCTCCATGCGGCTCGGGAAAAGCCACGTGGCCCTATGCGGTTCAAAAATTGGCCTCTACAGCTAGCCATAACTACTCTGTGCCCCTGGCTCATTAAATGCTCTGACGCAATGCGGCAGCTCTGACACAAAGGATTGACAGCTCTGACATAAAGGTAAAATAATGACTCTGACATAATGATGTGCCCCTAGAGAGACGAGAAAAATCTTTATAGCTTGCACGATCCACCAATTCCAAAGCTCCTTATGCGGATCGCTTTAAAGACTTCCATGCAGCTCTGACATGAGGCCACCCTCATGCGCCTCAGTTATGGGGGCCACCCTTATGCGGTTCAGATGTGAGGCCACCCTCATGCGGCTCAGTTGTGAGGCCACCCTCATGCGGCTCAGTTGTGAGGCCACCCTTATGCGGTTCAGTTGGGGGCCACCCTCATACGGCTCGGTTGCAAGGACATCCTCATGCGGCTCGGTTGTGAGGCCACCCTTATGCGGTTCAGTTGGGGACCACCCTCATGCGGCTCGATTGCGAGGCCATCCTCATGTGTTTCGGTTGTGAGGCCATCCTCATGCGGCTCGGTTGTGAGGCCACCCTCATGCGGCTTAATTAGCAGACCACACTCATGCGGCTCTGCCAGGACGCCCCGTTCATGCAGTTTGCAGCATAAATGGCAGTTGGGACACGTGGCAGAAGATTGACTAAGACTTATCCACTGGAATTTATTGCAACCAACAAATCATAATAATTCAGATTTATTGCAACCAACACAACAGCCCAGATTGATTTCCAACAAACAAATCAAGGTTAATCTTAACCAATCCCCAATCACCCACTTTTTAAGGCGCAGTTACTGCACACTCCACTCATCACAAAGTCCTATAAATAGCAAGGTACTATTCCTTTGCAACACACACAGAGTTAAAGACACAGAGAGCCCGAGCATAGAGACTAGCAACCCCCGCACACACAAAGAGTATTTCCTCGTCAGAGCAGAAGCTATGTCCGATCGTCCAAGGAGTAAGGCATAGTTGATAGCACTCTCCCAAGCCTCTACCATCATCCCCCAGAAAAACTAAACAATTGTACTTAGATTGCTTTTCCTAGGTTTTGTTCCTAGGCTCTCTTTGTACGAGCGAGTTTGTATTATGAATTAAAAGTTCATTCCTTCCTTAAAACTGTTCTGTTCTTTTATAATCAATGGCAAACACGATGGCGACTCTGCTGGGGACTAGCTTCTCCATTGCTGAGAAGTTGGTGATCCAATCTAACGCAGCCAAACTTGGCTCCACTCAACAGATGCTGGTTGTCCGCTTCGACCAGCAGGCATTTGAAGAAATGCTCTCCGACAGGAGCGCTAGCCCGGTCCAGAAGCGAGCCCGCACGAAGAAGGCCCGCAGGAAGTGGAGGCCTAAATCATTTGCTCCTCCCCAAGCTCTAGAATAAGTGTTCTCTGTTGTCCAAGACGGCGGAGAAGACTCGCGTGCGGCCCTACTTCAGACCGTAGAGGACTCTACTGTCCCCAAGTTCGGCAAAGAAAAATACTACGATGTAGACTTGCAGGGGCAAAGAGGGACTCTATGCGGTCCAGGAAGAAGCTACATAAGGGCACCAAACGCATGGATACTCATACGGCCACAAAAGCCAGCCGCATGAAGAAGGCTCATGCGGCCAAAACTTCCAGCTGTATGGAGAAGGCTCATGCGGCCAAGACTTCCAATCGCATGAAAGAGACTTTTGCGGCCATGACTTCCAGCCGTATACCGAAAGTTTATACGGCCATAGCTTTCTGCCGCATGCAAACTGCTCAAGCGGCCACAAATGCCAGCCGCATGCAGATTTCTTACGGCCACAAATGCCAGCCGCATACAGACAGCCTATGCAGCCACCAATCCCAGCCGCAGACCATCTGCTCTATGTGGCTCGGGTTCAATCTTCGATCGGCTCTCATGCAGTCCTGACCTCAGACACTCTCCTGAGGGTGTGCCAAACTCTGTGTGGCACAACTTGGACTCTTCCTACTATGCACCCTTAAGTGCTAGAGGGAAGAAGTCTAGGACAGCGCGGCTCATCGAGCTCAATCAGTTGTCCCAACTTATGACCATCAGGACGTCCCGTTGACTATTACACGAGCCTCTGATGGAAAGTTGTACAAAACTATCCTTGTCCAGCCTCCGACGGCCAACGGACGGGATAGTTATCAAGAATCTTCCAACAACGAGCAGGGGCAAGTAGCCCCTGTAGGAGCGTAAAAAGTGCTTCAAAGAAAGAGCCATCTCATTCATAAGTGATCTGCTTTACGCCTAGCAGAGCGGGTAATCTCTTTACGCCCAAGACTAGGCTAATCGCTTTACGTCTAAGCAGGCTGATCATTTTATGCTCGGGTCTACACCCATGGTTTTACGCCAAGGACAGAGCAGCCACTTTTACGCTGGACAAAGCTGTCAAATCTCACATTTAATGCAAACTCTGATATGGAGATATTAATGATGGCATACATCACAAAGGGATTTGTTTTTGCACAGAGACCAATGTTGTCGTTTAGTGTGTGGATTGAGCTACTTTACGCTCACACTACGGCTTCTTTTACGCACGAAGATTATACTAGCCTTTACGCTCAACAGTCGACGTGTGCGTAAAGTCTATTTGAGCTGCTTTTACGCTCAAGGTTATTTAATAACCACTTTACGCGGGAAGTCTATGTCAGGGCTATTTTACGCCAAATCTACTGCTTTACGCTCAGAGTACATTGGGGCTATTTTTATGCCCTATTCTCCTCCACCAGTTTGAACGTGGTTTGCTTACGTGGCTTTCATGCCATTCTTCTCGAATAACGTGTGTACATGCATCCTATTCTTACTGAAGTGATGGGACACACGTCAACATATGCAGCGGATGGCTTCGATCATGGGTGGCAGTTGTTAGCGTAAAGATGGAACTTTTGCTGAGTTTTTACGCACAAGAGCCCAAGTCTATAAATAGACTGATTTTTTACAGGAGAAAAGAGGAGCAGAGAGAGAGGAGAGAATACAGAGATCAGAACTTAGAGATTTTGATTCTCCAGAGCATTCTTCTTCAACTTTTCTTTCAGAACAGAGTGAAGCAAAGCAGGAAAGCATTCGGCCTAGCCATCAGTGCCCACGTGCGTCGATACCTTTCTGGTGACTTAGTTCTTCCAGTTGTTCTACTTCAAGCAGTGATCTTCATCATCATCATAGGGTCCAAGAAACAAAGTGATCATTTACGAATCAGACTTCCATAGCAATACTTCCCCAGAATCAAATTTGAACTTCTTGTACTTTTTCTCGTTTTATTTTCAAAAGCCAATTTCTCCAAGGCATTTTGTTAAGTGAAACAAAAATGGCGACTCTGCTGGGGACGACCTTCTCCTCTGACGAGGAGGCAATTGCTCAATATGATGACGTTTCGGTCGGTTCGACCAGGAAGACTCTGGTTGTGCACTTCGACCAGACTGCCTACGAAGAAATGTTTCGAACTGGGGGTGGTTCTCGCTGCAGCAATGTTCAAAAGTCTCGTAAAGCACGAAAAGTTTGGATCCCTAAATCCAAAGTAGCCGCTGATCTCTCTGTTGCTTCTGATAACAAGGGAATTCTTCCCTCTCCTGTCGTAGGGGCTCCCGTTCATAACGAGGCAGTCCTTACTTCAGCGTCGCTCTCTAAGTGTGACAATTTGTCTCCCGTCTGTGACGGTGTAGATGATCAGGTTCCACGCCCACTGCGTAAGAACCAGGTTTTACGCCCAGTAGGTAAAAACCAAGTTTTACGCTCAAAGCATAAGAATGAGTCTCCCATTTGTAATGTGACAGATTCTAATGCTTCTGAGAGTAAAAAATAAGTCTCCCATCTGTGACGTGGTAGACACACACAAATTACGCTCCTCGCGTAAAACAAAATCTTCCGTCTGTGATGTGGTAGATAATCAATTTTTACGTTTTACACGTAAAGGTAAGTCTCCTATCTGTGACAGTGTAGATAAAATTCACAACGATGTTTGCACATCTAATGTGAATATACCTAAACGCATACAGCATAAAAATGTTGTTGGTAAAACTTCTGTCCTATACCAACAACCTTCTTATACTGCTTTATGCAAAGTACAAACTTGCAAATCACGTGCCATGAAGATGGAGTCCTTCGTGCTCAAAATCTCAAGATTTATGCACACAACTCCAAACGCGTAGAAATGTACAATTTGGTGCTGCGAATGCTGCTAGTAATCTTTTTTACACACAGGGTACTAAACGTTTTTCTACCCGTAATGTGATAAAGAAGAATACTTCCTCCACTCCTTCTGACTTACGTGAATTGCTAATATAAAAGCGTAAGAATTCACAATCTCCGGTGACGCTCCTCCAAGAAAAACATCATTGTGAATATCACCAGGTTGTGATCAATTGTTGTTGTTCAGCTTCAAAACGGTCAATTTTTTATCGATTGAGTTTTAATTCGCTTCAACATCAAGATAACGACCAAGAAGATGAGCTGTCATATGCATCAGTCAACATGGCATCTCATACTAACAGAGGACGATGTTCGAGACGGAACATGTCCCAAACTCCAGGTCAACAACAGTTCAACAGACTTCTTGATTCCTTTGAAGGAGTATATCAGAATACTCGATCAAGAAGACAAAGGTAATTACAGACTTCTCATTCAGAAGCTGGGGGTACTCAATCTTTTGAGTCTGATACCGATAGTGTGGATTCATACTTCTATACAAATCCTTCCGTATCTTCAAGAGAGGTTGAATCCTGCGCTGTGGGAGATGAACCAGAGACGTCATCTGCTAATACAGAACAACGTCTTACTACCGTTGAGCAATCACTTAAAGATATGCTTAACATGGTGCAAAGTATGCATCAGATAATTTTGAATCAGCAAAATGCTCAGCCAACGGTAATAACACCAGTACCAGTAGCAGCACAAACTCAAGATAGTCAAGGGGCTGAAATACCTTTGAATACTCAAGAGCCGGCTGTTAATCAGAATTCTGCATCTCTAGATCCCATCATTCCTGAAGATGTACCACCTCCAGTGGAGGTTACGGTACATCCAACAACCATTCAATCAAACGTGCTTCCCCAAACCAGTGAAGCCATTCAAGCAGTGCGTGAGCTCAAAGCAAAGTTTGAAGTTTTGAGGCACAAAGATCAACTCCAGAGGTTAGGGATCAAGCAACCTTATCCTCCTCATTGGAACGATGTACCCTTTCCACCGAAATTCAAGCCATAATTTATGATTTTGTTCGATGGAAAAGCATCTCCCAGTCAATATATAAATTACTTTGATATTATGAATGTACACTTGTAGAAAAATGATGCTCTTCTCACTCGAGTGTTCATCGGGTGCCTGACAGGTTCAGCTTACGACTGGTATCGTAGTTTATCCGATAATTCTATTTCGTCTTTTGACGAATTCAAGGCAATGTTTCTCTCCCGTTTCTATGAAGGAGGTATGGACATGAACATGTCTTCCTTGATAGAAATCAAACAAAATAAGAAAGAAGATACTCGGATGTTCATCGAACGTTTCCGACAGGCTACTTTAAAGATGCCTCTTGGTATGCCAGATTCAGCATTGATTGATACATACAAGATGAATCTGCGACCATCCATCGCTGTTTTCACGGGTTCCCAATTCTCAGATTGGGCTTCGTTTATCATAGCAGCAGTTTCTGCCAAGACCAATGGTAGGTTGGCTCGAGAGCATAGGATGATTTTTACTTCAGAAGACAAAGGAAAGAAAAGTAATCCTAGTAATAATCCTGGCAATTGTAATGTGAGGGGAAAAGATACTCTTATGGTCAATCTTTCCAAGAACAAAATGACGCCGAACAATCAAGAATCTTCCAGGCCAAAGGAAGAATATTCTTTTGATGATAGTGATATCCCAGGGATATTTCAATGTCTGGTGAAGAGTGGTAAATTTCAGATTCCGGAGCCAATGAGGCCTAATGAGGTGAACCTGACTGATAATCCCAAATATTGTATCTATCATAGATACATCAATCATCCTACCAGTACTTGCTATGTCTTGAAAAAGAAAATCTAAGAGCTGATAAATGGTGGTGATATTGCTTTAACCAATGATGACCATACGGTTACGACCAATATGATTTCTCTTCAGTTCGGAGATTTTCCTCCACAGCAAGTCCTAGATGGAATTATTCCAATTCCGAAGGCGACGATGAAGATTGTGTATATCCCGCCTGCCAGAGAAGAAAAGGCAGGATTATTGTCGCTTACACTAAAGAATGGTGAAATCATGTGGGTACATCCTGACTTAGTGCCTGAGTTGGAAAATGAAGATAAAACTTCAAAATTCAAGAAGGGCAAGAAAGTCAGAACCTGCAACATGATTTCTCATGTTATTCCAGATCCTGATGACTTGGATCACCTATGGGATGGCCTTCCTTTAGAAGATAGACTGAAAGGACTGAACATCTGTCCTCCAAGTCTAGCTCCTCCTACCAAGCTCAAGCTTACTTATCAGCAGTGGTTAGCCATGAATAGTGTTCCTTTATATCGGGCACAACGAGTTTTTGTTGCTTATGAAAAAGCTCCGACAGGGATTTTTTCTCGTAACCCGAATCCTTCTCCTCTCGTAACTACAGAGACATATATTCTTCATTCTCATATGGTTACAGAAAGTCCTGCTTCTTCCTCTTCTGTTGAGACACTTATTAAAAGTCTGCTGCCCACTCATTTGTATAGTCAGCAATCTGCTCATCTCATGAAGAAGATGGGTTATGACTTTCAAAAGGCAGAATGTTTGAATTACGATAAAGAAATACGACTTTCTTTACAGATTCAAAGTCAAAATTCTACTGTTGGATTGGGTTCTGAAGTTCCTCATAACAATCCACACAAGAAGAAGGCTAAGAGAGGGAAGCCAAAATCCAGTAATATGGTACTTCCTTCTCCTGAGTCTGAAGAAGAATCTTTTGCTAGTACAAGATCTGGAAAAGAGTACCATAAAGACTATGAGGCATCCTCCAAAGAAGCTGAAGACGTAGTGGAGACACTACCAACTCAACCTTCTCCTGTTCCTGCTAAACCTTCTGTGGTTGAAAAGGGGAAAAAGAAAGCAGTACGCTTCGACGTCCCATTGAAGTCTGCTTTCAGTCAGGGGGTGGTGATGAAGCCTTACAAGTTTGATATTCTAGCTCAGTTAGCCAATACTACGGCTAGACTATCTATATTTGAGTTGCTTCGCCTTTCCAGAGAAAGCAGAGAGACTTTGAGTTAAGCTTTACTTCAAGCAGATTCATGCTTGGCTCAACTCAAGAGTCTCGACAATACTCTAGTGTCATGTCCGCAATGTCATAGTGTGATGGAAGCAATTTCCAACATCACCTTTACACGAGAAGATATGTTGTTGAAGCATAACAAGCATGACAGACCTTTGTGCTACACTGGGTATATTGGATCCACTGAAATTGACAGGATTTATATTGATCCCGGGTCCTCAATTAGCATAATTCTTCAGAGTATGCTAAGACCCCTGAGGATCCCTACTAGTGATTTGACTTACACTAGTACTACGATAGTCGGTTTTAACTCTGGTAAGAGCAAGCCATTGGGGAAGATTCGTCTGCAGATTCAGATTGGTGACCTTCGAACCATGGTAACTTTCTATGTTATCAACTCAGACGTTTCCTATAATATCCTTTTGGGGAGACCGTGGATTCATGAGCATAATATTGTACCTTCAACTCTCCACCAATGCTTCAAGTACGTGGATTCCCAAGGAGTTGTGACGACTGAATTTGCTGATATCAATCCCTTCAAGGGTGTCGAAGCCTATTTTTCTGATTCAAGGCTTTATAAACAAGAACATGTGAAAGAGATATCAGACATCGCTGAAGATCAATCAACTACTGAGGATCAGTCTATTAATGAAGATCCGCCAGAGGAGCAACCTTTGAAGATCATAGTCAAGGGACGAATCCAATCCCAACCTGTCAATGATCAACCTCTGATAATCAAGGTTAAAGGAAGAACTCAAACTTCATCTGAGGAATCAACAAATATTCCTGCTAAGAGCCAAGTTCAACCTTTTATGATCAAGGTCAAAGGGCGTACTTCTTGTATGAATGATCCAGAACCACCATTGATTGTCAATCTTGGTAAAACTATGCAGAAGACAGATAATGGTCCGCTGATGATTAATCCGAATCATAGCAGTCAAATTGTAAATGATGTAAATATTGATCATTCTATACCTTTTGATATCAATAAAGATTTCCTTTAATTTCGAGTATATGGCTGTCAAATTTATTGAAAGGATGACCTTATCTTCTGATAATCAAAGTCATCCATACAAAAGCGACATTAAGCCAGAAGAAACTTTATACATCGATCATAAGGAAAATTCTTTCCCTCCTCATGTAGATGTTGGACCTTATGCTCAAAGGTTCCTAACATCTTCTCCTTATCTTCTACCTGTGGCCGCTTCATCACAAGCTTGCGTAACTTTTAGACGTCACGAAGAATCTTATTTCGTGGTTCCGTCTGATAAGAAAAACAAGCGCCAAATTATGTTGGCCTGGCTAAAAATATCCCTGTTGCTTAGGCAGATGAGCTGAAAGATAAAGACAAGAAAAGAATCCGAATTGACAAGTATAGTCAACAATCTATCAAGGTTATCCAGAACATGGGATATGATTTGAAGACTATGTAAGGTCTCAATCAAGGCAAGGGTAGACGACTACCACTATGTGGTGATTCGTTTTACCAAAAGACTCATCATGGGTTGGGATATGATCCGTCCTACATGTTTAAGGACGATATACAAGAAGAATTCTCTTCTAGCTCTTCGCAATCATCAAATTCAGAGGAAATTCAATCTGAAGATGAATCTGAGCAAATATTTTCAGCTTACATGGTTCAAATTGATGGTGAATCAGAGCCATTTGAGAATGATCCTTGGGCACAACAGATGGATACTCAGTGGGAACTCCGTTTCGAACAGCGACGGCCACCTACAGAAGATGAGGTCATCCAGATTGATGTTGGGGATGGAACTACGTCCAAACCAATATTCATCAGTAAAAATCTTGCTGAAGATGAAAAGGAAGAGTTGATAAAACTTATCAAAGAATATATTGACATCTTTGCATGGAGTTATGAGGATATGCCAGGGTTAAATCCTAAAGTTGCTACTCATAAACTCAATATTCTTCCCAATGTCAAGCCTGTAAAACAACAGCAACGACAATTTAGACAAGATATGATGGATGCAATTGAAGCAGAAGTCAAAAAATTGACCACGTGTGGATTTGTTCGTGAAGAGCAACATCCGGATTGGGTTGCCAATATTGTTCCTGTCATGAAGAAGAACGGAAAAGTCCGAGTTTGTATAGATTATCGAGATCTTAATGCAGCTTGTCCAAAGGACGAATTTCTACTTCCAATTATCGATGTCATGATAGATAATACATGTGGTTTTGAACGCATGTCTTTCATGGACGGATTCTCAGTATACAATCAGATTAAGATGCATCCAGAAGATGAGAAGCACACCGCTTTTCGTACACCCCTTGGGGTCTACTGCTATACAGTTATGTCGTTTGGTCTTAAAAATGCTGGTGCCACGTATCAACGGGCTATGAGCAACATCTTTCAAGAACATCTACGGAAGATAGTTGAATGCTATGTAGATGACATTGCTGTTAAAAGTCGATCAAAGGATGATCACATTCAGGACTTGAGGACAGTATTTGAATTGATGCGCCAGCATCAATTGAAAATGAAACCTACTAAGTCTTTCTTAGTGGTTTCCAGTGGCAAACATTTAGGATTTGTCATTATTTCTCAGGGTATCCACGTTGATCCTGATTAGGTTAAAGCAATTCTTGAAATGCGTCATCCTTGTAATCTGAAAGAACTCCGTGGCTTTCAGGGTCGTATTGCTTATATCAGAAGATTTATATCTAATCTTTCTAGATGATGTCAACCTTTCTCCCGTCTATTAAAGAAAGACGTATCTTTTGTTTGGGATAAAGCGTGTCAGAAAGCCTTCAATGACATTAAGCAATACCTTACAAACCCACCTGTTCTGGTACCCCCGGTGGTAGGAAGGCCATTTTTGCTATATGTTCGAGCCTTGGATCATTCACTTGGCGCTCTTCTCGCACAGAAAAGTGATATGGGTCATGAGCAAGCCATATATTATCTGAACAGAATGATGGTCGGAGCTGAACATAGGTATACTCCTGTGGAAAAGGAATATCTAGCTTTGGTTTTTGTCGTCCAAAAGACAAGACATTATGTGACAGGGCAGACTATTCATGTCATCTCCAGAATAAATCCCATTCGGGTATTGATGAGAAAACCTAGCATTCTTATCTCCAGGTTGGCCACCTGGGCGATGTTGCTTACTCCTTATGACATGGTTTATGTACCTCAGAAATCAATAAAGGGTCAAGCATTAGCCGATTTCTTAGCTGCTCACCTTATACCTGAAACATCAAAATTATATGAGGACATTCCAGATGAAGTCGTGGAGTGTAACCTGACTCAGAAGAATGAAATATGGCAATTATATTTTGATAGGGTATCATGAGTAGGACCTAAAGGCAATATTGTCTCTGGGGTAGAAATCGTCTTGGTTTCTCCTGACAAAATGGTCATATACCGTGCCTATTCTCTCAATGAGCCATGCTCCAACAATGTAGTAGAATATAATGCTCTATTGATCGGTCTCTAAGTAGCAAAACAACTGGATATTGAGTTCCTAGAAGCTTATGGAGATTCTCAATTGATCGTTAATCAAGTTAGAGGAACTTATGAAGTCAGAAATCCTGATCTCATCCCTTATCATCACGTGGTAGTCGAGTTGGTCCTTTCGTTCAAAGGATTCTTCATTGAATTTATACCATGCTCTCAGAATGTGGAAGCTGATGCTCTTGCTAGTTTAGCTGCAGACCTGGCTGTTCCAATCCGAAGACAAAATACAATTACTTTATTGGATCGAGACTTGGTCTGTGTTAAGAATAATTTGTATATTGGACAAAGTTATACTACAGAGTCAAGTTTCCAGCAGAAAGATTGGAGAACTCCATTCATTGATTATGCAGTCCATGGGATTTTGTCTGAAGATCCAAAAGAAGCTGCATCAATCAAAAGACGATCGTTTCAATTTTATTATGATTCGTCTTTACATATGCTATACCGTCGTTCTTATAATGGTCTCTTGCTGCGTTGTCTCTCAGAAAGTGAAGCTAAACAAACACTGCGAGAAGCTCATGATGGTATTTGTGGTGCTCATCAACCGGGTCCTAAATTACAAGACCGCATTTGAAGAAGGGGGTATTATTGGCCTTCTATGATAGCAGATGCCGTAGACTATGCCAGGAGATGTAAAGCATGTAAGATTCATGCTGATTTTATTCATCAACCATCTGAATTTCTACATCCTACAGCAGCCTCTTGGCCCTTTGAAGCTTGGGGTATGGATGTCATTGGTCCTATTAATCCACCTTCTGTTAAGGGACATCGGTTTATATTAGCTATAACCGATTACTTTTTTAAGTGGGCAGAAGCAATTCCCCTTGCTGAAGTGAAAACATCTAACGTGATCAGCTTCATCAAATACCATGTCATTTATCACTTTGGGATCCCTCGACGAATAATTCATGACAATGGTCCACAATTTGCCAGTCAGGCATTTTATCGATTCTGTGATCAGAATCGAATTCAGAATTTGGCTTCTACGGCTTATAATCCAGCTGCTAATGGTTTATCCGAATCTTTCAATAAGACAATCATTAAACTTCTTAAAAAGTTTGTCTCTTCTAATAAACGTGATTGGAATGAGAAACTTGGAGAGCGTTTATGGGCTTATCGAACAACAGTCCGGACTCCTACTGGTTTTACACCATGTAGGATCGTTGAGCACCTCTAGAGGGAGGGTGAATAGAGTACGTGTGTGCAGCGGAAATATAATCACCAATTAAAAATTAAACTATGGCAGATATGTAAGAGACAGTAAATAAAGATAGGAGAATCAAACTCAATGACACAGCGATGTATACTGGTATCCCTCTGAGAGGACTAATCCAGTCTCGAGTACTCTTGCTCGATGTTAATCCACTATGGCACAAGCTTTAACTGAGAGCTTGCAATCTCTTACAACACCGTGCTTGGTGACAAGCGCACGACCGGCTTCACAACACCGTGCTTGGTGACGAGCGCACGACCAGCTCCACAACAGAAAAGTTGTTGAAACTTGAACGACCTCTTACAACTCTTGAGTAACCAAAAGACTCTAAATCAACTCTGATAGTACTGGCTTTTGGCTAAGAGATGTGTAGGTGAGATTTGAAAATCTTAGATCGTTTAGAAAACACTTGAATAGTAGAGAAGAGAAGATGAAGAATGAATTGATTATTTGAAGTGAAAAGTTCTTCTCTATTTATAGGTGTTTTCACCAACCGAACTCGGGCAGAACTCGGGCAGAGTTCGGGTGCAAATATCTCGCAAAATAGACGTTGCTCGCAGATTTGGAGGCAACTGAAGTTTGAATACAAACTGACCGAACTCGGTCAGAGTTCGGACCGAACTCGGGCCGAACTCGGCTGGGAGTTCTGTCAGGAGATACTTTAAAAATCTTTTGTAAAAACAGTTTTCAAACTGGTTTTTGGTTATTTGTAAAATCATTTGAAAAGAATATTTTTGAAATATGTTTTTGAAATATTTATAACCGAAAATAGGAAAGGGTAAAAATAGGATTCTAGAAAGGAGGACAATTTTAACCCTAAGCCAGTATGACCATAATTGATTTCACAAAATAATTCCTAGACTCAATAAAATGTAAAATATAGAGTAAAAGTAGAAAAGAGTCTTCAGAAGATTTTGATGACTTTGACGCTTTGATTTATGTAGTACATCGTCCGTTGAATATGATTTCATGCATCCTGAAATAGTTAGCAGCATTTTCTATATTTTGTGTATTGACTAAAGTATATGTTGATTATCGAAATCGGGTGTGACCGTGGAATGGGCCAACAATCTCCCCCATTTTGATAATTGACAAACTTGAGTCTTTACCAAAATATATTTATATCAAATAGAACAAAATAACAAAAATACCTGAAAAATTGAATTGTTTTTGTTCGTTTGGTATACTCTTTTTCTCCCCCTTTGTCAAGTAGTAAAATGAATAGGCTCCCCCGTAAATCATGAAGCCAACTATAGAATAGACACGACAAAGTGAAGTAATAAAAAAGAAGTAATCACAGCATAGACAACTGGAATAAAATGAACTATAATAAACTGAAATATCATAGAGGTTCCACTAATGATCCAAAAAGTACAACTAAAAAGTCCAACTGAAACAGTTTAGACATGAAATAAAAATAAAAACTACTACATAAACTGCATCAACTAAATCAAAACTAAATCTACTATCCCATGGCTGAATCCATATCACAACGCTGGGTCATCCGCACCGGGAGGATCATGAGGGAAATAGGCAGTGGTCGGATCGAAATACTGAAAAGTGACCTCATTAGTAAAACGAGGACCAGGGAAAGCCGGGTGTGGAAGGATAGTGAGTGGACGGACTGGATCCTGAACCAGGCTGTAGTGGAGATCGGTAATACTGTTTCTCAGCACCTGGGCCTGAGAAATGTGCCGGAACTCGGAGTCCTGATAACGTTGCATGGAAACGGCAACGAAATCATCAAACCGCTGGTAGAATGCCTGATCAAGTCCTGGGGCAGGGGCCGGAGCAGGATGAGCATCAGCTGGAGGGGCCTCAGCATCAGCAGCTGGGACAGCAGGAGCAGCACCAGGAGGTTGAGGAAACCGACGAGAGCGGGTCAACTCAACAGGTGGAGAAGAAATGGCACACGTTTCAAGATCAATCTCAAAATGTCGAAAAATACTAGCAAGGTGCATAGGAAAGACTAAGTTCCTACCTGCATTCTTGCAGCTGAGCATCCAAGACATCATGGTTTTTGGAACGGAGAAAGGAATTCCAAAATAAATATGACAAAGAGCAAAAAGTTCCAAAAATGTAACTTCATCGGTAGAGCCTTTCTTCGGAAGAAGGGCCGAGAAAATCATACGATGAAGCTCGTAAAAAGTTTGGTTTAGATGTCTAGAAAAGATTCTCCGGGGAGGAGGAGTAGCGTGACAAATCAATTCCCTAAAGGAAGCTAAAGTGACATCGGCAGGGAATTGAACATGGTGGATGTCAACAAGTGCATCACCAAGATCAGGAATGTGAAAATATTCACTGATATCGGTGGCGCTAAATTCTAGTTCCTGTCCAGCAATACAGGAATAGAAATTCCTGTTTTGTTTTACTTGTAAATTGCAGTAAAACATACGGACTGCATTGTCGTAAATGCTATCTTGGACCTCGAAAAAGTCACGGAATCCAAGTTGATCAAAAACAGGAGCATATTCAAAGAAAGTTGTAAAATTGACGAAGGCTCCAGCACAAATACGACGAAGAGAGAAAGAATCAAACCAGAGATCGGAGAAGTCTTTGTCGGGAAACAAAGTGCTATCATATTCCTCGGGATCTCTAGGTTTGGCTGGACTGAAGAGACTTGCCGGAGTGTAGTCGGATGAGGAGGAAGCACCTTGAGAAGAATTTCCTCGTTGACGTTTCGGAGCCATGAGGAAGAAGATCGCCCACTTGAACTTGTCGATTCCTTGCAAAGAAGGAGGAGGAAGGATTTCTAGTAGGAGATGGAAGTATTCCACGTTTTGGTGTGGAGAAAAAGTGGAAGAAAGGATGAAATAAATAGGTGCTAGGGCCGGCTGTTCGGTTCTGGAACCATCACAGCGCCGACCGAACTCGGTCCGAATTCGGTCCGAACTCGGTCAGAGTTCGGGCCGAGTTCGGCCACTTGCATTCCCGAGACAGTCAAAGCAGTCAGGTAAATAAAGACTGTAACAAGTAACATTTGACTGGTTTATTAAGTAACTGCTATTATTTTCGGGTTAACTATAGGGGTTGTCCCAGCTAACGGTGGTTCACCGGGGAACTCTTAAGTACCGCTTCGCTTCGACCGTAGCCGTGGTGACAGACATACCCTTTGTAAGTTTGTCCCCAAAAATAATTTTCATTAAATAATAAATTGTCAAGTTATAAATGCAGTTTTAATTACCATATGTTTTAAGAATCCGAGAATTCAAGAATGCCGAGCTCACGCCTCAAGATGTTAAAACGGTCTTCAGCCAATGGTTTAGTGAAAATATCAGCTAGTTGATGTTCAGTATCAATAAATTCTAAGCAAATATCCCCGTGTTGTTGATGATCACGTAAAAAATGATGTCTAACTTCTATGTGCTTTGTGCGTGAATGACAGATAGGGTTCTTAGTCAAATTAATTGCACTAGTGTTATCACAATAAATAGGAACATTTGTATAGTGCAGATTGTAGTCCTCTAAGGCTTGCTTCATCCACAAAATTTGAGCACAACAACGTCCTGCGGCGATATACTCAGCCTCAGTTGTTGATAATGCTACTGAATTTTGTTTCTTGCTAAACCAAGAGACTAAGGCCTTCCCTAAGAAATGACATGTGCCACTGGTACTTTTACGGTCCACTTTGCATCCAGCAAAATCCGCATCCGAGTAACCTATAAGGTCAAAGGATTTGGTTTTGGGATACCATAAGCCAACTGTAGAAGTTCCTTTAAGGTATCGAAAGATATGCTTAACGGCACTAAGATGTGATTCCTTAGGGTTTGCCTGATATCGTGCACATATGCAAACACTAAACATAATATCAGGGCGACTAGCAGTTAAATATAATAAACTACCAATCATACCGCGATACTTACGCTGATCAACAGGTTTGCCACTTTCATCAGCATCAAGCTTTGTAGATGTAGCCATAGGAATCCCAATTGGCTTTACATTCTCGAAGTCGTACTTCTTCAGTATGTCCTTCGTGTACTTGGCTTGATTGATGAATATTCCGTTCGAGTGTTGTTTGATTTGCAATCCTAGGAAGAAGTTCAGCTCTCCCATCATGCTCATCTCAAATTCACTCTGCATACACTTGGCAAATTCTTGACAGAGTTGTTCATTAGTAGAACCAAAGATAATGTCATCTACATAAATTTGCACTAGAAGTATATCATTATTCATGGATTTAATAAAAAGAGTAGTATCAATCTTGCCTTTTGAAAAACCATTTTCAAGTAAGAAGGCGCTTAGGCGTTCATACCAAGCACGAGGTGCTTGTTTGAGTCCATAAAGTGCTTTCTTAAGCTTGAAAACATGATCAGGTTTTTGAAAATCTTCAAAACCAGGGGGTTGTTTCACGAAAACCTCTTCTTTCAAATAACCATTTAAAAATGTGCTTTTCACGTCCATTTGAAAAAGTTTGAAATCATTAAAACAAGCAAAAGCGCAAAACATGCGGATGGCTTCTAGTCTAGCAACAGGAGCATAGGTCTCATCATAATCAATTCCTTCTTCTAGATTATAACCTTATGCAACTAGACGTGCTTTGTTGCGTAGAACTTGTCCATCTTTACTAAGTTTATTTCGGAACACCCATTTGGTACCAATTATCGATTGACCAATAGGTTTAGGAACAAGTTCCCAAACTTGGTTTCTCTCAAATTGATTAAGTTCCTCTTGCATGGCAGAAATCCAAAATTCATCAGAAAAAGCCTCATCAACATTCTTAGGTTCTATTTGTGAAATAAATGCTACATTAGCTGCTACTTCAGAATCTCTAAGAGATGAACGAGTACTTACACCTTTGGATACATCACCTATTATGAGAGTTTCTGGATGATCTGGTTTGAATCTCAATGATTCGAATCTTTGGGCCATACCTTTCACAAGGCTCTTCTCAGTTCCTGCATCTTCGGAACTTTTATCAGTTCTTGCCTCTTTGGTAGGATCTTTCTCAGAACTTTTCTTTGTCTTTGTAGGTGCATCTTCATCATCACTGTCGCTAGATCTATGACTATTCAACTCATCAAAGGTAACATTAATACTTTCTTCAACAATCAAAGATCTTTTATTAAAAATTCTATATCCCTTACTCTTAGCAGCATATCCGAGAAATATCCCGTCATCTGCTTTGGAGTCGAACTTACCCAAGTTATCCTTGGTGTTCAGGATGAAACAGCGACAACCAAAAACTTTAAAATAAGAAATATTTGGAATTCTTCCAAACCAAAGCTCATATGGTGTTTTCTTCGAGATAGGTCGAATTAACACCCTATTTAAAATATGACAGGCTGTACTAACAGCTTCTGCCCAAAAATATTTAGGAAGATTATGCTGATTAAGCATGACTCTAGCCATTTTGCTTAGAGTACGGTTCTTCCGCTCCACAACACCATTCTGTTGGGGAGTTCTAGGACAAGAAAATTCGTGGTAATATCCACTATCATCACAAAACTTTTTGAAATCAGAATTTTCGAATTCGCCACCATGATCACTTCGGATACGAGTAATCATGAAGCCTTTTTCGTTTTATACCTTTTTACAAAATATCTGAAATTCAAAAATAGCATCACTTTTGTTTGATAAAAAATAAACCCATGTAAAACGAGAGAAATCATCAACAATGACAAAAGCATAGAGTTTACCGCCAAGACTAGCGACTCTACTTGGACCAAATAAATCCATATGAATCAACTGCAAAGGTCTCGAAGTACTTACAGCGTTGATGGATTTAAAAGAAGATCTATGTGCTTTGTTCTTTTTACAGTCAGCACATACCATGTCTCTCTTGAATGGAATTTCTGGGAGTCCTTTTACCAACTTCTTTGTGTTCAGACGTGAGATAGTATCTATGTTTGCATGTCCTAGTCTCATGTGCCATAGCCAGCTTTCATCTTAATTGGCTACTAGGCACCTTCCTGCATTATTAGTATTCTCCAAAAAGAAAACATAAATATTGTCTTCTCTAATCCCTTTATATACGGGATCACCAGATGACATATCATATATGGTACATTTATCTTTCACAAATTTGATACCATAACCATTATCTGCTAAATGACTTATGCTCAATAGGTTATGTTTCAATTCAGTTACTAGACAAACATCCTTTATTATTGGATAAGGAGAAATACCTACAGTACCATTACCTATAATATCACCTCTCAAGTTATTTCCGAAGGAGACGTATCCTTCTTTCTTCATCGATAGCGTAGCGAATAAAGATGCATCACCAGTCATGTGTCGCGAACATCCGCTATCGAGGATCCATTTGCTTCTAGCATGAGAGGGTTGAGGGTCCACCTACAAAACAAGTAGATGAATCCTTTGGTACCCATTTTCTGAAGGGTCCATGCTGATTAGCTTTAGGTCTCCAGACTAAAGTATGATTATCAACAAGCTTTCTTGCAAGACAATACTGTGATATGTGTCCGTGTGTACCACAATAAGTGCAAGTCAGTTTAGAACCAGATGTGGTTGAAACTGTGTTCACATGCTTGTTTGGTTTCTTGGAGAACCTATAAGTGAAAGCATGATGATAATCGTGTTTCTTCTGTGCTTTCTTGTTTTTAGTCCTCTTAGGTGTATGCTTTGCATTAGGACTAAAATTAGGCTGTGTCACAGGCATTTCCTGTTTGCCTAACTTGATTTCTAACTTTTTAGAAATCGCAATAGACTCTTCATATTTAGCAGTCATAACTGAGAGTCTCTGTTCTGTTACTAAGTGCATCCTCTTCTCTGTGTTATACAGTTTTTGCATCTTACCATAATCTCTTTCTTTCTTTTGAATAGTGAGGATAGCCTCATGATAGTCTACCTTGAGTTTGGCTATCTCTTCCGTGTTACCGGTAGTAGACGTCTCTTTAATATCTTGAATAAGATTGGACAGTCTAGCTACCTCGGTTGTGTATGCCTTAATCTCTTTTCGAGGTTGCTTATACTTGTCAAGCACATTTTTGTGTTCTTCAAGTAAATCGCTAAAGGCATTTTCTAACTCATCGAAAGTAAAATCATCATATAGAGGGTTTGAAGATACCTTGTCAAATGCCATAAGACAGACATTTGCATTTCCGCAGGGTCTATCCTCTTCTTCAGAATCACTGGCGTCGCTTTCATGCCAGATACTTGTGTTGGCATACTTTCGACCAGTTGTAGCTTTTCTGCTTGATCTTGATCTGTCATATGGACTGCTCTTCTTGGTAGCTGGACAGTCCTTCTTCATGTGCCCTGATTTCTTATATCCAAAGCATATGGTTTCATCTTCATTGCTTTCTTGGACGTCTTTCTTCTTTCTGCTTGTAAACTTTAGGTACTTTCTGAAGTTCTTCACAAGTAGGGCTTGTTCATCACCACTTGAGGATTCTTCATCGGAATTATTGTATGTCGGCTTTCTTGCATGAGCTTTGAAGGCAATGGTTTTCTCCTTTGGTGTTGCTTCTTCAAAATCTTGCAAGTCGAGTTCATGGGTCATGAGCTTGCCCATCAAAGTTTCCAACGACATTGTGGTGAGGTCGTTTCCTTCAATAATTGCTGTGGCCTTTGGATTCCAATTCTTTGTTAGAGCCCGCAGCACCTTTCTAATCTTCTCGTGATTGCTGTAATCTTTACCAAGAGATTGCAGAGGATTAGTTATATCAAGGAAACGAGTAAACATCTGTGTAATTGACTCACCGGGTTTCATCTTAAAAGATTCATATTCCTGAGTCAGTCTACTAATTTTGGATTCTTTCACTTGGGAAGTCCTTTCATGGGTTACCTCAAGAAGTTTCCAAATTTTGTGAGACGTCTTGCAGGTTGAAACTCTGTTGAACTCGATTTTGTCAATTGCACAGAATAGTGCATTGATGGCTCGAGCATCAAGACTAGCCTTTGCTTTTTCAGCATCGGTGTACTTGTCATGCGGCTTTTCCATAAGAATACCTTCAACCACTGTAGGTGGTGGTTTCTTATACCCATCAATGACTATTGACCAAAGATCAAAATCTAGAGACTTAAGAAAGAGAGTCATACGTGTTTTCTAGTAAGTGTAATTTGTTCCATCAAATAGGGGAGGTCTATTTGTGGATTGCCCTTCACCGTTGAATATAGATTTCATGGCTGCCATATATATACTCTCTAGGGTATGTTATATAAGAATATAACCCGCTCTGATACCAATTGTAGGATCGTTGAGCACCTCTAGAGGGGGGGTGAATAGAGTGCGTGTGTGCAGCGAAAATATAATCACCAATTAAAAATTAAACTATGGCAGATATGTAAGAGACAGTAAATAAAGATAGGAGAATCAAACTCAGTGACACAGCGATGTATACTGGTATCCCTCTGAGAGGACTAATCCAGTCTCGAGTACTCTTGCTCGATGTTAATCCACTATGGCACAGGCTTTAACTGAGAGCTTGCAATCTCTTACAACACCGTGCTTGGTGACAAGCACACGACCGGCTTCACAACACCGTACTTGGTGACGAGCGCACGACCAGCTCTACAACAGAAAAGTTGTTGAAACTTGAACGACCTCTTACAACTCTTGAGTAACCAAAAGACTCTAAATCAACTCTGATAGTACTGGCTTTTGGCTAAGAGATGTGTAGGTGAGATTTGAAAATCTTAGATCGTTTAGAAAACACTTGAATAGTAGAGAAGAGAAGATGAAGAATGAATTGATTATTTGAAGTGAAAAGTTCTTCTCTATTTATAGGTGTTTTCACCAACCGAACTCGGGCAGAACTCGGGCAGAGTTCGGGTGCAAATATCTCGCAAAATAGACGTTGCTCGCAGATTTGGAGGCAACTGAAGTTTGAATACAAACTGACCGAACTCGGTCAGAGTTCGGACCGAACACGGGCCGAACTCGGCTGGGAGTTCTGTCAGGAGATATTTTAAAAATCTTTTGTAAAAACAGTTTTCAAACTGGTTTTTGGTTATTTGTAAAATCATTTGAAAAGAATATTTTCGAAATATGTTTTTGAAATATTTGTAACCGAAAATAGGAAAGGATAAAAATAGGATTCTAGAAAGGAGGACAATTTTAACCCTAAGCCAGTATGACCATAATTGATTTCACAAAGTAATTCCTAGACTCAATAAAATGTAAAATACAGAATAAAAGTAGAAAAGAGTCTTCAGAAGATTTTGATGACTTTGACGCTTTGATTTATGCAGTACATCGTCCGTTGAATATGATTTCATGCATCCTGAAATAGTTAGCAGCATTTTCTATATTTTGTGTATTGACTAAAGTATATGTTGATTATCGAAATCGGGTGTGACCGTGGAATGGGCCAACACACCATTCTCTTTGGTTTATGGATACGAAGCTGTCCTCCCATTGGAAATCCAGATCCCATCTCTACGAATAGTCATTGCTAATGAGCTAACTACAGAGAATAATTATCGCTTACGACTCCAAGAACTTGAAGGAGTGAATGAGAAGCGTCTTCAAGCACAACAGCATATTGAACTATATCAAGCCCGTATATCTCGAACTTTCAATCGTAAAGTGAAAGAGAGGGTATTCAAGGTTGGCGAACTTGTATTAGCTGTTCGAAGACCGATGGTAATGACTCATAAAAGCAAAAGAAAATTCCAAGCAAAATGGGAAGGCCCTTATGTAATTGAGTTCGTATTTTCCAATGGCGCCTATCGGTTATCAAAGCCCAATGGAGATTTACTCATGATGCCGATCAATGGCAAATTTCTTAAGAAATACTACGTGTAAAAAAAAGGGGAGACAGAATGGAAATAAAGTTTCTTTTATTACTTCAAAACAAAAGATTAAGGACGAGGGCCACTCCCTTCCTTATTGAATACATAGTCAGCCAAAGCATAGAAGGCATCGTTGCCTGAGGTCATAAAAAACTTGCAGGCAGCCATCCTCAGCGCTTCGTCTTCAGGAGTTTTCCCTAGCTCTACTAAGAAAGCAAGGAGGTCTTGGGGTGGCTTGGGCGTAGAAGAGCTTCCACCTATTTCGGTTGGGCCCGATACAGTGGGTTCAACGGGGAATGCCTCAATGACATCCTCAACCTTTATGGAGACTTCAATAGAGGAGTAGAAATAAGAATGAAATGTTACAAGAGAGTTCTCGCCTATTTATAGAAGAGGACTGTTGATGAACCGGTCTTTGAGATTGAGAACAACTTTTTATTTCCGAAAAGACCTTTCCATTCGTTCTATCGGGTTCATTCATTTAATTGCGAAATCGAATCAATATTTTCTTTTCCCGAAAATTACGATTCATTCATACATTAAGATGGACTTATATGCTCATGACATCTGTCTCCTTAGTCCCCAGCTACCAAGGTTTGGTTAAGCTGATTTCTTGTCTCCTGGGAGAGGGATTTTAAATCTTCTATTTTATCAATTGATTAAAAAAAATGGGATTCGTTATTTATCATGTTTTCATAACCTCTGGATAAATACTAAATCCACCTTCTTTTCTTATCTATCATTTCCATTTTGACCTCTGCATAGATATTAATCTAATTTTCTTTTGAGTTATTACATACTATTGATCCCGTTTATTCAATAAGCATTATTCCGAAGAGCTTGCTTCACCATCTGTGTATCCCTATGCATCGGCTAACTCCTACAAGTACCGCCATCAGCGATTTCAATTCCGGGAGAAGCTATCCCATTGGGAAGATTCGCCTGAAGTGCCAAATCGGCGACCTTTAGTTGGAAGTAACTTGCTATGTCATCGACACAGATACCTCCTACAATATTCTTCTAGGGCGTCTGTGGATACACGATTATATGATCGTGCCCTCCACATTGCACCAGTGCTTCAAGTACGTCGACAAGCACGGCTTCGTGAAGACAGAATTCGCTGACATTGATCCCTTCAAAGGGGTCGAATCCTACTATTCGGATTCTTGCTTGTACGAGAACTCAAAGAGGCACCTGATAAAGGAGGATGCTCAACAGCAGACAGAGGTAATTACAGGGCCGGAGGAACCCTTGAGAATCCATCTCCAACCCCACAAACCAGGTAGGATTGTGCCTCTTACAGCCACTTTGCGTAGTTTTCCTGTGCTCACTGCACAAAGGGATCAGATGATAATCTGACTACCAAGGTCTGGCCAAGGGGCGAGGGCTAATACGGAGCCACTGATGATCAGATTACCAAGGGTGGGCAAACAATAAATAGAAGAGGTTAATCCCTCCGTCAAGCCAATGGTCATTCGTCTGCCTAAGACAAATCGGTAGCCAAGTACTGAGCCAGAGGCCGCTAGCACACCTACGACCCCATGTCCAACGCCCTCAGTGGAGCCCTTGATGATCAAGCTGCCTAGGTCGTTTTCCCAATCTTCAATATAGATGTTGGCTGAACAAGAGCCGGGAACAAATCGACAGCTCAGTACTAAGCCGGGGGTCGCCAGTGACCCAACAACTGCACGTTCGGCGCCACTAGTGGAGCCGCTAATGATCAAAGTACCAAGGTCATCCTCTCAATCTTCATTGCTAAAGGGGGTAGTTAAAGACGAGCTAGAGCTGGCCAAGTATGTGGCCGCCCATACTGATGTTCCTTCCGTAGATGATGTAATTCCACCGGAAAAGATATTATACTTTATCAATAAAGGACTATCTTTGAACAACCTCGAGCTTAATAAGCTTCGAATAATGTATGCTATGGAACACGGTATAGGCACCAACCTACACACGCAAGTGACAAATATCTATGCCTTAAATTAAATCACTCATGTAGAAGGCGCCTACTTCGTAGTCGAGGGAGACGATCATCCAATCATCTTCGGCCGAAAGAATGATCCACAGTCCTTCAGGCCAGAAGAAGTCGATCTCAAATCCGATACTGAAAGACTGTCGCTTTATCTCTATAGCTCCCATTCCAAATATCTTATACAAAAATAGGGGTACGACATGGAGTCTACACCAGGTTTGAACTACGGCACCGGCCGGCGACTACCCTTGCAATTACCAGTCCCAGTTGAAAAACCTTGGGACTACTATAGCAAAACCAGACATGGGCTAGGTTATGTTACACCTGCAATGACCCCTGAAAGCTCAGATGAGGAATGTGACTGGCATTTACACTCAATCGGATCACCAACTTCTGATTCGGATGTCAGCATCAGGGACGTATTCAGGCAAGCTCTGTCTGTCAATATGGTATTTGCTGAGGCCTATGAAGAAGATGAAGACGTGCCCGAGCTTCTCGAGTTAGAACCTTGGGTCCAGCAACTAGATACACAATGGAAGAAACACTTCGAACTCCGTGAGCCTCCCATCGAAGATGAGGTCATGCAAGTTGACCTCGGCGATGAATCTTCTCCAAAGCAAATCTTCGTCAGCAAAAGCCTGACAGACGAAGAGCGGGAGGTGCTTTTGCAACTCGTCAGAGAGTACATTGATGTGTTCGTCTGGAGATATGAAGACATGCCAGGGCTAAACCCCGAGGTCGTACTTCATAAACTCAATATTCATCCGGACGCAAAGCCAGTCAAGCAACAGCAAAGACGTTTCCTCCCGGATGTCATGAACTCCATCGAAGCCGAGGTTAATAAACTGATAGCCAGCGGCTTCATCCAGAAGGAGCAACATCCAGACTGGGTCGCCAACATTGTACCAGTCCTCAAGAAGAATGGGAAGATTCGAATTTGTATCGACTTTCAGAATCTAAACGAAGCATGTCCTAAAGATGAGTTCCCTCTTCCCATCACGGACATCATGATCGACAACACATGTGTCTTTGAGCGCATGTCATTCATGGATGGCTTCTTAGGATACAACCAAATCAAGATGTTTCCTGACGACAAGAAGCATACATCATTCCGAACACCGATTGACGTGTACTGTTACACCGTCATGCCCTTCGGTTTAATGAATGTCGGTGCCACATACCGACGAGCTATGAGCATCATCTTCAGAGATCACCTGCGTAAAATCGTAGAGTGTTACGTCGACGATATAGCTGTCAAAAGTCGCTCTAAGGGAGACCATCTGCAGGATCTGAGGACGGTATTCGACCTGATATTAGCGCACAACTTGGCGATAAATCCTACTAATTCCTTCTTGGACGTATCTAGTGGAAAATTCCTGGATTTTATCATTACTGCCCAGGGAATTCATATAGATCCAGAGAAGACGAAGACAATCATAGAAATGGGTCCCCCGAGAAATCTTTGTGAACTCCGAGGCCTTCAAGGGAGGCTAGCTTACATCAGGAGGTTCATCTCTAACCTCTCCGGGCCATGTCAACCATTCACCCACCTTATGAAGAAGGGCGTCACATTCGTATGGGATGAAGAGTGCCAACGCGCGTTCGACAACATCAAACAATATATGTCAAATCCTCCAGTTATGGGGGCCCCGGCTGTTGGAAATCCATTCTTGCTTTATGTACGAGCGATGGAGCATTCCCTTGGTGCCCTACTAACACAAAATAATGATGCAGGGCATGAACAAGCTATCTATTACCTCAGCTGAATAATGATTGGGCCTGAGCATAGATACACCGCCGTGGAGAAGGAATATCTTGCTCTGGTGTTTGCTATCCAGAAGACGCGACACTATGTTATAGGACAAACCATCCATGTCATATCACGAGTTAACCCCCTCAGGGTCCTCTTAACCAAGCCAGGTGCGCTCAGCTCTCGCCTTGCTACATGGTCGATATTACTGTCTCCCTACCACATGATCTTCGTCCCGCAAAAGGCTATTAAAGGTCAAGCTCTGGCGGACTTTTTAGCAGCCTACCTAAGTTCGGAGTCAACCAGAATATATGAAGAGATTCTAGACGAGGTTGCCAATTCAAACATGGCTTTCGATGATTCCGTCTGGCGAATGTTCTTCGATGGTGCTTCAAGAACCGGGCCCAAGGGCAACATTGTCGTTGGGGTCGGAGTGGTACTGATTTCTTCCTCTGGCTTTGTGATCAACCTGGCATATTTCCTTACAGAACCCTGCTCGAACAACGTGGCCGAGTACAACGCCTTGGTTATCGGACTTCGACTTGCAAAAGAACTGGGGGTAGAGTACCTAGAGGCATATGGCGATTCACAGTTAATCGCAATCAGATTCGGGGTTTATATGAAGTTCATCACGAAGATATGGTCCCCTACCATCAGATAGCGATAGCCATCATTACGTCTCTGAAAGGGTTCTTCATAGAACATGTTCTGAGACTCCAAAACATTGAAGCCGACGCCTTAGCAGGACTGGCCGCTTCCCTGGCGGTCCCAAAATATACTCATCATTTGGTGGACGTAATAGGCCATGAGCTTGTCTGTCCCAAGAACAATGTCCAATTTGCTGAGAGCTATTCTGTCCTGACGGTCGATAAGACACAGGATTGGAGGCTCCCATTTATTGAATTTGCAGTCTATGGCATCTTGCCGGAGAACTCGAAAGAAGCCACCTATATCAGAAGACGTTCTCTCAGATTCTTCTACGATACTGAGACAAAGATGCTTTATCGGTGATCCTACGATGGACTACTGCTTCAGTGTATGTCAAATATAGAGGCCAAAGATGCGGTACGCGAAGCTCACGATAGCGTTTGTGGGGCCCATCAACCTGGCCCGAAATTGTAAGACTGCCTTTGCCGTATGGGTTATTACTAGCCTACGATGGTGGCAGACATGATAGACTATGCAAGAACGTGCAAAGCCTGTCAGGTCCATGTAGATTTCATACATCAACTATCCGAATTCCTACACCCGACGGTGGCATCCTGGCCATTTATGGCGTGAGGAATGGGCATTATTGCTCCAATCACTCCACCTTCGTCCAAAAGACACCGTTTCATACTGGCAATTGCAGATTACTTCTCTAAATGGGCGGAAGCTGTCCCGCTTGCAGAAGTAAGGACATCAAATGTGATCAGCTTCCTCAAACATCACGTCATCTATCGCTTTGGAATGCCCCGAAGGATCATCCACGACAATGGTCCGTAGTTCACATGCCACACCTTCTATCAGTTCTGCGACAAACATCGGATCCAGAATGTTGCCTCAACATCGTACAATCCGACGGCTAATGGTTTGGCAGAAGAGTTCAACAAAACTATAATCACGCTACTCAAGAAGTTTGTGTCTTCCAACAAACGCGACTGGAATAAAAAGCTTGGCGAATGCTCATGGGCGTACCGTACTACAGTCCGGACGGCCACTGGTAACACACCATTCTTTCTGGTATATGGGAGTGAGGTAGTTTTCCCACTGGAAACTCAAATCCCCTCTCTCTGCGTCATCCTCACCTATCGATTGATGACAGAAGATAATTATCGTCGCCGGCTGCAAGAGTTGGAGGCCATAGATGAGAAGCGCCTGTTAGCTCAACAACGAATCGAGCTGTATCAAGCACGCATCTCGGGAGCCTTCAATAAGAAGGTTAAACTCAGAACATTTCAAGTGGGCGATCTCGTTCTGGCAGTTCGAAGGCCGATGGTTATGACTCATAAAACCGTCGGCAAATTCCAGCCAAAGTGGGAAGGCCCATTCATCATCGAGGATGTATTCTCCAATGGTGCTTACCGCCTCGTAAAACAAAACAGAGACTTGTTCATGTTGCCCGTCAAGGGAAAGTTCCTGAAGAAGTATTATGTCTAAACGATATCCTCCAAATCACCCAGACTGTTAAGTTATGGGCCCCCAGGTACCGCTGAACTTACACTCTGGTCATCCCAAATGAATCCATATCGCATCTTCTGGGTAGTAAGTCATGTATGATCATACCTCTAAACTTCCTTCCTAAAAGTGCATCTTCCTCATAATCTATCACCCACACTTTCAGTGCATAAAAAGGGTAACAGATCTACAAATTTTCCAAAACAACCACGTCGATGTCACCTCTGAGTTGTTTCACTTCCATCAAAAACAAACCATCCCTCACGTAGAACTTACACGTCTATATTACATCTGAGTTCTTCTATGTACCCTTCATGGTGTCCACTCCTGCCACGTCCTCTTTACCTTTGAGTAGGAAGACTCCATTGAAGAAGCCCTCATATTTATCCCGTCCTCATTACCTCTGAGTAAGTATGTTGATTTTCTCTCGACTTATTATTCGTACCCAAAAGTAGGGTACAACAAGGATAATAGGCCCACAAATGTCCACAGTTGACCACAAATGTCCACAATTGACCATAAATGATGTACTAGGTCCCCTAGTACATGTGCCTCTTATCTCATTATCACATGCCTCTAGAACCCAGCTGTTCTATGGCATTCTTTCGCCTGATACCAAGAACTTCCGTATCCACTTTACCGCAGAGTTGTTCAAAGCATCCCAATCAAACTTATTGCCCGTACCAAAATCCAAGGTATGCCAAAGGTAATAGGTCCACAAAAAGTCCCACAGTGGGGCAAACATCATAATACCAAAAAATTACGGTACAAGCACAATAGATGATGGATGGTGTAAACATAGTCATTTATTGAAAAACAGAAGTACTACATGTTCGGGGGCCGCGTCCCTATCAAAATAAAGAAAAACAACATAGAAAAAAGGGAAACAAGGCCGACTACGGTTTGGCAACACATAATTCTCTGAGACGGTCCCTCAGCACGGTCGTCGACCGCTCAAACCGCTGCTTGGCCCGACGCTCGGCCACCTGAGTCAAGCGCTCCACATCCTTCAGATGCGTGTGGGCCTGCCAGCCATCTTCAAGCCTCTTCAAAGCATGCTCCAAGCCAGCAGAAGTTCGGGTGACTTTGTCGGCCTCCTGAACAATTAGCTCATTATCCGTGCGGGAGGACTCGAGCTCAAATTCCAAGAAAGCCAATTTTCTCTAGAGCTCGAGGATCTGCTCTCTCGTATCAATTATCTGACGGGAGGTGGCCGCTTCCCGAGCTATGCAATCCTGTCCCCTGCGGCTCAACTGATCATACTGCCGAGAGAGATCGCGGAGGTCCTTCATTATAATCGGCTTGGACGTTTCTCGTGCAGCCCTTACCTTCTGTCACGACCCGCACCCACTGTGAGGTTACAAGAACGTAACAACGCCTAGCCTATGTCGCAGTGTCGGCGGTAGAACGTTGTCCTAGGTCTCAATGCATCTAACAGTATAAGGCTAAACAGTTTATACTCCCCGAATGGGGGTGACATAGCAGTAAGTAAACTCAATCACAACTAAGAAAGAAGAAGCACGATATGATATAGAACTCAAAGAAATACAGATGATCAGAAGAGTCTCAGATAACATCTCAGCAATATCTAGAGTACAAGTCTCAGCTACTGAATATGAAAGAATATATACAACCCCGATCTCTGAACTGAAATAATGTCTAACTAACTAGTCTCAAGACAACATAAGTAAGATAAAGCCTAACTAAGCTAGTCTAAGCAGTAAGCATAATGTCATCAGCTAGAGCTGGATCCTCCTGAGAGTCCAGCTCATAAGTGTCGTTTAGGGCTATCCCGTAGAAGGTATCCACACAGGCCTCCTCCTCGTCCTCTGTAATATTTTCAACAGGTCCAGTCCGGACAGGAGCGAGCACAATACATCTCAACAGTTCATAGCAGGTTAGAAAATATAATCATGCAGTAAAGTAAGATACAGGTACTGAAAGAAATGCAGTATATAAACAGAGTGAGAATTGTAATAGAATATCTACTATAATAGAGAACTAACAGTGGCTAGTGAGTCAGAGTACAATATAGACATGTAAATGGCATGGGATGATTCTGATGAGACACTACAGAATGATTCTGATAAGATACTACTTGGGTATTATTCACATATCCACTTCTACTCCCCCGTACCCCCAATCAATAGACAAGGATCCAGCCAGGTTATGTTATGATTCCATGCAATGGCCCCCGAAGGGTGGTACATGGTAGTCCCATAATTGGTGATTCTAGAAAACCCAATAAATGGGATAAGGATTCAAGAAAGACTCTGTGATCATGAGAGTACATGTCACAAGTGATCAATGAACCGTAAAGCATAGTGATACGCCATATAAGTGAAACGTACAGAACATGAAGTACCCGATGCTCCCTGAAGGGATAACATCTCAAGAAGGAATCCATATAGTACTAATCCGTGTGACCAACATGATAGTATCAAGTAAAGTAATTTAAAGTAGGAAAATAATTCTAAAGAGGATATAAAATGATCAGAGAATGTACTCGTCTGGTATCTGAGTGTCCGGATGAAATGTACTGTCCGAGGAGAGGTGTCTGGCTCCTAATCAGAACAGCACAAGTCACAACAAGTCTAAAATGATAACAAGATACAATTTAATGCATTCTAAATGAATCTAGGTCAATCTAGGCCAAAGTCAACTCTAGTCAACCCTAGAAGTCAAACTATGTCAACTATGGTCAAACTAGGTCTAACAAGTCTAAATTAGTCTATACTAATCTACATTAGTCTATACTAGTCCACATTAGTCTATACTAGGTTACTAAGCCTACACTAGCTAGTGCACACCACTTCAAGGCTGTCCAAGCCTAAATCAAGTCAACACACATTATACCTAATATACAAGCATGAGTATATGTATGCATTATACATTCATGGGCTTAAATACATATATACATACATGTTAGGTTATAGTACAAATTCATTAGGAAACATCATATATATATATATATATATATATATATATATATATATATATATATATATATATTTTATATATATATATATATATATATATATATATATATATATATAGGCTCAATATACTATATATACATTAACTATATATATACACTACATAAATAGATATATATATATATATATAGATATAATATATATTCATACATGTGATTATAGAGAGAGGGAAGGCATGTGTGTGTGTGTATAGAGAGTAGCAAATGTGTGTGAGTGTAGAGTGACTGTTGTGTGAGAGATGTGTGTGTGTAGGTGTGTTAGGACTAAAACCTGTGTGTGTGGGTGCTCAGTCCAAATCTGGACAGTGAGGAGTGTGAGAGTGACTTAGCTATAGGGGTGTGTGTGTGTATCAATGAAGTATGTGTGTGGCAGAAAATAGAGTGTGTGAGAGAGTGTATAGAGTGTCAATATGTGTATAACATAGTGTAGGGTGTAATGAGAGGGGATGAAACTGGAATTAGGAGTTTGGGTGAATGCTTGTGTGAGTGAGATATCACAGTTCAGTTCAGTTCTGGACTGTTGAGAAAAAGGAAAGGAATCAATTCATTAACATTTCAACAGTTTCAGTTTTTTCAGTACAAACTTCTAAGTCTCCATTTAAAACCAATACTCAAGGGAAAACACCCAAAATTGACATATAGCTAGATTACAAGTAGGAGAACAACATTAGGGTTTTAAATCATGCTAATAATAGCATTAATTCGGTTAATTTAGATGCCCAAGTTCGAATTAAAAATCTGGAAATAATACTAAAATATGTGTATCAGTCCCCAAATAGGTAAATGAGAAATAATGGTTTAAAACATCCTAAAATGTAAATCAAATGGTTGGTAACACATCCTAGATATGTGCACGCGTCATACAGACTAATTTGTGTCCACCACGAGGACACAACCGTATCCACATACAATCAAACACAAATCGAGCACAACAGGCACTGCACAGTGCACTATCTCGTACACAAGTGTACGCGTGTCGTACACCCGACACAGGACACTTCGTGTCTCGTGCACACACCCACGAGTTCGCCCAGTATAGGTCTTCGACTGACACAGCCTGACACAGGTCCATGTGTCACGGTGTCGTGTCCATGAGTGCGTATCAGAGCTCAATTTCTTGTGCATACTATACAATGACAAATCAGTACGACGCTGATATCTCTCTCGACATGCCACGTGGTCATCTGAAACTTGACACGTGGCATATCAGACACTGCCCCAAGGTGTGTATCGAGTTTCGTGTCCACTAGATGCATATTGTGTCCGATACAGCCCCCGAGTAGCAGGGGAGCTGTACGGTGCAGAAAAACGTGGGTTTCGTGTCCTATTGCGTGTCCGACACACACTAAAACATGCTCAGTCAAGTGGAAACCTATAAACAAGACCTAGATCTAATTTTTCATTCAAAAATATTTTGAAAATCCTATCGAAATACCTTTTGGGGCATTTCATCAAACACCTATATGTACAGTCGGATACGTGTCCGATACGGACACAAAATGGGTCCACCTGGACACAAAACCAATTCCTATGGCTAGGGGACACCTAGGGCTAGGTCTTCATGTAAAGAAATCCAAAATTTAATGGAGTTTAGGGTGATTTACCTAGTGGTGAAATCCTCAAGAAAAAGCCCCTTTCTAGATCCTCCTCCTTGTTAGCAAACTTCTCCAAATTGATCCCAAGCTGGAATAATTCTCCATGAACAGCAAGAATACTAAAATTAGGATCTAATGCAATTTGTTTGGATTAAAAAGGAATTAAAATAGATTTTCTAGGAATTTATGAAAATGGGACTTATCTCTTTTTCCAATGTGAACCTTCCTAAAGAGGCTTAACCTAATGGAGGAGAGTATTTATAGGGTAGGAATCCCTAGGCTAGGTGTGGCCGGCCATGGGCTAGATTGGGCTAGGGTTACGGCTCTACAAGTGGTCTATGGGCCTAAGTCACAAGTCATGACTTGTGAAATCACAAGCCATTTTCTATTCAAATCAAATCCTAATTCTTCCTAATAAATTCTAATGAGTTAAATGTATCTAACTTTTGTCAAGCTAGGGTTCCATAACATAACTAAATAGTCATGACCTAGGTTAGCCTCTAGGACAGTCTCCTAAGTCAACACTAGTCAAAGTCAACTATAGTACTAAATCAATTATAATAAAAATCATTAAAAAATTTAATAATTATAATTAATAGTAAATAATTCCAAATAATTTCCAAATTTACAAAAATGACTAAAATACCCTCAAGCTAGAAATGATTCATGAATACCCTAATCACATGGCAAGGCTCTAGGTCAACAGTCTCTAAGGTTACACTAGCCAAACACCAAAATCATAAGTCATGATTTAAATAGTAAAAAAAATGATTAAAAATTACAAAAAATCATATTATTATTTAAATATCATAATTAAATATATTAAAATACAAAATTTTAAAATTAACCTCATTTGGAAAACTGGGTGTTATAATCCTATCCACCTTAGAAAAATTTCGTCCTCGAAATTAAGATAATCGCACCCCCTTCTAGGTCAAACATAGTCAAGGGTCAATCACTAGTCAATTTTCTCAACACCCTAGTACTTGGTCATCAGCTGGTCAACTTCTTAGGATTTTACCTATGCTAGCTACCTAGTATTGGCAACTAGAGATTAGTAAAAGAAAACTATAATAGGCTAACTCTTAACTTCCCTATCTTATCAAGTTGCCCATAACTAAATACCTACAAGCTAAGCACACCAATCCCAAATATCACATATATATGCTCAAAAACAACAACCCATCACATATATCCTAAGTATATCATCTATATATGTATATGACTGATCAACCAAGGGTTAAAGTAGATTAAACTTATAAGTGACTGAACAGATGCTTAGAATTTAGGCTAAGGATGAATGGTCTGAAACATCAATATAGGCAAAAAGGAATGATGCCAAGGGGACTAAATTTGTGAGCTAAAGGACAGGACATTTGGGTCCACTTGTAGGGTCAAGTGAAAGGAACCTACACATGGAAGATGAACTAATGCTCAAGTAGATGCCCAGAAGACTGAACCAACAATGAAATAAAGGGTTTGGACATTTATCTGGACAGTTGGGCTAGCCATCTATCATATGTCTCTAAGAATGAAGGGGACAGAATAATGATCAAGGGAGAACTCTTATTAACAACCCACATTACACTCTAATGTATACAACTGTCCAAGTGGACTGAACAACCATGTCCAAGAAAAAGTTTAAACTCCACTATAGGGCAGGTATTGCAAGTTATAATGAAGGGTATTGCAAGGCTATCAAATAGTAAAATGCTAAGAGATGCAGTATGTCACCATGTACAGAAGTAAGGATGAGTGCACACCTCTAATATGCATGATACTAACTCTCTCCAGATATGCAGAATATGATAAGGGGTTGATGGTTATATTGGAGAGTCAATAATTGGGTCTGAACTATGGTCCAGTGAAACCTATGATGCAACATGGTAGGTAATGAATTTTGAGTACAGTGAACAACTTGTACAAGTCTGAACCAAGGGGACAGGGTATCTAGTGAGGAGTCTGCACACTGCCTATAAAGGTTGATCAACCATGGCTAAAATCAACACAAAGAGAACTTAACTAAAATAGAAAACTGAACCAATTATAGGCTAAATAACTTGTCAATAGTCCTATACAACAGTGACCTATAGACACCAACCAAACCCGTACCCTATATGCCAATATCATCTGCAATCTATCTATGTATATAGACCTCTCAGTCTTAGGTAAAACTACAACTATACTCAAGGGCAGGCTCTGGTCATGGGTGTCTCACTGGAAAAATGGTAAGGTAAAATAATAATAATCATAAAGGCTGCAAGGCATACTAACATCCTATACGTAACTGGTTGATATTATAAATAACATGAGAATCACCTACACTGGGTTACTACTCTAATACCAATGCCAACTATCATCCCTAGGGTACAGGCACTCTACAAGTCATCATACCATTATACTATGAAGAACCACATATGAATAAGCTCTACAAAACTAAATATTCCTACTCCTAAGTTATTTATAACAACAGAAGGGTATGATGTTTAAAACCTTCTCAAGATACAACCTGTTAATCATATGCGTCTGTCCAAAATCATGTTACTCGGAGTCTTCCTCATGCTAGTGAGCAATGCTACGATAATTACAGAGTCCTTGACTAAGGTACGTATCTCTAGGATCATGGTATTTAAAATTTCCGCATTGCCGTATACGACGGCAAAAAACCTTAAATTCCCATACCCGAGAAATACATCCAAAATCTGACTATATATCCTCACTATGCCAGCTAACACGACTATTGAAGATTCTAGATCCCATGATTTTGGTGACCTAGTCCATATGATTTTCTTAGAAGAAAAACAACCATAACAAAAGAACAACATGACAAAATTAATCAATCAGCAAGGAACAGATGGAATCAGATTTTAAGGTAGTTATAAAAGACAATTATGAGAATGGAATCGAGAAGAACGAAACTTGCAGCAAGATCTCCAATGGTCTGTGCCTCCTCGACAGTTCTGACGATAGCTCGCCCTGCTGGTTTCCCCTGGTCTGCGCTGATGCTGCATAAACCGCTGCTGCTGAGAGAAATTGGAAATGACGGGAAAAGTCTCTGTATAGACAGAGGTGCACCTCCAATGTAGCAGAAACGGTAACCTAAGTCGGCACAACAGGAGCTGCGGTCTCGAGGCCCTGATGAACAGGACGAGAGGTGGCCAGCCTCTCGATAGTATCCCCCGAACCGAAGCGATGAGATCATGTCTCCATAACCATCATGAAGACAGATCAAAATAAGAAATAACTTCTGAGAATGAAGCAAAAATTCAAGAAGGACAGTTTATATTCAAGGAAAAACAACAAGCAACAAATTTAGATAAAAGGGGATCTGATAAGGAGTTTTTCCTAATGTGATTGAGTACCTTCAAAATATCCTAATCCTACTACAGGATGTAGTGATACTCTAGTTCGAATACCATTACATAAATTCGACCTGCATGGGCCACCACTAAAAACGTATCACGACCCGCACCTACTGTGAGGGTACGAGAACGTAACAACGCCCAGCCTACGCCGCAGTGTCGGCGGTAGAACGCTGTCCTAGGTCTCAATGCATCTAACAGTATAAGGCTAAACAGTTTATACTCCCCGAATGGGGATGACATAGCTGTAAGTAAACTCAATCACGACTAAGGAAGAAGAAGCACGATGTGATATAGAACTCAAAGAAATACAGATGATCAGAAGAGCCTAAGATAACATCTCACCAATATCCAGAGTACAAGCCTCAGCTACTGAATATGAAAGAATATATACAACCCAGATCTCTGAACAGAAATAAAGTCTAACTAACTAGTCTCGAAATAACATAAGTAAGATAAAACCTAACTAAGCTAGTCTAAGCAGTAAGGGTAATATCATCAGCTAGAGCTGGGTCCTCCTGAGAGTCCAGCTCACAAGTGTCGTCTAGGGCTGCCACGTAGAAGGTATCCACACAGGCCTCCTCCCTGTCCTCTGTAATATTTTCAACAGGTCCAGTCAGGACAGGAGCGAGCACATACATCTCAACAGTTCATAGCAGGTTAGAAAATATAATCATGCAGTAAAGTAAGATACAGGTACTGAAAGAAATACAGTATGTAAATAGAGAGAGAACTGTAATAGAATATCTACTATAATAGAGAACTAACAGTGGCTAGTGAGTCAGAGTACAATATAGACATGTAAATGGCATGGGATGATTCTGATGAGACACTACGGAATGATTCTGATGAGATACTACTTGGGTATTATTCACATGTCCACTTCTACACCCCCGTACCCCCAATCAATACACAAGGATCCAGCCAGGTTATGTTATAATTCCATGCAATGGCCCCCGAAGGGTGATACATGGTAGTCCCATAAATGAGGATTCTAGAAAACCCAATAAATGGGATAAGGATTCAAGGAAGACTCTGTGATCATTAGAGTACATGTCACAAGTGATCAATAAACCGTGAAGCATAGTGATACGCCATGTAAATGAAACGCACAGAACTTGAAGTACCCGATGCTCCCTGAAGGGATAATATCTCAAGAAAGGATCCATATAGTACTAATCCGTGTGACCAACGTGACAGTATCAAGTAAAGTAATTTAAAGCAGGAAAATAATTCTAAACAGGATATGAAATGATCAAAGAATGTACTCGCCGGGTATCTGAGTGTCCGGATGAAATAGAATGTCCGAGGAGAGGTGTCTGGCTCCTAATCAGAATTGCACAAGTCACAACAAGTCTAAAATGATAACAAGATGCAATTTAATGCATTCTAAATGAATCTAGGTCAATCTAGGCCAAAGTCAACTCTTGGTCAACTCTGGTCAACCCTAGAAGTCAAACTAGGTCAACTATGGTCAAACTAGGTCTAACAAGTCTAAATTAGTCAATACTAGTCTACATTAGTCTATACTAGTCCACATTAGTCTATACTAGGTCACTAAGCCTACACTAGCTCGTGCACACCACTTCAAGGCTGTCCAAGCCTAAATCAAGTCAACACACATTATACCTAATATACAAGCATGAGTATATGTATGCATTATTCATGGGCTTAAATACATATATACATACATGTTAGGTTATAGTATAAATTCATTAGGAAACATCACATATATATATATATATATATATATATAGGCTCAATACACTATATATACATTAACTATATATATATACACTACATAAATAGATATTGTAATGCCTGTGGTTCGTATTACGTATTTGGAATACGTATACGTATTTTATCTTGTATTGCTTAATTCATGGCTTAGCTTTTCCTTCTTGGCTCGGTTTATTCTTGGCCCGGGGTTGGCTTGGTTCGGTTGGGATTGTTTTGGTTCATCATGAACCATGGATGAACTCCCAACCTACCACCACCTTTGGTATTTATTACCATTCTTCTTTCTCTCTCTTCATTACTCTTCTTCTTCCTCATTTACTTCCTTACCTACCAGAGAGAGAGGGAGAGAGAGGTCTAGGCATGTGCAACTTGCTTCATAGAGGAACTCTAATTTTATTGCTTCATTCTCTTTCTTACAGCATTTTAACTTACTTTAAAACTTGGCATTTTCACTTTCCATGGCTAGATTCTTGTAGATCTATATTTACTTTATTTTTGGATTTCTTGGATTTTGATTTACATAATCTTGTTATTTCCGAGTTTTGATGGATCCATGTTGAAGAGAATTTCGTTCTACCCCTATTTTGACCTATGGAAGTTCGAATTTGGACTTCGGATGAAGGTTTCATAGAGCTTGGAAGCATGGATTCTTGGTGTTCTTCTTCTCGGAAGCTTGGAGAAGAAGAACAGTGCTAGACTTGACCGCATTTTATGCGGCAAGTGATTCCGAGCCGCATGAGCCTTCATACGACAGTCCTGGTCGCATGGGCTTGACTTGACCGCATGAATATTTCATGCGGCAAGTGCTCTCTCAGCCGCATGAACTTTTCCCCGCGAGCCGCAGAGACCAGTTACTCGCTGGCCGCATGTGGACTCGAGCCCACTCAGCCGCATGACTGTCTGGATCCCCGAGCCGCATAGGCCCTGATCCTCGAGCCGCATGAGAACCTCCAGACCCAGCCGCATGGACTTCTTAGTCCGGGCCGCATGACCCTGATTAATCCCAGCCGCATATGCATCCTTTATTTTCTGAGCCGCATGGGCTTCTACTGAGCCGCATGCGCCTGGCCCTATCCAGCCGCATAGACTTCTCTTCCGCTGGCCGCATGAGGCCTCTCCCTTCCTGACCGCATAAGCTCCTGCAGCCGCATGCGCCGCGCGCCCGCACTGCCTTGAGACCGATCTATCCGAGCCGCATGAACTCAGATTTTGGGCCGCATGAACCCATATCAATTCAGCCGCATGGACTGTTCTCTTCCAGCCGCATAAGATCATTCCTGGCCGTATATGCCTTAGCCGCATGGCTCTTCTATAGCCCTGTATATTGATATTTTATTAAATATTTTACGTCCATTTTATATCATTACGCCTTTTGTCCTGAACTTGAAAATCACGAATTTACTTGATATGTTTGGACATAATAATTGAGCCTGACATGACAGTGACCCGTAGTGGTGCACTCCTGACATGACTAACCTGACATGACCTGATAGTGGCCCGTCGTGGCGCACTCCTGACTAGTACACTTGATATGATAAACCTGACATGATTATCTCGAACAGCTGTTGTGACGGCTACCTGACATGACATGACCTGTATAATTAATCTCGACACCGTGGGCGATTGTGCTTGTACAAATAATCCAGTCCTGTCTTGTATCATGTCTAGGAGGGGACTCCTGAGTACCACGGTCTGGAGTACCTACTGAAATGGACTAAGACTAAATAACTAGATTAATACATTAGTCATAAAAGAGATCTCCCAGCTACAGGCAATCCCGTTACCTGGACACGCCTTGGGATCTGTAGCATGCCGTCGAGTAGGGCACATTTCTAGCACACTGTCATGTGTTGCATCCTTCAAGCTACCTAAGGGTACATTCGTTTCCTGGACGATGTACCCACCTGAATTCAACTCTTAATCTTTTAACACGGGTAACCTGGATGGTCTGCAGGGCTTGTGCTGTGGAATAATCTCACTGCATCTTGTTAGTAATTAGGCTGTGACAACCCTAGTTAGTTAAAGTATCAAGCCGTAATTCTTGCTTGGCCGTGAAGTGATTGGATGGAGTCTAACCAGTCTAGTCTTGCCCTGATCCTGTTCCAGATTATTGAATGACCAGAATGCTTGTATTTATTTTACCGATAAAGGGTGAGAATTCCAAGTTCTGTTCAGACGAAGGGTTACGACCCCGGTCCTTGTTTGGTTTACGGGTTGTAACCTGATTATCTGAATAGTTCCATGGTTATCTCGTTGTATATCATCCTGATGTATTTTCTTTATTTCCAGTTCTTACCTTTAATTATATCTTGTGCTGATTGCTGGTTTTAGTTCCTAAGTGAAGCTTCCTTTGTGGTACTTGCTCTTTCTGGGGTCTGACCCAGCTGGTTTTGTGTGGCCAAATTTCGGAGCAGCTCCAGAGGATCTACCGACCTTCCAACCAGATGGTGGCCACTAGACGGAACCCTGGCAACGAGTGGGTCTATTTTTGATCTTCCACTTTATTATAAAATATTCTTTTGAGGCGTTTAGCCGACGAGCACCTGTTTAGCTCGATTGTACTTACTTACTGTCTGCCTACGGGCTGTAACATGATTAACAGATCCTAGGGTTGATCATGTATGACTAAACTCTTGCTAGTCCTAACATTTTGTAACGACTAGCTTCATGATCAGCTGAATATGTAATGTTTGGGACGCCTTACTATTGTATATTTAATGATCATACTTCTTGTAACCTTTTACTTACTTGCTTGTGATTGAGACACTAAGCTTGTTCATGACCTTAAGAGACTGTTGGCTTGTAGATAAACCCTCATGTATCTAGACAGTCGTGACCGTATAGCGAGATGGATTCCATTTCATATACGTAGCTGGCTATGTCTGCCCCCGCTCTCCAGTATTCTGGTTCTGGGGCGTGACAGATATATATATACATATAATATATTCATACATGTGTTTATAGAGAGAGGGAAGGGATGTGTGTGTGTAGAGAGTAGCAAATGTGTGTGAGTGTAGAGTGACTGTTGTTTGAGAGATGTGTGTGTGTAGGTGTGTTAGGACTAAAACCTGTGTGTGTGGGTGCTCAGTCCAAATCTAGACAGTGAGGAGTATGAGAGTCACTTAGCTATAGGGGGGTGTGTGTGTGTATCAATGGCATATGTGTGTGGCAGAAAATAGAGTGTGTGAGAGAGTGTATAGAGTGTCAATGTGTATATAACATAGTGTAGGGTGTAATGAGAGGGGATGAAACTGGAATTAGGATTTTGTGTGAATGCTTGTGTGAGTGAGATAGCACAGTTCAGTTCAGTTCTAGACAGTTAAGGAAAAAGGAAAGGAATCAATTCATTAACATTTCAACAGTTTCAGTTTTTTCAGTACAAACTTCTAAGTCTCCATTCAAAACCAATGCTCAAGGGAGAACACCCAAAATTGACATATAGCTAGATTACAAGTAGGAGAACAACATTAGGGTTTTATATCATGCTAATAACAGCATTAATTAGGTTGATTCAGATGCCCAAGTTCGAATTAAAAATCTGGAAATAACACTGAAATATGTGTATCAGTCCCCAAATAGGTAAATGAGAAATAATGGTTTAAAACATCCTAAAATGTAAATCAAATGGTTGGTAACACATCCTAGATATGTGCACGTGTCATACAGACCAATTCGTGTCCACCACGATGACACAGCCGTGTCCATATACAATCAAACACAAATCGAGCACAATAGGCACTATACAGTGCACTGTCTCGTGCACAAGTGCACGCGTGTCGTGCACTCGACACAGGACACTTCGTGTCTCGTGCACACACCCACGAGTTTGCCCAGTATAGGTCTTCGACTGACACAGCCTGACACAGGTCCACGTGTGACGGTGTCGTGTCTAGGAGTCGTATCAGTGCTCGATTTCTCGTGTGCACTGCACAGTGACAAATCAGTACGACGCTGATATCTCTCACGACACGCCACGTGGTCATCTGAAACTTGACATGTGGCATGTCAGACACTGTCCCAAGGTGTGTGTCAAGTTTCGTGTCCACTAGATGCGTATTATGTCCGATACAGCCCCCGAGTAGCAGGAAAGATGTACGGTGCAAAAAAAATGTGGCTTTCGTATCCTATTGCGTGTCCGACACACACTAAAACATGCTCAGTCAAGTGGAAACCTATAAACAAGACCTAGATCTAATTTTTCATTCAAAAATAATTTGAAAATCCCATCGAAATGCCCTTTGGGGCATTTCATCAAACACCTATATGTAAAGCCGGATACGTATCCGATACGGACACGAAATTGGTCCACCTGGACACGAAACCAATTCCTATTGCTGGGGACACCTAGGGCTAGGTCTTCATGCAAAGAAATCCAGAATTTAATGGAGTTTAGGGTGATTTACCTAGTGGTGAAATCCTCAAGAAAAAGCCCCTTTCTAGATCCTCCTCCTTGTTAGCAAACTTTCCCAAATTGATCCCAAGCTAGAATAATTCTCCATGAACAGCAAGAATACTAAAATTAGGATCTAATGCAATTTGTTTGGATTAAAAAAATTAAAATAGATTTTCTAGGAATTTACGAAGATGGGATTTACCTCTTTTTCTAATACGAACCTTCCTAAAGAGGCTTAACCTAATGGAGGAGGGTATTTATAGGGTGGGAATCCCTAGGCTAGGTGTGGCCGGCCATGGGCTGGATTGGGCTAGGGTTAGGGCTCTACAAGTGGACTATGGGCCTAAGTCACAAGTCATGACTTGTGAAATCACAAGCCATTTTCTATTCAAATCAAATCCTAATTCTTCCTAATAAATTCTAATGAGTTAAATGTCAATAACTTAGGTCAAGCTAGGGTTCCATAACCTAACCAAATAGTCATGACCTTGGTTAGCCTCTAGGATAGTCTCCTAAGTCAACACTAGTCAAAGTCAACTATAGCACTAAATCAATTATACTAAAAATCACTAAAAATTCTAATAATTATAATTAATACTAAATAATTCCAAATAATTTCCAAAATTACAAAAATGACTAAAATACCCTCAAGCTATAAATGATTCATGAATACCCTAATCACATGGCTAGGCTCTAGGTCAACAGTCTCTAAGGTTACACTAGCCAAACACCAAAATCATAAGTCATGATTTAAATAGTAAAAAATGATTAAAAATTACAAAAAATCATATTATTATTTAAATATCATAATTAAATAAATTAAAAATACAAAATTTCAAAATTACCTTTATTTGAAAAACTGGGTGTTACACCTTCTCCATGGCAGTGATGAGGAAGGCCCACTCCAGATCTGTAAAACCCTCTATTTTTTTAAATTATTATTTTTATTTTATTAGACTTAAAAATGAATTTATACAATTTATGGTTTTATTTATTTATTTATTTATTTTTTTGAAGGACCTTAGCCACTGTTGAATCTTGTAACATAAGACTACCATGAATTTTGGCACAGAAAATGTAGCAGTGTGCCTTGACTAGTACATTAGCCATGCCGGGGAAGCCTAGCCATGGTGATGACCAAACTAGAAAAACCAGACAGAGTTGTGAATGGACTTATTTAAAGTATTTTAATTAAATATTATTTTATATATTGATTTTTAGATGCCCCGGTTTGTTCAATTCAGTCCGAACTGCGCCCGAACAAAACTTTAGCCCAGGTAAGCAGGTAGTGTGACCAAATGTGGCCATGTAGACATATTTTATGTACTTAGAAATATCTCCTAAATTATTTTAGAATTTTATGTACAATTTCTAATTATTTAAATATTGTACAATTATTGGTATTTTATTTTTAAATAATATTTTAGAAGATTGTACATGTTTCTGGACCCGGATAAGGGTGTGTGGTACAGATCACCCATTGGAGCAATTTTTATTAATTTATTATTATTAAAGTTATTTTGTGAAAAATTTAATAAAAATGTTTTCCTATTTAATATTATTACTATTTTGAGTTGATTTATTAAGGATTGGATTTATATATATATGAAGATATGCTCAAATATATTAAATAAGTGAATAGTTGACTTCTAAATGGTATTTGGAATTTAAATAGATTTTTGGTATATTTAGGGATATATATATATATATATATATATATATATATATATATATATATATATATATATATACACACACTGAAGATTTAGATAAAAAGAAAAGAAAAGATAAAGTAGAAAAAAAAATATAAATCATATGGTCGGCCCCACCATGTGGGAACCGACCATATGTGCTTGAAAGAGCAGCCAGCAAGCTTGCTTGTGCGCCCCCCTTGTCCCCACAAAGCAATAGTAGTAGCAGCAACATTAGGCTTCCCTCTTCCCCTTTATATATAGATATATATGTGCCTTATATATATAACAACAACAACAGCAAACTACAACATGGCCGCCACCTCCACAAATCCTAATTTCTTCTCTCCTCCATCCTCCTCCCCTCTCCTCAGTAAGCGTGTCCCGCCGCTGCAGCACCGCCTCCCGGTCACCACGGCGACAGCAACGACGACAACAAACACCCACAACAACGACAAAATTTAATATCAAGGTACCCGACTTCTCCAATTAATTTCTCCTCCAATTCTTGTCCATTTTTAGATTCGTAAATTCTTGTAGAAAGCCCACATGACCCTCTATCATTCCCTTCAAATATATTTATTTATTCTGCAATAAATTTCATGTTTAATTAAATTAAAAATCATGACAAATCAGTTTTTAAAAGCTCAAAACCCTGGTACGAGGTACGTCCCGAAAAAACCGGGCGACCCTGTCGCAAACCGAAAGTACCGAAAGGTCGTATCAAATTTGTGGACATACGAGAATTGACGGGATTCAAATTGGTTGCGTGTGCGCAACGAATTTGGTCCGTATCCGTCGAATTTTTACGTATCGGGCTTTTTCGATATTTCCAAATTACTTTGTGCACACTCATCAAATTGCGACGAAACTTATGCCATTGGACTCAAAATATTTTTTTGGTCCTGTGAGCCAAGTTTGGTCCGGTTCTGAGATCGTTGATCGGGACGCTATTTTGGCGGGCTCACAATCCCATTCAATGGACGATTTTGTGCACGGCTCCTCGGAAACCAAAATTGGACATACTGTTGAGTTCGTCTCGGCAAAACAAATTCATAGACATGTAGTTTGACGACTATAGAGACCGTAGGTTCTGGCACGTATTTCGGTGTAAAGCGGATCCAACGGCGGATATTATTTTGACCCGAAATTACGATTTTTCCCCTGTTCCAGAATTTAACTTTTGGACAGGCATTTCCTAGGCATATCTTTTATTTCAAACTCGTTCGTGATGTTTTTTGCAGCATCCGGAGTCATCTGCAGGATTTGGCTTTTCTTGCTTCGTTTATTTGCCTGTTCGAGCTACTGGATTGTTCCCTTTTGCATATAACCTCAGGCAAGATACCTTGCCATTATACCGTTTATATTCAGTTGCATTTTATTACATATCACTGTTCATTTATTTTTAGTTCTTATAGTTCTTGATTTACTGTCTACTCAGTGATATTAGATATACTTTGTTATTATCCTTTGATTGTACGTGAACTTAGAGTTAATAAACCACCGTCTGTAGTGTATTGCATTCCCCTTGACACAGTTGTACCACGAGGATGTGTGAGATGAGTAGCATGTAGAGGTACTTGCGTGTGGGCTGATCCCCCATGTGCATGCGTTAGGGCTAACTGCTAATAGAGGCATGTTAGGAGACTTAGCAGTTAGTAGAGGTGTATGAGACATGGATGTGACTCTGTTAGGCATTGGGTGGGAAGAATAGTTCCTTGATGTGTGGGCCACGTATGCACTTCCCTATTGTCGGTTATCTCCGCGGGAGATACGGTCCTGGATCCTGATACTGATTTACTGCTGGCCTCTGACATTCGATAAATGTTATGCTTTGAGGTCCCTGGTATACTGATGGGCCATACCTGAGATTACTGCTACTGAGCCAGAGTGCCCATGCGTTGGAGGTTTGTTCTTAACTGCATAAACACTGTAGTACGGTTAGATTACCTTATTGACGTCTTGTCACTTATTTCGGTTTGTGACAAATTATATATTCAGTTTATTATGGTATGCTCTTTATGTATCTTGTTACGTCCCTCTGAGGACCTGGTTATCTCTCCAAGTATGTGTGCTTCTGTGATATTGCATGTGTTCTAGTCGAGGCCGTGATCTTCTCCATCCTTTCGAAGATGATTGCACTTGGCTCGTCTGGTTATTTCCCCTATTCCTTCTTGTATATTTTATTTGAGATAGTTGGTAGTGGACTTTGTCTCCGCCCAACGACTGTATACATGACAAATCCAAAGTTGTTTTTATATTATTTATTTATCTAGTGGATGAGATTTAGTTATTCTGGTTTTACTGCATTTTACAGCTCATGTATACATACGAGTTTCCATATATTAGAGTATACTTCGTATGTATGTTGCTGGCAAGGACACGTACCTAGTCCTAAGTATTTTGGGACTGGGGTGTTACATGATCTATTGCTGAAGACAGATCAACTTGCCGTAGTACTTGAAACTGGCCCACAAGCAGATCCGTCTCTAGCAATTTGGGCTCCAGGAGCTCAACTATCCATGCCCCACTGGGGAGGGTTCTAAGGAGTTCAATTTGGCCATGGGCTCATTAACGGGCCAAAGCAAAAGAGGTTCCCCTCTCCACGATAGCCTCAACCCCTTGCTTCAGGTGGCGGTAGAAACTGTCAACCACATCTTTTGATGATTCATCCAGGATTTCTGAAAAAGACGGCATCAAAAGAAGAGTAGCTGGCAGTGTCGAAGAAGATGCATCGGAACTTAATGCCCCTGCCATAAGGGAAACAAGTTCCGAGCGAAAAGATGCTTGAATAGTGGCCAATTCTACTTCCGTAGCCCGAAGGATCTGGAGACTCGGTAGGGCGGAAAGGTATAACTCCGGAGCCACATGAACAGAGGAGGGTGCAGGGACCATTTCTCTCTGCCCCGGTCGCTCCGCCGTCTGCTCTTCCAAACTCGATTCAGCGGGAGGTCCCTCAATATAAGTTGGAGGGGGAGGAGGCACACTCTCTTGTACCACATCCCCTCTGGCGAACTCTCCCTTGATAATGTTCGTGGTTGGCAGTGACGGAGCAGAACCTGTATGTCCGGACCAACTATCAATCAGCTTAACCCGAAGGATGTGATGATAGAGCAAATAAACCTCCTCACTAGTCAAAATTTGACTTAGCTTACTAGGGGAGAGTTGCTGGGGCTGATGTTCGCTCTCAGCCACCGTAGTCTCTTTACCATCGACATCCGACCCAAAGGCAGCACGTTCATCTGCCTCAGCTGCCCTAGAAGGAGATACAAGTGGATCAGCGTCACCTGACTGAAATTCAGCAGTCTCGGGGACCGGTTCAGCAGAGACCACGTCGCCCTGGGTTAGGACGTCAACAACTGGAGGAACCCCAGCCGTCGCCGGGAGAACCCTAACAGCAAGAATCTTGGCACTCATATCTCTAACTAGAGTAGTTAGAGCCAGGTCGATCGTAGAGGCAGCAGCCGGCTCTGGAAAGTCCCCTTCTTCTGACGCCTACAGAGAAAAGAAAAATGATTAGGTCATAGTTCAGGAAAAAGAAGAGCTAAAGAAGAAGATGGTTGTAATTCAATTCACCTCAGAAATGGCGTCATCCTCGCTTCTCTCCTTGATGAGCAGCCCACGAGGCTTAAACGTAGCCCGTTTCAGGGAGTAATTTATGCCACCAGCGACGGGCTCACACTTGCTTCGCTTGCGAGAAGGACCAGGCACAACAGGCGGCTGATCCGCCACCACATCTTCTGCGGAAAGGAGAGAGTTATCGGGATCATGCTCGTCATTCTCTTCGTCTGCGTCGGCAGACTTCGAGTCCGACACAGCAACCGTCACTACAAGAAAAAACCTCTTTTACAATGTTCCATCTACAACACTTCTTTAAAATGATATTGAAAAGGGGGGTCTTCTACAACCTTTATGGTAAAAATATTGTAAAATACATGTGCAAACAATGTTTTATATTCAAACATTAATGCTTCTACAATAGTCAGTCACGAAAGTTGTGTATTACTATCTTCAACAACATTTTATTTACATTGTAATATTTATTCATTTTGACAACGTTTATTACAGTTGTCAAAGTTATATATTTTGACAACATATTTAAAATATTGTAAAAATGTCATATTCAACAACGTTTATCAAATATTGCAATTTATTTTATATTTTACAATGTTTGTTTGATGTTCTAAAAGTAATTTGATTTTACAATTTTATATAAACGTTGTGTATGTTACATCATTTTACAACGGTTAAGAAATATTGTGAAAGGAATATATTTAACAAACTTTATAAAATGTTGTAAAAGATGTGTATTTCATAATGTTTAGACAATATTATAAATTTATATTTTAAATATTTATAGGATGATTTTATTTGAAATGTTGGTCTTATTTGGTCGATAACTCACTTGGTAACATCTCATGAATGTCTTTCGATCTTTGGTAAACACTTGATGTCCTTGATTGATTTTATCAACCTTCTTCTTAGTATAATAAGTATTGAATGAGCCGATTCCTCTTCTAATAGCATGGGGACCAACCTATTTTAGAGGAATTATGTAGCGGAAGCAGTGTCGATGCCCCTAAAACTTGAAGTACATTGGAGGATCATTTCCAAATTAATTAATGTAAATTTTTTTTATCTTTTTCAGGATAGGACTGTTAAAGAACATTTAACTTGTGTAATGCTCGACATGTCTGAACTGATTACTAGGGAAACTTTTAGAACTCGTAGGTCATTCTACATAGGAGAACTTTTGTAGGGCTTCTTCCTAACCTTAAATCATAAGGCTAACTTTTTAAATGCCAAGGCTATAAAGCTCTTCGACTTAGTAGATCGGCTTAAGAAGGAGGTAAATGATCTGAAAAAAGAAAGCATTACATTTATAGGATGATATTATAATCAATTTGTTTAGATTTTTTAATAGATATAGATTTAAATTATATTATAATATTTTAAATATTATTTCAACATATTTTTATTATAATTTATTATAAAGTTGTTTTTTTTGAATCTTTGTTATGTATTTAATTAGATAATATCATGTAGTTAGTTTAAATATACCTTAAAATTTGAATACGTTTGAATTTGTTTTATGTTCAAGTTAATTTTTAATTTTTTTCATCGACTAAGCGAGAAGATAACATACATGATATTTTTTAACTTGTATATATTAATTATGATAATATATTACCGCTTATTTTTGAGCCATTTATAAAATCGTATTATAATATAGAGATCTTATGCGTGTACGGTAGTTAAACTTTTTTATTTTATATATTACGGCTTAATTTTGAGCCATTTCTAAGTAGTATTATTAAGTATACCAAGATATTTTGACAACAATAATTCTAGACTAGATTTGACAGATGAAATTTTTGATATTTATCAAATTATCGAGTATACCAAAAATTACCGAGTCCAAAGAGGTAATCGGATTTGGGTATACACCAAAAATTCATGTCAAATATTCACTATGTCGAATATACACCCAGTCCAAAGAGGTAATGAATCTATACTAGAGAAAAGTGGTTTCACCGTGAAAATTTTATTCCAAAAATGTCCACATCTATGCTTATTAATTAAAATTGTTTATTAAATTTAATATGGGTGGAACATACATTTGGTATTATCTTCTACTACATAATGTGGCTTCAAAACGGCTCAAAAATGAGACGTCTAAGCCGTATGTATATCATGGTCTAATTTATTTTTTTAAATTACAGAGGATAAAAATTAACTTCCTCATCCACCATTTTTGCCAAAATTACGGATAAAACTAACCTTCTCTCGTTTTATTCCGTACAAATATCTATTTAAAAATTAAATTTAAAACTGTTTAAAAACTAAATTTAAAAGAAAAAATATCAGAAATATTTTAATTGTTTAACAAATCTTAATCCAAATATATATATTTAAATGTTTGAACTATTTTTTTCAACATTATCATAAATATATTTATACGTAACAAATTATAATTAAAATTAAATTAAATTTTTACAAGCTTCAATTATATATATATATATATATATATATATATATATATATATATATATATATATATATATAGCAAATGACCTCAAGCCTAGTGGTTAAGAGAGATGCATGCGGCCCAAGTGGTCAGGGGTTCGAGCTCCAGTGGAGGCGAGTAAACCACAAGTACCCATTGCTTCAATATATATATATATATATATATATATATAATATATATATATATATATATATATATGATATATATATATATATATAAATATATAATATATTTTTATAATATATTATATATATATAATATTTATATATATATATATATATGATTATATATATATATATATATATATATATATAATATATATATTATATATTATATATATATATATATATATATATATATATACATATAATATATATATATATATATATATTTTTTTTTTTTTAATAGATTTATATATATATATATATATATATATATATATATATAAAATATATATATATATATTATATTATATATATTTATAATATAATATATTATAATTATATATATTATTATATTATTATATATATAAATATTTTTTTTTTTAAAAATACACCAATTAAATTTTAATGTATTTATATTTAAATATTAAAATTATTTTTTATAAGATTAGAAAGAAATAAATAAAATATAATTTAACTTGTAACTCCGAGCATCTTCTATTATAGTATAATAGAAAAAAAAATTGGACAGAAAACTTTCATACTGAAGCCTACTATAACCACCATTCCCAAATATTTTATTTTTGAAATTTTTAAATATTTTCTAGTTTAAAGATTATTATTATTTTTAAATATTACTTTTAGTATTTTTCTATTTTCATAATCTATATAAAAGCATGGCATGAAATAGTGATAATTTTTGGAGTGGAGGATAGAGCGGTAATATTCTAGAGTATTTAGTAATTACTTAATTTTGTCATGATTAAATAAATATCCTAGAACCTTCTTCCTATCCTTCCCCAACAACCTCTAACCAATTTCCTAAACTTCTAACAACCTATTCTAATTAGGAAAGCAGTTTTATAATATTTTATAATAGTTAAATTTGTTTAGCAAAACGGGGAAATGTTTTTGTAAATTACTTTTTATTTCATAAGCTCTATATAAGAGTCGACCTTATGTTCTTCTCCACCAACCCTGTTTCTCGACGAAACCCTGCCGAAACCCATCCTCTCCTAGCCTTTTCCTTCATCACTTCTCCAATTCTTCCTCCCAAACCCTAGCTCCCTCACCATCAAGCTCGACCATGGCGTTGTTGGCTTGATCGTGCCTTTCACCACCACCTCTTCCTTCTTACACAAGAGCTCGGGATTTAGTAGCGATGGCGTAGCGTTCTCAGCAAGGCATATCGATGATGGTCTAGTGATCGTTCCTCAGTAGGCCAGCGGGCCAGCGGCGGTGACAACGCCTTCTCCACCAGATATGATCACTCCCCGACGAGTTCCTGACCATGAACTACAACACTGTCTCCACCAAGAACAACCGCCAGCGACAACATCTCGACGGAGCATTGGCGCTTATCAATGAACGGTGAGGCATGGCGAATCAACTTCGGTAAGCCATCTTCTTAAGTTAATCCAATTTTGTTTCCAACTTGGGATCGAGGATCGATCGAATTAAGTCTCTAATCAATTTTAGTTGATTAATTCATGGAACAATCATTGTTCTTGATTATTAATGGGTTGGTTTAAACCGAATTGGAATTATCGATCATAGAGATTTATTTGATATTTCAAACCTTTAATCTTGATTCTTGACAATGTTTATTTAATGTTGTCCAAGTTATTATTTTGACAATGTATTTAAAATATTGTAAAAATATCATGTTCAACAATATTTATCAATTGTTGTAATGTTTTTATGTTTCACGATATTTGTTTGATGTTGTAAAAATAATTTTATTTTGCCACTTTATATAAACGTTGTGTATGTAATGTCATTTTACAATGTTTAAAAAATATTACAAAAAGGTTATATTAAACAACTTTTATAAAATGTTGTAAAAGATGTGTATTTTACAATGTTGTAAATTTATCTTTAAAATGTTGCTAGGATGATAATATTTGATATGTTGGTCTTATTAGGTCGACATCTCACTTGGTAGCAGCTCATGATTAGATGGATATGTTACATGCCGAAACCCATCCCTTTTGCAGCTTCGAAAGACAAGCCTAATGTATCAATTTCTCCTCCTCTATATATTTTTTGGTTTAGAGCTCCTTCTCCGGGTCTCTCCTCCAGGCCGCCTTCTATAATATTTTTGTTTTGTTTTCCAACTGCTACTCTGTGTCTCTCTTCCGGGTCTCTCCTTCGGATTCGGTTTTCCACCTCCGGGTCCTTCCTCTTCCAGGGAGGAGATCCCACCGGCTCCGGCACCGGCACGGTACATTTTAAAACTTTGACTCGAATTTTCTTTCCCTTATAGATAAGTTTCTTTTTATAGTTGTCTTGGAATAATATTTGTTCGTGGTGGAGTAATGCCAGGACTTGTTATTAGGGTTCTTGGTGTTTATCATTACTAATTACTAATGGTCAAAAACTGTTAGCAATACAAAAAACCGTTAATACAAATAAAAACAACTAAATTTAATATACATAATACATATTATTGATATTATAACATTTTAAAACCGTTACCAAATTTAAGAAAATGTTGAAAAAAAGAAGAAGACACAACCCAGTGCGCTTTCCGTGAAAGTGTTACGGGGGGAACTTTTTTCCATTCCCCCCTTTTCTTTTTCTCGTGTGCGCTCTTCTCAGGACCCCCATCCCTACTCATCTCCCTCTTTCTCTATGTTGAAACCAATTTTAAATTTCTTCCCTCCTTCTCCTCCTACTCAGGACCCCACTTGTCCCAGTGTATGTCCATCATTGTTCTCGGGTCCGATCGTCCTGATGATACCTGATGACTATAGGCGAAGAGCAACAAGATGCTGGAAGAAGAATGAGGAGCCTACTTTGCCCAAAGTTTCGTATATAGGGCCATTTTTTTGTCCGGAATCGGCACCACGTCTTCTCCATCCTGATCAACTACGACGAGGCCCTCAAGATAGACCACCAGGTCGACCGATTCGTCTACTAGACGTACATGCCAATTTCTCTCACTTTTCTCTTCGACTTTTTCCTCGACTTTTATTCATCAGATCTCGACTTTTGAGAGATTTCAGGATAAATTAACGGAATGAAAGAGAAGAGAGGAGGAGCATGAGGACAACATTAGAAAGAGGTGCTACAGCATGGGAGCCGAGGGGCCTTCCTCTCCCATAATTTTTTGGTTAGTGTTTCGGACCTCGGATTTATTGTTCAGTTATAATTTTAGGGTTTAGGGCCCGCTGAAGAGGATGGCATGATGGTAACCTATAAATGATAATTTTTCTAGTAGATCAATAATAGTTGGTTGTAAAAGTGTATGAATTCTCTAAGGGTCTGCTTGGTAATGGTGTTTCACCGGTTTTGGGGTATTTTTGAACTGACCGTTTATGAAAACCCCTGCTTGTTATTTTTTTGAGGCACTGGTTTTCGTCGGCTCAAAAATCCCCCAAAACTGGTGTAATGTATTTTTGGGTGGCTTTGTAAATACCCCAAATCGGCGGGTTTTGAGCGGCTCTATTTTTTATTCCATTTATATCCTCACAAAAATAGATATAATTATAACTACCGATACCCCTCCCTATTTAATTTATTCGTGTAAAAAACTTTCAGAACCGCTCGTTAGTGAATTACCAAGCATGGATTGGACTGGTTTAAAAGCCGCTACTTAAAAACAATCCAAAACCGGACCCCTCATAACCGCTCATAACCGGTACTCTAAAAACACCTCATAACCGCAACCCCGATAATTGCCAAGCAGACCCTAAAATTTAGGAAAATCTTTAAGAAAAAAAAATAGTGTGCTTCCGGAAAAAATACCATCATCTCTATCCGGGTACGATCAACGCTTCATTCATTCGTTGAACCTTGGGGATAACCATTAGATTAGCATTGAGATCATTCACCACACCACCTCTATCATACATACGACATTACACGACGCGAGAGTGCATGGTCAACACACACCTACAGCGCCTACGTTCCGCTTGCAGCCCTTCCTTCGGGCTATTACCTCCCTAACGGTCACATCCCTTCGGTCGCCTCACGCCTAGATCTTGCTTTCACTCACTTTGCAGTAAAAGTGTGTGAAAGCATTTATGCTACAAAATTATTAAAACTAGTTATGTATATAATTAGTATGTTCTTTGTGAAAATTATTAAAACTTTATTCCCTTCCGTTATCATTACATTTGCAATTGCAGTCAAGTGAACAATGCACTTATGTTGAGTTTAGGGGTTAGGTTGAGACTTGATAGGAGAACATGTTGTGATTCTCCCTTCCAATCACCACATATGTTTACTCGGGAATTGGTTCTTTGTATTTGGGCCTTTGGAGCTCTTAACTTATCATCTCTGTTGTTGCTTTTACAAACATTTTGATACACCACACTGATCAAACACTAGACTTTTTCTTTCTAGCTATAACATAAGTACCAAGTTTGGAGATTTAAAGAAATTGTACAGTTGCACGAATCCAGTTCTCAGCCCTCAAATTATAGAAATTTGACCTGCGAGGCTTGTTAGAATAATCTTGATATATAAATTTGAACCATCATAATAACAACTACTCCAAACTCTAGAGTTTGTGTTGAACGCTCGTGAGACACCAAACATAGGGAGTATTGAGCACTTGGGTTCATTAATTTTTTTTCAACCTTATTTGGTTTTTTTTTTCTTTGTTGTCTTCTTCTCTGTATTCTCCAACAGATATCAGTGGCTCAACGACTAATACCTACTCACACTCTCAGGTGACTGCTTTCTTGTATTTAGTACTCTTATCAAGGAGTGCTAGTAGTAGTGGTAGTGCCAAGTATAAATGTTATGCTAACTTCTGCCTGTTCTTGGTTGCAATATTGCACCAGGAGTGGGTTAGGAGCGTCATCAGGCCGCAGGTGGAGCCCGGCTCCTATCCGCCGGGGTGCAGGGGCAAGTATGGCAGATGCACGACGTGCCGCCCGATCCACGTGACCGTCCCTCCGAGTGCTGGCTCTCACGCCGTCGCAGAGTACTACCCCGAGGCCTGGTGGTGCAAATGCGGCAACTGGCTCTACATCCCCTAAGTAAAAAATACTGGTCATATTCCTCAAATACCTTTTCATTGTTCTTGTTACATAATTGTTGTCATATGACAATGGGTGATTCAAAAACAGTCTCAATTGTAGTGTTCCACTAATGCCGAGTTTAAGGTGAATGGTTGGTGTAAAACAAGTCAATTGCCTCATGTAACATATCCTGACATTTAATTTGCATTGAAGGATTTAATGGCTATGAGCTGGGGCAAAATTCCAGATTCATTGGTCAGCGACGCAAAGGAGGCATTATCTAAGTCTACTGATGATAAGGCTGGCCAGGAGGCCTTCACGAGTATCTTCTATGCAGCTGAAGTTTCAGTGGAATTTGGTGCAGTTTTGGTATCTCTTAGGATGGCACTTGATGATCTCAGCGGGGTAACTGGTGAGGTCTATCCAATTCATTTTTGTTATCATGTCGTTAAAAAAAGCTATTGAAGTCAAATTATGTGCTCGCTGGTATACTGTTTGATGAATCTTTATGATCTCTTTTATTGTTCAGAATATTGCATGTTTGCCAGAATATCTAGAAGATCCCTTGAAAGATGCATATAAATGCTATATGACATATCTTGAATCTCTTGGTCCTAACAGAGCTTATCTACGGAAAAATCTCACAACATAGTTCTGAACAATAATGATACACTTTAAGATGAGATGCAGTGGCATCGATTCCAAGTAGGGAAAGGTAAAATTGTTTTTGGAGAATGTTTATTGCTGCATGGGTGGCTTACATCGGAACATATTATTTAATTCATAACTATAACTGGATATTAGTTAAATTGCTCATTCCTTTTTAATAATTGTGAAATGCCTGATCTGTTCTGCACATCTTTATTTGATGGAAACTGGATTACTGATGGAAAAGTTATTTTTGTATCAATCGCTCACAGATATTTGTTCAATGTACTATTTGGATATCATGCCTGAAACAAGAATAACAAAGCTTGGCATAAGGCTATCAGCACTTGTAGGATTCAAGCAGAATTCACATATCCCTGGCCAGTGGCTGAAATGGCTGTATATCTCAAGCTGCCACTTGAAGTCAAAATTTCCTTATGCTTGATTTGGAGGAAGATGCATCTATTACAAGAATATCCAAGCCATAAATTAGCTTCTGCGAAAGCGCATAGTAGTTAAGAAGCTGATACTCTTAGCAACCATATGAAAAGAGAGCTTAATTAGAAAGTGTAATGCTTATCTTCAGGTGCACCTTCCTGATGGCTAAAATTAAGCCCATTATGAGGCTCTCGACACTTGTGATGTCGTATTTCAGGGTGTAAACCTGTGACGATCACTAAGCTTGATTAGATTGCTTCTTGTAAAAAGTTATTATAACATATTTTATATAGTGAATGCTTGTCAAGGATGTCCTAGTAGCTTGTCCAGGACTTGCTATGTTCATTATATATAAAGCAATGGGTGTTATCCATGAATATATTACTAGTTTCTGTTTTCTTTTGTTTACACATTTTGCTGTTATGTCTAACTTTTGTTTTTCAATTTGTTTTTTTTTGCAGATTATGAGGATACATATCCACCTATATAAAGCTTGGAGGATATTAATTCTCTACCTCTCTAGAGATACAAAGTTCAGCTGTGAAACGAACAAGTATGATCTCATCTTTACAGTTTATTGACAAGAAAAAAAACTTTTCCCCTTACTCACCTTTCAGATTTGGAGAATTAAATTTTTTTCCAAATTTATTGTCTTTGTATCATGTAATATATTAAGTATTTTCCTACAGAGAGATGGAAGTATGCAAAGTGATGACATGGAATTGATATGCTGGTATCTTGCATATGTTTAAAGATGTAACAGTGCATTAACTGTGAGTTAAATAAAATTTATTTTTGTACAATTCAATACTCTTTGTATACTTGTGCCCTCAAAAGAAATACTTAATTAATCAAAGTTAACACATATGGCGCCACAATATGCTTACCATTTCTAAATTATTTTTCTAACTTGAATACCGTTTACAAATTAATGGAGGACGCCTATTAGAAATTTGATCAGACTCTTGTCATTTCTTTTTCGGAACTGAAGCAAACCTTAGTAACTAACCCTGGAATTGTAGCTTGTTGATAAAAATCACCTAGCAATGACAATGAATTTCAATATCGGCGACAGCTATAACTGTCAACGAAAAGGTTTTTCTCTCGTATGCATAGAACTAGAAGCTTAAAAATTATTCAATAGAATCAATACACTTATAAAGACTTAATATCTTGGACCCGGCTGAGTTCAATTCATTAACTACTTAGTTCTTGCAATGAGTTTTTCTTTTCTTAATCCAAAGATTAGTGGTTATGTTTACAGGTATGCTACGTTATTGACTAATTTTTATTAAGTGTCTTATTTTTCATAAGGTTTCACATAAGCTTTTTGAAGTCCTTAAATCACAGCAAAGTGCGAGATAAATTGAGAAGTTCATCGAATCATATCCTAGTTTGGGGGAGGGACAGTGCTCGACTATTTGGAGAAACTTAGAAACTATCCCAAGATAAGCCTCTTCCTTTACCTAACTTATTCATATCTAGATTATTCTACAATACGGTTCTAGTTTTGTAAATAAAGATCAATAATTGTTTCCTTTACTTCCATGCCACTGTGGATCATGGGGGCTACATAGACATCATCTAAGCAATGAGCAATTTGTTCGACAATACAAGATTAAGGTTTGAGATTAGTATATGCTAGAGGAGGTGTCTAAACTTCATGAATTCATGATTATTCAGTGGTGCTTGTTCTTACTTACCATGTATATAAACAATTGAGGCTCTTTTCAAGCAGTTTCATCTGAGAAATTGTATGAGCTGGTGGCTGAATATCTGAAGATACAAAGGAGATACTGCTATGGTTCACTCGATTGCTAATTACAGGGGAAGTCTCTTCTGTAGGAGGGAACAGGTAGCAAATTATAGATATAGTTGCAGCTGGGCAAGCCTCTTCTCGGAAGAGGGAATGGGATTGGAGATGCGAAAGATTGCAGATGTGTTGCAGCCAGTGCAGTGAAGAAGCAATACTACAACTAGTAGAAAAATATGTGCGTAGGCAGAAGTGATTGCCTGCAATTTGCAGATGGTGTGGAGGACGCGGAGGATCGGGTGTGCTTGACAATATCACTGGCTGGAGGCCTTGCTTTCTTCCATGTGTTAGTGGTTCTTGTCTGCACTTTCTTTACAATCATATCTGGTTGCATTTAGAGGTCATAGATTCCTATTGCCTTTCCTTTTTTTACTTTTTTTTTCTTTAGGTCCACTGTGATTTTTTGTTCTTTGCGAATGTATGAGAGAAGGGTTTTGAACCAATTTTGTTATTATGTTGGAGCCATCTTGAGCATTAGATAAATTGATTAGTGTGATTAGTGTCTGGAGCCATTTTGTGTATTAGATAAATTGATTATTGTGATTAGTGTCAGGTTTATTTTGAATTTTTGGACCCAGCACACAGCAGAGTGAATGGATATAACTATATAGCCTGTCACATGGTTTTGTAAACTTGGTCAGATGATAGTTGTTGTATTATTAACACAATATGAGGGAACTCAAAAGAACAAAATATTTTTTAATAATTTTTAATTCATTCCTATTGTAGTAAATTTGTATTATTAACACTATATACCCAGCACAATATGACTGATTTGTGTAGTGAATTTGTATTTGTAGTTGTATTTGTATTGTAATTAATATATTTTTATTTATAAAATTTATATTTTTTTAAATTGGAAACATAATTAACAATGTTTTAAAACTGTTGTAAGATAACATTTTAACAACTTTTCTAAACATTGTAAATTTCATTTACAATACTTATAAATGATTGTTAATATTAAATTTATAACATAAAATATTATTTACAATGCTTGGCAAACATGATTGAATAAAATATAACATTTTAAAAAAGTTGTGTAAATTCTTTTTACAATGTTTGCACAATGTTGTCCAAAATTTATGTACAATGTTCATTGAACGTGGTAGATACTGATTTTACAACAATTGTAGTATGTTGTTGAAATTATATTTACAATACTTTTAATACGTTTTAAAAAGTATTTTTTTACAATACTTGAAAATATTGTAGAAATATTTTTCTCATATTTTATAAATTTTAACAATGTTTGTAAACTGTTGTGGAAATAACTTCTACAACATTTTTACAATGTTTAAACGAATATTGTGTAAGATACCATCCCTTTTACAACCCTGGATATAACAACATTTTATTAAACGTTGTAAAAGACCATTTACAATGTTTTTTCAACGTTGTAAAATGGGTTTTTTCTTGTAGTGCGGTTCTCCTTCTTCTTCCTCGCCTTGGACCCCTTGGGCTTCTCCTCCAATCCAGTACCAACAATAAAGCTGGTACCTGGGTCAAAATCGACAGAGGCTGTTCGCCATGACATGGTATAGAGCCACGAAATACAAGATCTTCTCTGACTCCCCAGCATCAGGAACTGAGAAGCTGGTACGGGTGTGAACCGTGTTATAATAGTGCCAGGCTCTGATACCGTCAAGGACGCTACCTTCAAAACCCAGGCAAGAGCTTGGACTGTCCAAGAATAGCTGGCTATACCCAAACTGGCGGAAGAACCTACTGGACAAGTAAGGCTCCATATAGACAGTGTTGCGGTTGCGGTATACCAGGTGGGAAGGACGAATGTTGTGCAGCCAAAGGAGCATCTTACCGGATAAGAAGTGGGAAGGCCTAATACCATCAAGATGTACGGCCCTCACTTCCTCAGCAGTAAATTGAGGAACATACACGAAAAAAGTATATCTGTCCACCCTCGCCAGTGCCATCCGACAGGCACGTATAGCCTCATAATCCCAAGGCATGCGGCGATACTGGAAGATGAAAGCATCATCAGCAGTTACACCATCTTCGGGGCCAGGCCTCATCAAAGACCGGCAATGCATCAACAGCCACCTATCAGATAATGATAGGGCAGCTCAATGCGTTTAAAGTCCTTCGTCGTGTCACGGGCGATGACCTTGGACGAGAAAATACGAAGGCCACGATGTATGACACACCATAGCCGGGAGAAGAGCTAGTCTAACCCCAAAGACCAGCTTCACAGCAAGGAGGATAAAGTTACGGCTTATCTTCTCAATAGAACCTGCCCCTCCTGAGACCACGCAGTTCCGTAGCCATACCATCAGAAAGCCTGCCAAAAGAGCCTTCTCGGACAACGGCTGAGTGTCTTGATAAAAATAAGCAAAAGAGTCAGATTGACCCGAATCTGTCGCTGATGGTTCTTACTCTCTTAGCGGTCGACACCTGGTCCTGAACCTCCTCCCGAGTTCGAGGACTTCGGGGAGAAACCGGCCTGAGGCGCCGAGCTTAAAAAGGTAAGTGAGCCAGGCCTTTGTATGCGGAAGGTTCCTTCCGAGCTATCATTCTTTTTCTTCGACAGCTGCTGGCACGTGCTGTGATGACACAGCAATTCCGGTAGACGGCAATAAAGCCCGGAACCTCTCATCCAAATCCTCGAATTCTTCGTCGGGGTATACACCTCAAAGACTTCATCTCCCCAAGGCAGCTTGGAGCGTCATGCATCTCATGCAGAGCAAGCCCCATCTCCCACGGGTGTAAAGAAGGTCCCCGTACGATAGTTATATATCTCCAATAGAGCCATGAACAATTTCTTGTTTATGGGCAAGCCGTAACAGGTGCCCCGGATAGCCTGGTAGAGTCCAATCTCGTGCAGGAGAGTCTCGTATTTCGTGCAATCCACGTAGACAGGTTGGTCCACGAAGGGAGGGGGTGTATCCAATTCAGCAGCGACAGCCGGCCAACGGGATAGGACCCCTTACGAGCAAACTGGTTCAGGAACGTGTCAGCTTGAGAAAACTTAAAATTCGGACCCTGTACATTCAAGAAATTGTCCGGGGCCAACCCCATCACGTAGCGGCTGACCGGTACCTTGCCCGCGTACACTGATCCAAGTTGTTGTTATAGTGATGTTGCCCACAAAATCCCAGACGACTAGGAGTCAAGGAATCCTACATCTTCTGTCCATGGGCAGCATGTTGAACCACGACAGTGGAAATGATGCGCCATCTGAGGAATATGGATCGCCATCCTGTCAGAAGTTAAACTCTAACTCTCAGATATATCCAGAACTTGGAGTTCTTCACAGTCAGGGCGTCCCCGAAGAGGAACACGGGTTTTAGGTGTTTGCACCCCAGCAGCCCTGAGTTCATCATCCCGAGATAAAGAAGAAGGACTGGTTTTTAATGTCTCTCAGCCTCTCCACAGGTTCATCTTTGGGAAGCTGGTTCACCACATACTCGACTATGTGGTCGAACCTCACACCTACAACAAATTGTGCTCGACCTACCAAGGGCTCCCGCAGGATTGACTGGCAGATTCACTGAAAAAAGGACAAAAGAAATAAGTTAGAAGATGGCCAGGGAAAACTGCTTAGTGTTTTCGAGCTTATACGGCTCTAATTAGACGGGTCCTTATGCGGCACAATTTAAAGGAGCTTATGCGGCTCCATTTTGGTGGTGCTTATGCGGCCCAGTTAAAGTGAGCTTATGCGGCTCTGATTACGCGGGTGCTCATGTGGCCCATTTCAAGGGAGCTTATGCGGCCCTGTTTGATGGGGCTTCATGCGGCTTAGTTCAAAGGGCACTTATGCGGCTCTGTTTAGCAGGGGTTCATACGACCCAGTTTAGAAGAGTTTATGCGGCTCTGATGAGCTTATGCGGGTCTGCTTAGCGGGGTCTCATGCGGCAGTTCAAGTGAGCTTATGCGGCTCTGTTTAGCGGGTGCTCATGTGGCCCAGTTTAAAAGAGCTTATGCGGCTCTGATTTGATGGAACTTCATATGGCACAGTTCGAGGGAGCTTATGCGGTTCTGTTCAAAGGAAGCTTATGGCACTGGGTCTTCATACGCCCAGTTTGCAAAGAGCTTATGCGGCACAAGACGTCTCTCATGCGGCTCGGACATGAGGCGTACCCCATGTGGCTCGGACATGAGATGTACATGCGGCACATACAGCACAGTATGCGGATCCATCACAATAAACTTGAACAGTTCAATAAGACGAAGAAGGCCCACGCATAAAATGCGGCGTAGCCATGATGGTTAGGGTTTTGAGTTCAAACAGTTTCTTCAACATTCTTACCATCAATGGGGGTGAACGTCGGGATGAACTATGGGCGCCGCAGTCGACGAGGAAGACGCTCCTTTACCATTAGCTGCAGCACGAGAAAGTTTTAGGAGCCATCGGTGATCGAAGAAGAAGACGACGGCAACTAGGACAAGAAAGGCTTGAACAAAAGAAGAAAGTAAAGAGTCTATCTCTAAAAATTACTATATTTACAGGCGATCAAGGGGCTCGTAGACCGATGGACGCTTCGAACAATGTGCTGCCTAGAAGATATGGCCGACTCTTGGATTTCTATCTCCTGCATGCAAAAGATTACTCGTAATCATCAAGGCAAAATCTAAATATTTAAAACTGACTCTTGGGATCCTATCCCAAAAGACTTTTAAATCAAAGCAAATCAAAGGCAATTAAATGAGACGCCTACGTGGCACAGGACCACTATGCGGCCAGAGCAGTCCATACGACCAGAACAGTCCATGCGGCCAGAGCAGCCCATGCGGCCAGAACAGTCCATGTGGCCAGAACATCCTATGCGTTCAGAGGAGTCTATGTGATAAGAAGGCCTTATGCGGACATAGCCATGCTTCTTATTCAAAGTATTTCACTTTTACAAATTGAAAACTTTGAAGGGGGTCTTGTAGAAGCATGGAAAAGAACAGAAAAGTCCATGCTGCTCAAAACCGAGGAAGTATCATGCGGTTCAAGAATCTCTCAGAGCTTCATGCGGCTCAAAAATCCTTTATAGCTTCATGCGCTCAAAAGTCCCTTAGAGCTTCATGTGGCCCAAAAATCCTTTAGAGCTTCATGCGGCTCGAAAGTCCCCGATAGCTCCATGCGGCACGGAAAAAGCCACATGCCCTATGCGATTCAAAAATAGGCCTCTACAGCTGGCCATAACTACTCTGTCCGCTAGCTCATTAAATGCTCAGACGCAATGCGACAGCTCTGTCACAAAGGATTGACAGCTCTGACATAAAGGTAAAATGATGACCCCACATAATGACGTGCCCCTAGAGAGACGAGAAAAATCTTTATAGTTGGCATGATCCACCAATTCCAAATCTTATGCGGATCGCTTCAAAGACTTCCATGCGGCTCTGACATGAGGCCACCCTCATGTGGCTCAGTTGTGGGGGCCACCCTTATGCGGTTCAGATGTGAGGCCACCCTCATGCGGCTCAGTTGTGAGGCCACCCTCATGTGGCTCAGTTGTGAGGCCACCCTTATGCGGTTCAGTTGGGGGCCACCCTCATGCGGCTCGGTTGCGAGGCCATCCTCATGCGGCTCGGTTGTGAGGCCATCCTCATGTGGTTCGGTTGTGAGGCCACCCTTATACGGTTCAGTTGGAGGCCACCCTCATGTGGCTCGGTTGTGAGGCCATCCTCATGCGGCTCGGTTGTGAGGCCATCTTCATGTGGGTCGGTTGTGAGGCCACCCTCATGCGGCTCAATTAGCAGACCACACTCATACGGCTTTGCTAGGATGCCCTGTTCATGCTGTTTGCAGCATAAATGGCAGCTGGGACACGTGGCAGAAGATTGACTAAGACTTATCTAATCGGATTTATTGCAACCAACAAATTATAACAATGCAGATTTATTGCAACCAACACAACAACCCAGATGATTTCCAACAAACAGATCAAGGTTAATCTTAACCAATCCCCAACCGCCGCTTTTCAAGGCGCAGTTACTGCACACCCCACTCATCACAAAGTCCTATAAATAGCAAGGTGATATTCCCTTGCAACACACACAGAGTTATAGATACAGAGAGCCCGAGCATAGAGACTAGCAACCCTCGCACACAAAGTGCATTTCCTCATCACAGAAGTGACGTCCGATCGTCCAAGGAGTAGGCAAAGTTGATAGCACTCTCCCGAGCCTCTACCGTCACCCCCCTTACTAAACAATTGTACTTAGATTACTTTTCCTAGGTTTTGTTCCTAGGCTCTCTTTGTACGAGCGAGTTTGTATTGTGAATTAAAAGTTCAGCCCTCCCATAAAACTGTTCTATTCTTTTATAATCAATGGCAAACATATATATATGTGTGTGTGTGTGTGACTTGTGTATGTGTGTGTATGTGTGTGTTCCAACCCCCCGCAGCCCACCCCCAACCCCCCCACCATCCCTTCCACCTCCCCCACGGCCACTACTGCCCCCCCTCCCGTCCCCCCCGGAGCCCACCCCCACCCTCCCGGGGCCAGCGTCCCTGCAGCCAGCCCCCTCCCCGCTGCCCGTCCCCTTCCACCACCTCCACCACACTACTGCCTGCACCCCCGCGACGACCCCCACCACCGCCAGCACCCCCCGGCGACCCCCACAACCGCCATCTTCACCCGCGATGACCTCCACCCCCACCCCCCACGGCCAGTACCCTACCGCTGTCCACACCCATCCACCACCGTCGGCTCCCCTCCGCCCCCCACCGCCGCCCAAAAGAGAGAGACAGAGTTACCTTGATGTTTACCGCGTCCAAGAAAGAGAGAGAGAGAGAGAGAAAAATTAGGGGGATAAAATTTTCCCTCCGTCGGTTCAACTTAAGCTAGGCTTTTAACTTAGCGACGGACTAGCGACGGATAGAATCCGTCGCTACTTAGTCATTAATCTCACGCAATTTTTTTAAAATTTTTCCAACCACTTAGCGACGGACTGTATGTCCGTCGCTGACATCCCATCATCTGGTCGACGGATTATCCGTCGCTAATTGGTCGTCAATTCCCCCGCCAACTAGTGACATTTTTCGGCAATTTTTTAACATTTTCCCGCCAAATAGTGACTACCGAGTGACTTCTTGCCGACGGATTTTTATTCCGTCGCTATATGACCGACGGCGTACCGATATATAGGCGTGTCGATATTCCGGGAAGTCGTCGCCAGGTTGTCGGTAGTCCGTCGTCGCTAATGGCGACAGATTTATTCCGTCGCTAAAACGTCTCCAATTGTTACGACCCACACCCTAGAGTAAGGGCACGAGAAGTGGGTACGTTAGCCTATGCCACAGTGTCGGCGGTAGAACGCTGTCCTAGGTCAATCATCTAACAATATATAAGGTACATGTACAGTATATACACTCCGAATGGAGGTGACATAGCAGAATACAGTCTCAATCACATCTAAGGTAGAATACGATAACATAGATAGATAGATAGATAAGAAATGAAACCACAAAGATACAACCAGATAGAAGTCTAAGTGTCTAAGATATCACAAATCGAGATAACATCTCAAATCTTAAATACAGTAATCCAGAATATAAATAAGTATATCTGATAAACACAAATCTAAACTAGTGGTGTGTCATCCACTGCTAAGGGGTCCTGTTGCTGGTCCAGGTCACAACAGTCCTCTAGGGTAGTCCCGTAATATGTGGAACAGAAATCCTCGACCTCATCCTCTGTAATATTTTCAACAGGTCCAGTCAGGACAGGAGTGAGCACAATACATCTCAACAAATCATAACAAGTTAGAAAATATAAACATGCTAGAGAGTAAGATACATAAAACTGAGAGAACAACATGATGTAAAAGAGAGACTGTAGTAAATAGCTTTAATATATAAGAGAACTAATCAGTTCCAGTGATTCAGAGTACAAGATGGTTATGTAAATGACACGATGTTGTACACGAGTAATCTAGAGAGGTTATACACGAGTAAGCTACAAGATTAGTACATAACCACTTCTACTCCCCCGTCTCCTATCAATACACAAGGATCCAGTCAAGTTATGTTATTGCACACGATGAGGAATGTACACGAAGTCTTGTGAGCACATAAGAAGACACGATTTCACACGGTTTGTATACAAATATCATAAATACAAGCAGTACATGATGCTCATGACAAAGTACACGAACATGAAATACCCGATGTATCCGCTAAGTGGATAACATCGCACGACAAGATCCATATAGTACTAATCCGTGTTACCAACGTATCAGCATCAAGTAAAGTAATCTAAAGCAGGAAATATAATCCTAAACAAGATATAAATTGATCAGAGAATGTACTCGCCTGGTATCCTGAATATCTGAGGAGAATATACTATCCGAGGAGTGGTGTCTAGCTCCTATAAAACAGTACAAGTCACTATATATCTAAATAGTAAAATAGACTGCTACAATGCATCTACATGATGTTTGGGGTCAATCTAGGCTAAAGTCAACCCATGGTCAACTCTAGTCAACTACACTAGTCAAACTAGGTCAAGCCTAACCCAAATAATCTCACTAAGCCTAACTATGTCTATCCTAGCATCCACACGCAATACAAGGCCACACAAGTCATCAACACACATTTACATATTTATATACATATGTATTCAATGTATATAGGCATACATATATATACTATATATATATATATAAGGCAAATCATGTATGGCTATATGCCTACATACATATATATATCCGCATGTTAATCATACACACATATTACATGTATACATATATTAGAAAGATAAAGGGATGTCACATGTATAGGTAAACTAGTGTGTGTGTACAAGGATTTGTATGTGTATAGTGAATATAGGGAAAACAATTTCATATTTTTAGGGTATTAGTGTGTGTGTGGCAAAACTATAGATACTAGGGTGTTGTGTAACATGATGTGTGTATATGTGTCATGACAGTTAGCTAACAGTGAATAGGAAACAGTTAGATAGGTTTGTGTGTGTACAATTTTGTGTGTGATACACAAGAAACTGAAATTAATGCAATGAGTGACAGGGCTCTAGGTTAACAGTGAGCAATGTGTGTGTACAGGAATCTGTAGGGTGTAGAGTGTAATGGTCTCAAGTATTCAAGTGTGGCTAATCTCAGGAATTAGTTCTCAGATTTTCCAGTTGTGTGTGTGATAGAACTCTTATGAACCAATGTGGTGAACAGTGTGTGAGGGTGTAGATGACAGTAGAAAATCAGTGTATTAGTATAACAGGAAAATTTTCAGTTGTGTAATATCAGTTGTAATGTGTGTGCATAGAGCAGGAATTAAATCAGTTCAGTGGATTGCATAACAGTGCAATAACTTAGGAAATTTTAGTACAAATGACAGTTTACATATCAGTCCTATTCCCATTCGAATACAATTCCTTGTTATCCTCAAACTAAATCATTTAACCAATATTTCAGTAATCTAATACATGTGTAAATAAATTAATCCTGGTAATTAAACATCAAAAATTCAGTTAAAATTATAATTAAAACTTCAGAAAATAGAATTAGGAAAACTGTGTATCAGGAATTTGGGGAAATGCTAATTCGACAGTTAAAACATGTTAATATTACAATTAAATGGTTGATAATTAAACCCCCACATGTGCTCGTGTCCCAAGTGTCATATCATGTCACCCCATGCCGGATACGTCGTGTCCAAGTCATAAAACATGCACAGACACGCTGCGTGCACAGACTGTATCGTGTACGCGTGCACACGTGTCTAGCGCACGACACAGACCACGTGGAGACACGTAGCCGTGCACACGTATAGCCTACATATAGGGCTACACGGTCGACACCCTATACTGTGTCCAAACTAAGTATCGTGTCATGTCCAGCCACGTATCAGTGGCCAAAAACGTGTGTGTGCAGCCTGCGCGTGCGACCAGTGCGAGGAGGAGAACTCCTCGAATACTGAACCACTCAAGCCTAAATTTTGGAAAGCTAATGTCAGACATTGTCCTGACATTCTCCCCAAAAATTGTGTCCTGTACAGCGAGCACTAGGCCCCGAGTAGCAGCACAGTGTCCCGCAGCCTGTACAGCGTGTTCGTGTCCTTGTGTAGACACGACATGACTCCAAATCCACAAATCATGGACATGAATATAAAAGCAAACCCTAGATGTAGAAATCTAATCAAAAACATTTTCAAAAACAGCAAAAAGAGTTGGTTGTGGCATTTCAACAAACACCTAGACTAGGGAATTGATACGTGTCCGATACGGACACAAAACCTAATGCAATGGACACCAAACTTTCATTATTGCTAGGGACACCTAGATCTAGGCTACCATGTAATAAAATAGAATTAAAATGGAATTAGAAGGGTTTACCTATAGATTGCAAGGATCAAGAAAAAGTCCTAAATCAAATGGTTTTCGTTGCTAGCCAAATCCTCCAAATTGCATAAAAACTAAAATTACCCCTCATGAACAGCAAATAGAGGTTGATTAGATTCATATGCAAAAGATTTGTGTCAAAAAGGATAAAAATGGATTTAATAGGAATTTGGAAAGTTGGGGATTTACCTTTCCTTTCAAGAACTTGGTTGAGCTAAAAGAGGCAAAAACAAGTAAAAATGACATTAAATAGGGGGAAACACTAGGTTGCCAGCCACTATGGGTTGGTTAGGGTTAGGGCTCAAGTCATGGGCCTATGGGCTAAATTCACAAGTCATGGAATTAAAAGTCACAAGTCATAAGTCATTTCACCTATTCTTAATTCTCCTATTTCAAACTTAGTTCTAAATGACTAGAAATGGGTTAACCTAAGTTATACTAGGGTCACATCATTGCTAACCAAGTCACCATTGCTAGGTTAACTTCTAGGTCAGTCTACAAAGTCTCAATTAGTCAAAGTCACAGATATCAATCACCAATTCAATAAATCAAATAAATTCAAAAATTTACCAAATGACCAAAATACCCTCAAGCTAAATTATGGTAGTGACAAATCTATCCTCCTTAAATTAATTTCGTCCTCGAAATTAAAAGGCAAAACTAAACTGATGAGAAGTATAGACAATCATACCTCAGGGTCCAAAAAGATATGCGTATCGCTCGCGCATCTCATCCTCCCGCTCCCAGGTAGACTCTCTTGGAGAATGATGCCTCCATGCGACGCGAACCAAGGTATCACATGATTTCTCAGTACCTTCTCTCGGCGATCCAGAATATCCACAGGCTGCTCTGGATAACTGAGAGTAGGTCCCATCTCATCTCTGAATGATCAAGTACATGGCTAGGGTCAGCCACATACCGTCTCAACTGTGATACATAGAATACGTTGTGGACACCCACTAGTACAGGTGGCAAGTCTAGCCTGTAAGCACGTCACCGACCCTCTCGCTAATCACGAAAGGTCCGATGAAGCGCGGACTAAGCTTCCCACCACCACTAAAATGTATGGTACCACGAGTCGGAGATATCCTCAGAAAAACTATGTCTTCAACCAAATCACAAACAAGGTCTCAAGTTACAAAATAATCAAACATGATCAAACAAAACAAAACAAAATAAACAAATAACCTACTTCTAATCCTATCTCTAATCTGTACCTCAAACTCCAAAGGCCTCCGGCGGCTATCGGCCCAGTGCCGATGTCTATCCTGCACCCGCGAAGTCTGTCCCTGATGAGCTTCACCTTCTCGGCTGTGTCAACAGCCATCTCAGGTCCCAATAAAACTCGCTCTCCAATATCATCTGAAGATAAGGGTGTACGACATCTCCGCCCGTATAGAGCCTCGAATGGTGACATATCAATGCTGGCCTGATAACTATTGTTGTAAGCAAACTCCACAAGTATAGGTGATCCTCCAGGAACCTCCAAAATAAGACGCACGTCCATAGCATGTCCTCTAACATCTGAATAGTCCTATCTGACTGTCCATCCGTCTGGGGGTGTATGCATTACTAAACTTGAGCTGAGTGCCCAAACTAGTCTTCAGACTCCTCCAGAAATAGGAAGTAAAGCGACTATCTCGATCTGAGACGATGCTGACCGAAACCCATGAATCTTAACAATCTGCCACATGTACATCTCTGCAAGCCTCTCCGTAGACATACCCACCTTGAATGGCAAAAAGTGGATCGATTTGGTCAACCTGTCTACGATGACCCAAATCGCATCTTTCCTCCTGGTGTACGCGACAATCAAGATACAAAATCAACGTGATATGCTCCTACTTCCACTCTAGAATGGGCAATGGCTGCAACAAACCTCCTGGCCGCTGTCTCTCCTTTGACCTGTTGACAGACCATGTATCTAGCTACGAATCGAGATACCTTCGCTTCATCCCATACCACCAGACGCGTAACGCCCCAGTCCCAAAATACGTAGGACTAGGAACGTAGACATGCCAGCTGTATACATATGAAGTACACTCCAATATATAGAAACCTGTATGAATACATAAGCTGTAAAATGCAGTAGAACCATAAATAATCTCATCCACACAAAATCAATAAATAAAAGATTATATAATAATAATGAATGTCTTGATACAATATGTTAGGCGGAGACAAATCCACTACCAATAAGTAAGGGAAAATATATGAGAAAAGAAATGAATTTGGCGAGCGAAGCGAAGACGATCCAAGAGCAATCATCCTCGAAGAAATAGCGATGATCACGGCTAGAGCAAGAACACCTGCGAAAGACAAGAGCACACTGGCGAGATAACCAGGTCCTCAAAGGGACGTAACAAGACACATAATATCATGCCATATAAACTGAATAAATATTGCCCAAATAAATAAGTCAATTGAATTATAACATGGTCCAGTACACACCTATTGAACTAGCTTACTATCCCTCCAACCAAACAAGGACAGGAGATGGTAAACTAATTCATGGTGATGTATCTTTCCATTCTATGAATCTAATATGGTATCCGGACCCCAACAAGGTTCAGTACCTTCTCATCGGAGTAGTAAGCCACACCTACAACCAAACAAGGACAAGATGTGGCAAACTAATCTGCGACAAGTTATTGTTCCAAGCCATGGTCAGATACAAGTACCCAAACCAAAAGTACTCGTACCTAACGGATAAAGGTGCCTAACCGTTCTAAGTGAAATATAGTAAGAACAATCCTTCCTACGCATGGGCCCTGGCTAAATGGGATCGACGTAGTCCCCCCTTGGGGCACCAGAGGCCCAATCAGTAAGAGCATAACATTCCGCAGAACGTCAGTGGCCGTCAGTAATCATGGATAATCTGACCCGAGTCTCCGGCGGAGCTCACGGGTTACAAAAGGAAAGTGCATCGAAGCACATACGCTAAGGAATTGTCCTCCCCACTCAATGCCGACTATGTTGTATCCACAACAGTAAACTCTATAACCGCTAAGTCAAACTAGCATGTAATTTCTATTAGCGGTTAATCCTATCGCACGGCTTGTACGTACTGGTGGCCAGCCAATCACGTACGTCCGTGTTTTACATGCGACACACAACTTCGTGGTACAACATGTTAAGGCCAATGAATGCAACACACAAGGTGGTCCCTTAAATCTAGGTTTAATGTGTAAGAAAACTAATACATAGCAGAAAATATAAATGAACAGTAAGTTCTAACAGATTATGCCATGTATCATAATTTATTTGCATAAAAAATAATAAATAATGCATTAAATATGAGCTTGTCACACCAGTACCGAAATACGGGGACGGACGTAGGCCAGCTACACCGTATAAGGTACGAATATGATATACGGCGATGACGGCTGTCAAGTCTTACTGGGTATCCTAGCATGCAATCAATCTATAGCCTAAATCCGATCTCATGTCCCCAGGCAAGTCACAATGAAACAATCAAGAGAGATAATCATATGGAAAGCAGGAAATACTCAGATAAAAATCTGGAATCTACAGTACAGGATAATAATGCAGACAAGTATACCTTCCCACAGTTCCTGGCATGGTCTGGAACTGAAGCACACCCTCCAAGTCAAGTCTGGAAGATCCACCGGGTTGGTCTCAGACAATCTGGAAACAATCCAGGGTTGGTCAGGCCAACCGTAGCAAGTACCAAAAAGGAAGGCTCAAGGACGGGCGAAGAAAACCAGCAGGATAAAATATGACAAGAATAGCATCTAAAAATAGTAAATAAAGGTAAGGGATCGTGCGGTACCAACGCACGATAACAATCCACAAGTATAGTGAAGCTAACACAATCACAATCACCCTAATATCCACTAACACCTATTGCCAGCTGGAAATCAATATCAGCTGGCTAGCAGGCAACAAGCCAACAACACAGAAGGACAAGCGGCCACACAATGCCTACGACTTGCTATTATTAGCTAACTAGGGTTATCACAGGCCTAATTACTAACAAGATGCAGTTGAGGTATTCCTTTAGCCAAGCCCTGCAGACTATCCAGGTTATCCAGGACGAATGTATATATATAGTGGGTACATCGCCCGGGAGACAAATGTACCCTAATAGCTAGCTAGAGGGGTGCAACACATGACAGTGTGCTGGAAATGTGCCCTACTCGACGGCAGGCTACAAATCCCATAAGCGCCCAGATAACGGGATTGCCTGTAGCCGGAATACCTCGATCTATATGAGCTACTTGATCAATCTAGTTGTTAACCTAGTCAGATTCATTATGAATTCCTGACCGTGGTAACCAGGAATCCATGTCCTAGACATGATGCAAGACGAGACAGGTAGTTTGTACAAGCACAATCAGAAAAAATCAACCACGGTGTCAAGACAAGGTCATACCTAGCAAGTCAGGACTGGCTGTCGCAACAGCGATCAAGAGTAAACATGTCATGTCGAGAGTACTAGTCAGGAGTGCGCCACCACGGGCCACTATCAGGAATCAAGATATACATGTCAGGTTTACTCGTCATGTCAGAGTCCTAGTCAGGAGTGCGCCTCGACGGGCCACTATCAAGAATCAAGACAGGTCCAGGTCATCGTGTAATACCAGGAACAAGGTCAACCCTATCAGTCACAAGAAGTCACATGCCCAAATCGTGACATGGATATCAAGTCGGGTACAAGATCAAAATCTCTATAATAGCCTGTCAAGTACACATGGGAACCTACAGCTAAATCATCAAGTCGGTCCATCCACCAGATCAATCTAGCAAGAGTCTCCTATCCATGATGGAGTGAATATCACGTCAATAAAGACAACCACCAAATACCAAGCTCATTCCCCTAACAATGCTAGGCCCTTTGACTCACAAGAATCCTCCAAGTCAATGATCACAAGCCACTAGAAAACAAGCCCCTCAACTACCAAGACACAGCAATCAAACCAGGTTCCTCAACTACCAGAATACACAAAGGTACCAGGTTTTGGGCGTTTGGGAAGTCGAGTAAAAATCATATAATAATACCCTCGATATTCTCTTCGTTCCAAAATATTCGAAATCACCAAAATCCAAGAATCCACATAGATCCACCAAGTCAATATCCCAAGATCGTACTCGCCATAATACTCAATCCTCAGTCATATCCACAAGTTACATCTCCCAATACATAGGACAACTGTCAGCTCTATCTGACAGACTAGGACAACCCCTAGGTTGAAGGGTCAGGGGACAAGAGTCCGGTAATAAACGCCGCCAAAAGTGGCAAGGATTACATGGACCGCTCTGGAGCAAATCCACAACCCTTAAACCAAACAAGGACCAGGGTTGCAGACCGTCTCCCGAGTGGAACCGCTCTCCTTACGCTATCCGACGGACAAGACAGGTCAGGAGCTAGGCGACTAATCTAGTATGGAGTCTACCTAGCAGGCAAGGGGATCAGGTATACTATACCAAGGTGAAAGCACGAGCCCAGTCCAGCAAACCAAAGGAATGGTTCTGCCCAGTCCTTCGAACCAAATTCCCGATCGGGAATTTTGGAAGAATCCGGCAGAGTCTCCTCGTATTCTGGACGGAGCTCCCAACAAATTGGGGCTAAAACCACTCGGCGCAACCCGCCGCAGAATCGCAGACTGAGAACACTAAGTCTCAGCTACCAGCAGCACTAAGATGCGTACTGGGAACAAGTCGACAGCCGAGAACTCAAGTCTCGGCCTCCAGTAGCACTACGATGCGTACTGGAAACCAATCGAACCCGAGACCACTAAGTCCCGGCCTCCAGCAGCGCTACAATGCGTACTGGGCGCCAAGCCAACATGCATAATATAATCAGCTAACCGCCTCGCAGGGCGCATCACAACACATGTCTATAGTTCTAACCCAAGCACAATCACAGCCACAGGAGGAGTTAGCCAGAGCCGTTACCCGACCGCGGGTCGGACACGGGGCATACAGGGACAATCCGTACAAGTGAGTCGTGCTCGTATCCTCGCAGGTATGGATGACCCATCCGAGCTGTCCGATACGGTCTATCCCGGCATCGGACCAAGCTATCCTAAGTTATCATCATGGCAGTTCTACTACTAGGCTACACTAATCATGGTTATAAAATTACAAGTACAATTTAATTAAATGAAATAAAAATGAGAGAGGGCAAGAGCCGTCGATGAGCAAGGGATACTTGCCTAGAGGGCTCGGCTAGGTAAGCAAGTCTTCGGCAGTCGCGATCCAAGCTAGCACGCCAATCGAGATCCTCAGAACACAAATAAATAATCATCAGAATTAAATAATAAAATATAACAGGAAGCACGGAGGATGGCAGGAGGCTATACCGTGCGGGTCCCGCAAGCAGCGCAGGGATCTGGCACGAAAATAGAGGCACGGACCAATACGGGCACGCAAATCGACGTACACGTATATCGAGACGTGCACAAGAATCGAGATGGTACGAATGTCGAATGAACGGGAAATACGTGCACGTAAACGAGACGTGCACATAGATCGAGAAAATCAAATATCAGAATGGTCCACGAATCATATGATACGTAAATCGAGGCGAGCATGCGAATCGAGACGAAGCGAGACTCAAGGAAGCACGCAAATCAATGCGGCATACAAGTCGACGTATGCACGCAAATCGATGCGGTGCGAAGTCCAAAACAATACACAAACCAAGGTGGCACGCAAATCCGTACGTACACGCAAATCGAGATGGCACAAAGGCCGGGGCACGAAAACTGAGACAACGCTCAAATCAAGAAGGCACGGTGCCCGAGGCAGCACGGGGCTCGAGGCGTCCCGCTGCCCAAGGCAACACGTAGATCGAGGTACACGCAAAACAAGACGACACGTACACCAAGGTGCACACGACCCAAAAATACGAGGAAGCACGCCAACCGAGGGTACGCTGCCCGAGGAACACGCTGCACGAGGCAGCGCACTGCTCGAGGCAGCACGCTGCCCGAGGGCGCGGATCAAGGGGCTCGCTGCACAAGAGTGCGCTGCTCGAGATGGCACGCCCGACGAGGTAGCGCACAAAATGAGAAAGAGAGGAAGAGGGGAGCTCGGGAACCTCACCGGCGTACGCGAGGCGGCTCGGCCAGGTCGGTCCGCCGGACCGGAGAAGGAAGTCCAGGGGGAGAGGGAAATGCCGGAGGAGGCCCGTCGTCGTCGGAGCTGGGGCAACGGCGGCGGGCAGAGGGCTCGCGACGGCGAAGGGAGGATGGAGATGGCGACGATGATGATGGTGGCGGCTGGAAGGTGATGGCGGCGGCCGAAGGGAGCTGCCACGGCGAGGGGGTGGCGGCGACCGGCCATGGAGACGGTGGTGGAGGGAAGCAGTGGTGGTGGCGATGCTAGAGGGTGATGGCGGCGACCGCGAAGAAGGGGCAGCCATGGTGGAGGAGAACGGAAGTGGGGGAAGCGGTGGTGGCGCCGGAGATGGAGGCGGGGGCGTGGCTGCGGCGGAGCTGGCCGCAGGGGAGAGAGACAGCGAGCGAGAGAGAGGAGATGAGAGGCCAGTGAGCGGGAGAGAGGAGAGTTGAGGGAGGAGAGAGAGGGCTGGGGGGTGAGTGTGGTCAGGAGAGAGGGATGGTGAGCTGAGTGAGAGAGAGAGAGAGGAAAGGGAATTGGGGTGGTGGTTGGCCGATCCAGTAAAGGGGGAAGGAGAGAGAGAGAAAGAGGAGAGGGGTGGGGTTAGGTAGGGGTTTGGGTTAGATATTTTGGGAGGGTAGTTTAGGAACAAGAAAATTATTAATAATAATAATAATGAGGATAAAATTACCTCCAAGAAAATAATAAAAATTTCAAGAATACCCCAAAAATTAAAATCCTCCAAAAACAATAATACGGTCATATACGTATTTCAAAACAGGAATATTACAGAGCTAAAATAAATAAACAGCAAATGGCAAGGTATCTTGCCTGGTAGTACGCCTGGTGTGCTGCAATGATCAATGTAGCACGAACTACAATTTGGGTAACGACTACACAAGGTGACCTCTGATGGTTGCACGGATAGTTCCATTGGGTCCAGAAGGGTCAAATTAGTTAGGGTCAATAGGTGGAAGGAATGAATTGGCCAAAGAATAGGAAGATTGGGATTGGTCATGGACATGAGATTGGTCGATAGAAATTGGATATATATGATTTTAAGAAAATTTATAATAAATAAGAACTTATATTTTTGCAAGTTAAAAATTATGTATAGATAAATACTAAAATATAAAAGAAACTGTGCTCACAACAAACTCTTAAGTTTGTAGAAATACACTTTAGGTAGAAAACTATATTTCCAAAAATATTCTAAGAGAAACAAAATAATTATAGAAAATTATTTAATGCTAAAATCCATATTTGTAAAACTATAATTTTATCAAATAAGTTACTTTAAATAAATAGAAAATTTACAACAATATATCTTAGCCTATAATATTGTTGTTACCAATAATAAAAATAGTTTTTATGAAATTATCTATTTTAACTACTCAAGTAGCTTGTATAAATAATTGACACTAAGAAAATAATAATATACATTTTATTTTAAGTATTTATCAAATCTCTTATCACATACTGTAGGACCAAGATCTAAAAAGTGTTAATAATAAGAAAAAAATAAAATAATCCAATTAAAATAACATCAAAACATCAGCCTTAATAAAATATTAATAATAATGATAATGATAATAATAATTATGATGATAAAAATAATAATGATGATAATAATAATAAAGATGATATAAATAATAATAGTTAAAAAATATAATAAAAACAATAAAACGTTCTGTGGTTAAAACAAAGAAAGAGAAGAAAAGGAAGAAGAAAAAAACAATAAGAATAACAAAAGCAACAATGGTGGTGGTTCTCCTCCTTGGAAGAGACCAACCAACCGAACCAAGAAAACGAAGATGGAGAGGAGATTTAGAGAGGGGGAAGTATCGGATGAGAAGGAAAGGGAAAGGGGAATCGGAGGAAGGGAGCGTTGATGAAGGAAGGCTGGAGCGGAAGGAGGGGAAAATGGAGGGCGGCGGTCGGAGCAGCGGCTCGGAGGGCGTAGCAAGGCTCGGCAAGCCGCAAGGAGGCGACGCGGGGCTGCGATCGAGATGGAGGCACAAGAGAGATCGGTGGTCCGGTGGAGGAGTGGGCTGAGCGCGAGGCTTCGGTGGGTGCGAGGGAGCGGAGGTGTTCGATCGGGCGGGGGAGCACGCGGTGGACCGGCTGCAGTGAGGAGGCTCAGGCGGAAGAGAGAAGCTGAAGGGGGCTAGCACGAAAGCTGAAGAGGGAAGAGTCGGGGTGATGGGGAGAAGGGAGGCGGAGGAGTTGGGAGAGAGAGGCGGCGTACTCCGCGGTTGCCGGTGGCTGGTCGCGTCGGGCGCGGCTGGACGTTGCGGCAGTCAGGGAGTTCAACGGCAAGTTAGGTTCTTTTTAATTTATGGTGGTGCCCCTCTTTTTTCCTTCGTGGGGTTGTTGATGTGGTGGTGCCCCGACAGTTGGCCAGAAATCGGGTGTTGGGTGGTCTTTTGGGCTTCGATAGTAATGGTAGGCCGGAGTTGGCCATGGGGGAGGCAAGGACGTATGAACACCGACGGGGTTGTGAGGCCGGTTGCGGCAGAGTCCGGGCGCGGTGGAGTTAGGGTGATGTGTCCCGACGGGTTGGCCGATTTGAAAAAAGTAGTGGTGGTGATGGTGTGTCGACAAAAGAGGAGTTCTGGTCAGAGGTGAGGAGTCGGTGACAGTGGTAGTAGTGGGGATTGCGCGAGCGGTGGAGGTTCTGTGGCTTTAACGGGATGGCCTGGTCGATGGGAAGACAGGATGGTCGGTGGGGTGATGGTAGGTAGGGACGGTAGAGACGGGTTGTGGCCGATGTAGGGAAGAAGTGGTGGTGTCGGGGTTGCGGCGGGGTTCGAGCAGCAGGAAGGGAAAGAGTTAGGTTTAGATGGTCGTGTCGGGATGTGTACGACACGAGAGGGGGTCTGTATGCTGGATTTGTGTCCGGTTTGTCGGACACGGGGTCGGGAGAATTATAATTGTAATAGGAATTATGGTGGAAGATAAAAGGTGACACGGACACGATGCACGACACTTGAAATGGAAATTTGTGGAGAATAGAAATTATGGATGAGTACCTGCCTATTTATAGGATGTAGGAATTCTCAGTTGGATAAGGATTTAGGGATTTTAAATCTCCCATAGATAAATCGTATATTAATTAACATAGATTAATTAAATCAAAATCCAGTCTCAATCTAATTTAAATCCAAATAAATCCAATAGATAAATATTTATCCTTAATTAACTATTTAAATTAAACCAATAATTCTAACCACAATTTAAAGTATAATAATTAAACTGAATATATTTTTATAATTAATTAAAAGTAATTTCGAAAATAAATAAATATTCTTAAATATCTTTTTGAATAATAAAATATTAAAATTAATAAATTTTGAAAATGAAATTATATATAAATTCAATTTAATGTACCTCATTTGCAAGGAATATTGCATAATATAGTTTTCTAAATTACCACTAATAAATAAGTAAAAGTAATAAGTTTTTGGTCATTTTGATACGATATTTTTCGCAACTTTAAGTAAAATACAAATACAATAATTATTATATATTATTTGAACTATAAAAACAAAAAATGTTTTTCTAAAAATATGTACGCTCGCACATATTCGCACTGTCGAGCAATTACGAAAAAAAAATTTCGTGTGCGACGTACAATACGACCACGCGACGTACAATACAAAATTTTAAATCAGTACCAAATTTAATAAAAAAATAGTAAAAATTTAGGGGTTTTACATCCTACCCAACTTAAAAGAATTTCGTCCTCCAAATTAAAAATTAGTATGGGATAAGAAGACACAAGGGGGTATCGGTGGGGAAGCAAAGTTATTTGGCGAGACAAAGAGATGATGTTCGACATACGATTAGCAAGTCGTGGCTTAAAAGATAACATTTAAAGTTAGTCATGATAACATGCAAAGGAGTAATATGGTATCAAGAGAATAATTGAGAGGCCTAAAAGATATGTTTTGAAAGTAGGTTGAGGGCACGATTAGGACAAATTTAAATTCACTCCTATTTAAGTGATTAGGAGGTCGCGATAGTAAATATAGGGCCGAGGAAAAGAACGAGCATTTTAGGATGAAGGTATAGCAACTTTGAGTGTGAATGGTCCTAATCGATAGGAAGGCTAGAGGAAGTTCTAATATAACGCCTTCGTCCTTCTAAAATAGGTGAAGGAAGCAATAAGGAGTTCAAAAGACGATATTATCGAATACGAATACGTGGCTCAAAGACGACCGAAAAGAATTTCAAAGGAATTGTCAAGGCAGTCGTGGATGGGATTCTAAATGCCAAGTTTAATTATGTTTATCCACGTAGAACGATAAGTAAAAGCGAACCAAAGTGCACTAGGTTGATCAGACCATCATGCACCGGTTCTGATTAGACAATATGTTAGTGGGAGCGACCCAAATAACATATGTCTTGAACAAGCTCGATAAAAGAATAAGCTTACAAAAATTAGGCTACATTAGCATCATTAGTCTAGATAGTAAAATATAGGCACGTGAGATTAAGATTGAAATAAAGAACCATATGAATAGTCTAAGTGCCATAAAAATCTAAGTCTTGTTTATTCCTATACGATCAATCTACGGTTTATTGCCCAAGGCTTGGTTGACCAAATGGGTTAAACCCCTCTAGTCCCTATAGTCTAGATAATCCTATTTGTATTCCCTTGATATTCAAGGGTGTGTCAGGTCGTGGGGTATTCTACCCAACTTAAAGAATTAAGCTAAAGGTGTTTGGGACATCTAACTAGTAGGGTCAATCTCTAGCAAGCACTAAGGGAAGATAAGAATAATGATAGAAGGAATCAAGCAAGATGTAATCGACAAGTCGGTCGAATATGGAATCGAGGAAAGAGGTCAAGTATGTGGATGAGATCCTAGACTTCTAATCCTATTCGTAGGCTTGCTTAGTATGGTAAAGTAACCAAACAATTTATCTCGACCTGCGTGGGCCACCACAAAAACATGTAACGCCCCAGTCCAAAATACGTAGGACTAGGAACGCAGACATGCCAGCTGTATATATACGAAGTACACTCCAATATATGGAAACCTCGTATGAATACATAAGCTGTAAAATACAGTAGAACCATAACTAATCTCATCCACACAAAATCAATGAATAAAGATATATAATGATAATGAATTGTCTTGATACAATATGATGGGCAAAGGCAAATCCACTACCGACAAGTAAAGGAAAATACATGAGGAAAGAAATGAATTTGGCGAGCGAAGCGAAGACGATAAGAGCAAT